>JAYDZK010000001.1:34902579-34939032 GCA_034509185.1 Euphonia xanthogaster
GGCAGAAGTGAGGAGAAAAAAAGAGCTAAATACAACCAGTGTATTTTTCCTCTGTTAAAGGGAAAAAAATGGAAAAAAAAAAAGAGAAAAAAGAAATAAAAAGTTTTCAACTTTGCCAACTGACAAGAAAATATGAACCTTGGAAGCTCAGTAAGCTGCAGCTTGTCTGGTTTCACACAGAACTGACATAAACATTCCTAAAATGATTCATTCTGACATTAGAAAATGGAGAGGAGTGATGACAAACACAGGCATGCTATATAAAGGTAGCCAAGAAATAGTAGCTAGACTTCAGTCTGACTCATAAGAGGTGAACTCTGTAACACTGGGCTATCCCTGCTTTAACTAATTAATCCTGTAAGAAGCAAATTTCAGAGGAAAAAAAAAAAAGTTACTAGGTGGAGGTATTCTTTTAAACACACCTCTTCCTCAAACATTTGGAGATTTTTAAAATGTCTCTTTTTCTGCATCATGTTATTTTACAGACTGGATTTTAGTTAAAAGCTTTTCCTGTTGGAGACTTGGCCTTACAGCTATCCTAACTGAACTGGCAGACATCATAACATCTTGAATGTGGGGAAATCCTAACCATGGGGTATGATTTAAGTATCAGCGGTGCCAGGATGATCAAGGCAAGACCACCATGCCTCAAATACCCATGGCTTCAGCCAGAGCCCTGCCACAGTAGAGCCAACTCCCAGCAAGCAGCCCTGCAAGCAGCTGCAGCAACATATCCCAAACATTTTTCACTTTCCATTGCCATATACTCCTTGCTGTACAACCTCAGACACCTGCAGTCAAGCTAGTGGAAAAAACACATCATAACAAACTGCAGGATGCATCACTGGGCAGCTGCAGCTCCAAGAAGGATCATTCTGGTCATCTGGGGTCTAACTTCCTCTGTAACACAAACCACAAACCCACACCCACTAATTCCCATGAGTCTGTAGTTCACATTTGCTAATTCACTCCCTGCAATCTCAGTTGTTAAATTACTCTCAATGTTAAAAATTATCTTTGTTGTCTTTAGTTCTCAATCTATGAGATCCCTATCTATAAAATCTACTTGTTCCTTTATTTTACTCTTGCACTACAAGAAAATGCAAATTTTTAATGTAGTGTTGTCTTAGGATTGCAAATAGAACAATACTTGTAAAATACAGACAATATGGCATAAAATAAATTTTTGAATATATAATATGAAATTTCTTCATTTGTTTTCTAGCAGGTCTGTAACAGTGCAACTGCTACTCTATTGCTGCTATGGATGCACTCACTACAAAGGTACACGTTTAGACACTAATCAGCATTTCTTTTCCTCTGCAGCTCAACCAAGGCAAAAAATTTGCTGACTACCCTTTCACCCCAGCAGACACGCTACACATCACAGAGTCATAGAATGCTCAAGCTGGAAGGAACCCATAGGGATCATCAAGTCCAATTCTCTATAAGAGAGAAAACAAAAGTGTTTCAATCCTAGCAATATTCAGCCTATTCAATTTATGCATCTCAAGTTGCTGGCTCGGGGGAAAAAAAAACCAAATCACAACATTTCAAGATGCTCAGAATGCAAGCCTTTGTCCCTGAAGGAGTAAAAAGCAGAAGAAAAATGCTTCTGCCCAAGGCTGCCTCTCCAAGTCCTCCAAGGGTACACGGACACATTGTCAAGCAACAATGCACAGAACTGACAAACATAGAGCAAGGAAACTCAACAGCACAAAAAGTCCAATCATCCCAAGCAAAACAATGGGCCACCTCAAGGCTCATGATAACTGGCTTTCAGGGGTGTGAGACACTCCGGAAAGAACAACCAAAGGATCAACAGGTCTTCCAGTCAGATCATCACCACCTTGAGGAACTGCTGTGTCACTCCGAACTCCCCTACCAGCACACACTGTATTTTGCCAGGCTAAAGCAGAGAGCCCCACCAGCCCACCAGCCAGATGGTCTTAATTTTAGGACAGCAAGAGGCAAAGCACTTAATTTCCTCTAATATTTTGTCCACATGTTAACTGTATTCATGCTTAAAGCTTGCGCTTAGGTTTTGTTTTTGTTGTTTGTTTGTTTGTTTGTCTGGGGGGGGAAGGTCATTGGTCTTTTTTGTTTTATTCTGATATTCTCCTGCAGTTCCTAGACCTTGCTCTAACCTGACTTAGCAGCCAAACTAAAAGCACTATCTCTGATGGGAGAAAACATATTTCTCTGCTGAAGTCAGTACATGCTTATTATGTATTGTAAGTTTACTTTCATTGAATCAAAGAAACCCAAACTCTGCTGATTAGAAGGATTTGCCACCTTCTGTTTAAAGTATCTGCTGAAGGAGAACTTGGGGTTTAGTGAACTTGAAACTTGAGTGTAACAATTTCTGTGTTCCCTTCTCACCAAAAGAGTCAGGTTTGAAAGCTCAAATAAAAGTCAGGGTTTACACAGGGTTTTCATACAGACCCCTCAACTATTAATCCCCAAACCAAACAAACAAGTCTAAGGAAGTACTAAAGACATCTGCAATGTTAATCTATTCTATTTTTGTTTTACTTAAATTCTTCATCAAACAGCTGCTAGATACTCTACTTCTATGAAGAGCAGACAAGCTCTAGGGATTTCTTTAGCTTGCCAGCAAGATACTTCACAATTTCCCTAAACACTCTGCAAATCATCTCATAAAGACAAGTTTCATAACTATTTGCCCAAGATATTTAACAAATCTTAGAATGTCATCATGTTAGATTTTGTTTTTATTGTATTTATCTGGCAGTATGAACTTAGCTCTTGATGTCCTTACGTACTTTTTACTCAGGCAACCTTCCAAGAACTTTTACATTTTTTTTATGAAGTATTTCAGAATCTGGCCCCTAGGCTTTTCCTGTTGTGGACAGTTTATTTCTCAAGTTTACAGTGCAGGGCACATGTTTCGCCATCATCTCCTTATGCAGTACAAAATTTCTGGCTTAAGAAGCTTAGAGCTAAAATTTCACTGCTAGACTGTTAAGATCTTCACTGGTTTTAAATGAACCCTGGATTATCCAGGGATAAAGACAACTCTTGGTCTACAAAACACTGGTTTTATTTTACAAAAGCAAATGTGCTACTTCTGATGTTGTTTATACTGAATGTAAAATTTGCTGAGATTTTTCCGACAAGGAATCAGGCCCAAAAACATAAAATGTACAGATCAGGGCCACCACCTTGTAACCCCATCATGTCTAAATCCAGATACCAAATGGACTTTAACGAAGATGCAGAGGTAACAAGGAAAACTCAATCTACCAAAAAAAAAAAAAAATCAAAACTAAACAAAACCCTTAAAGGCAGAAAATCTATGATTAAGTAATAGCTCTGACATTTTAGGTACAGTATATAACTTGTCATGTATATTCAGAAACCTCCAAGGTAATTCTTCTATTTACTCTGAGATGGTTAATGGATTTAAGAGTTTCTCTGCCTGTGATAATATTACTCTACTATCTAGATATTAATCAAGTGAGTATTCTTCTTTAATAATATACATTTGGATCTGAGTGGATCTGAGTATCTGCATATGCAAACTTATCCTCTCCTAAAAAATCAGTTTTGACTTGTTAAAAAATGCACACATACCTTCCTCCCTCTGGAGTTTTCTTACTCATACAGAACTGTATGTGGAAGGAAAGGAAGGAATATGCAGCACTACATCCTCCTGATGTGATCTACTTCAAATTAACCATCTACTCAAAAATATGGAGAACCAGAAAAAGGGCAGAACTTCTTGGAGCTTTTTATTACCAGACTCTTCCAGTTTCCAGTTACTTCAATGGGATTTAAAAGCAGATTAAATGCAGCACTAAAGTAGGGAAGGTCAGAGCTCACTCTGACATGAGACAAAATTTCTAGTTTCAAAGAACGTTTCAAACCTCTTCTTGCCAGTAGTCAATCACTGCTTAGCTGTTACTAGAACTGGGATCTGGACATTGAATGAAGAGCCAAAACTCTTTAGAGGGTCTGAAGAAGCAATCTCCTACTTTATTAATAGAGCATGTATTTTATAAAGCCCTGGAGTCTCAAGGCTGGGATCTTTGGTTTGGCTTGTTTTGATTTTTTGCTTTTTATGTGCCACTTCTGAGCAACCTGTCTCTTTTAAGTCTATCTCATGAAGCTACTAATCAGCAGATATGCAGAGAATTTCTTATACAGACACAGGAAAAGATCAGCAAGTTTTTATGCAAGCTACCTATGCTTAAATATCAACAGGAGCATCTTTAGATACATGTATGTGTCAAGTGAAGAATAAAAAAGGTAACAAAGGAAGCTCCGGGATATTCAGACTTTAGCTCCAAGGCAGAAGCAGGGGCATGACAGCTGCCAGTGACAGCCAAAACTATCAAAACTTTGGAATAACAGATTATTTGATGCTGTAATTATGGATGTTTGTTGCAAAACAGAATTTTCCCAAACCAAACCTCAGATCTGAGCCATCTCCAAATTTAGAAGGATTGAGGTCTTATTCTTGTCCTTATTTCAAGGTCTGTTACAGTCTAAATTCTAAATGAAGTGATGTAGTTGTTTCCTACGTTCCTCTGGCACAAGAAAATCAACACTACTGAAATAACAAGGTTACCAAGCTTTATGAGCTGCTGGGAGTAGACACAGGTCTTTTAATGGCCAAGTGGTCTAAACTGCAGCTTATGAGAGTTTGTGCTTTGACTCTGGAGCGCTGTTGTGGATTCAGCAGAGACCTCATGAGAGAACTCAGGACATCTTCTGAAGCACTTAAAATCTGCAAAAGACAAGGCCATTTCCATGCATGAAGCTTACTACTAACCACTGCTTGCTAATGCAAGAAATTCCAGAAACACAGTAGAAAAAGCGACTTAGGACACTAACTTATATAGTCTAAATAGGTCTCTGCTTCCAATGCCATTCATTAGCCAAAAAAAAAAAAAAAAAAGAAAAAAGGAAGCATGCAGTCATGGATTCATGGTGCTGCAAATCAAGGGAACTCAACAGCAAGGGGAAAATTTGTGATGGAGATGAAAAAAAACCCCCAATGTTAACTGCAAGCCTTAGTCTCTTCTTCTTTCTACAGGTAAAAACAAAGAGCAACCAGAATGCTGTTGAAGGAAATGAACACTCTCCAAAACATTAAAAAATAAAAAATAAAAACTTCAAGGTCTCTGAAGATTGATTTAGAAAATTATTTTTAAATTGCATTCCATAGCAGACAAGTTCCACACTTTCCTTCAAAAAGGGTAAAGAAATGTCAGTCTCAGGAAGCAGAGCATGTTTCTCTGGATGGTCTGATCTCCAGACCATATCCTGCACTTGATCTGAAAGACAAATCTCTTCAAAAGAGTTCATCAAGGGGAAAACACACAAAAATAATTTGTCCATTTACAAACACTCAATTAAAGTAACTATATACAGAACATAATTCTTATCACTGCAGATGAAAGTATCTTGGAACTGACTGTCTTCTGCCCAAATTCAATTCTAAGATGCAATAATACCCTACCTAAAATAATTAAATTGAACATGAGGGCATGAGGACTGAGAATGTGACTCACACTGTCTTACACAGCACAGTAACAGATATGTACAGCTGTGTAAAAAAATCAGTGAAAAAAGCATCATAAAACATTATAAAAAGAAAGTTTTTTTGTGAAAATTAAATCAGAAAAATGGAGCAATGAAGACACTATGAAGTGAATGGCGCACTATGCACTACCTAGAACTGTCCAGCAGGTCACTTGCAGGAATCCCAAATGTTGGGTCAACTCTTCATTACCTTTCCCAGACTTCCCAAAGACAAGGAGTCACGCCAGAGAGTACAGTGAACAAAGAGCAGTAGAAATACACTTCAGAAATGGAAATCACACTGCTCATAAGAGAAAACTGGTATTTCTAAGTGTCTGATTTTCAGAATGTACAAGTGACACTACCAGAAGGTTGAGGTAAGTGACCTTCCTTTATTTAGCCACACTTCGAGACCTGTGTCCAGTGCTGGGTTCTTTCCTACAAGAAAGACAAGAACATACTGCAGAGAGTCCAGACAAAGGCCATGAAGATAGTGATGGGACTAGAACACACCTTCCACAAAGAAAGTTTGAGAGAGCTGTGACTGTTCAGCTCTCACTTCTGGAGAAGGCTCAAGGGGACCTTATCAATGTAAAGCACCCAAAGGCAGTGTGCAAGAAGAATAAAGCCTCTTTATGCTCACTTGGTTACAATTCAGAGCTCCCTCTGGCTCTGAGCAAAACACATGGGAGATCTGCCAGAGTGGAATGGGAGTGAGTTCAGTGCCTTTACACAGCCTCCCTGTGTGTTCCTCCACCCTGATGTTATGTAAGAAACTGAGCTAAACTGTGAATATTACACAACCTCAAAAAGGGAAGGGACTAGTAAAATATGTCCATGACTCCTTCATGCTGACTCACCCCATCCTTTCCACTTTAGGAGTGTAAAGATATGTCTGTAATGGTCATTTCTTGTCTCTTAAGCATGCTCTAGGCACAGTGAGGTATTTCACCAGTGTGAACAGAATATCACCGTAGGGCCTGGAGACAGACTTTTTAGTATGTCTGGAGACAGACCTGTTGCAACAGGACATAGGGTAATGATTTTAAAGTGAAAGAGAGCAGATTTAGACTAGAGATAAGGAAGAAATGTTTTACAATGAGGATGGTGACACACTGGAACAGGTCGCCCAGAGAGCTGGCTGATGCCCTATTCCTGGAAACATTCAATATGCCTGAGCTGGATGGGGTTCTGAGCAACCTGATCTAGTTGAAGATGTCCATGCGAACTGCAGGGGGGGTTGGACTAGGTGGCTATTAGAGGTCCCTTCCAAGCAAAGTATTCTATGACTCTAAGCAGGACAACAGTGCCAGGAAGAAGACTGCAGTCTTCCCCCACAGCTCTGCTGCAGTCATTGCTGAAGTCATTGCTGCAATGCATTGCCAGCACCTGAAGCCACACAGACCTCTCATGAACTTCTTACTGTGGATCTAAGCCACTCACCCCATCACCAATCTAGAAAAATAACCCAGAGATTATGATCATTGCACAAAAGAAGCAGCAATAGTGTTCCAGCTTGCTTGGGAACTACAAGTAGGTCAGGTGGGAGTGGAAAAACGACTGAGTTAAGCTTTTCCCTACACATTCTACAAGCGCTGTCCTATGGCTAGCATCATGTTAAACAACAAAAAAGCTGTCTAAGCAGGACATCAGCCCACACCACATTCTCCGACCTAGAAGGACACTTGGAAATGTGTCCCTTGCTTAGGCTGGGTAAAAAGATTGTCATCGATCTAGACACTTAGAATCCTCATTATGCTGTAAAAGTCATTTACCCAATGACAGCCCTTCTCCAGTAGAGTTAATGTTGTAGCAAAATACACTTGTGGCAACTCAGTGATAACTTCATATCTTGTAATAATATATATATGTGATCTTAAAGGATATGCTGTTATGCTGAAAGATACCACTGCACTTAAGAGTGTAAAACACTGAGCATGAACAGAAATTGCCTGGTCTAATATTACCTACCTAAAATACAATGCATTGTGAGTGAGTGGAAATTGCTAATTTTAATGTTAGATATTTAATACATGGCTGTAAAACTTGCACAAACTGTAATTTATCAACTAGAATTACATATTGAAAATATACTGCACAAAATATTATCACTTATTTATGTTCACTAAGAAAACTCAAATTCACAACAATAGATTTTCCATAGCTCCTGGCTCTAGAAGTTCATCTGCAAAAATAATTTTACATAACATGTATTGTCATACTATGCAATTTTAAATACTGGATGAAATCCTCAATTCATGCAAGAAATCTGACAACCAATTCAACTTCATCTTATGACCTCACCCAGTAGGTCTGTGTCAGCAGTCTCTTCTCTGACAAAAAGTCTCATCTGAACCAGGCCAAATAATTTTTGATGACATTTTTTCTAAAAATTAAAACCACAAAATCCATTGTTTTAGCAGTGTCCTAATGCAAGAAGACTAAATCTTTATAATAAAAATTCCAGTTTACAAACTGTGCATTTACTAATAATGATCAAATTATTACCATTATATTAATTTTGACTGAGATGGACAGTGAGAAATTAGGAACATGATGTTTTAAGGTTAATGTTTAAATAAGATGTGTCCACTGGCATAGACCAGCTCTATAGCTATACTAGGGCAAAAGGACTGGAAAGAGCTGCCCAAGACTTAAAATAGTTCTTGAAATTTATGGTCTGATTGCTAATGTAATAAAAAAATGTAAATAAGTTCTGACTAAACCATTCTGCATAAATTCACATACGCATGCAATTTTTCAGCATTCCGTATCGAGTTATCTTTGTGCACTATAGAGAGGACAGTCTTAAAAGTACTACTTCCATTAACACATTAAATATAAAAAATATGTTATAAATAACACATAACACATTTCTCTGGTTTGTACTGGTAAAGTGAATACCCATGAAAACTTTGCAAAAGTGCAACGAATGCTTCACCAAGCTATACAGAGGCAGCTTCCCTTAAGTGAGATTCATTCCTAGATTTACAGCACAAAATTGATTTTGGATGGAATTTAGTGTCAGTTCCCCTATGACTCCTAGATCAGCCTACATATAAGTAAATTAAAAAACCAAAATCAAACACCCCCACAAAGGCAAAGAACTGGACCTGACTGTGCCCTCAGAATATTGGCTGGCATAAAAACACCTCAATTGCTCCCCAGCACTAGCCATAACCCAGTAGGAATAAAGTATCAGTTATCAGTCCAAAGAAAGCAATCAAACGTGAACATTTATCTCCACAGTCTTCTTGAAGAAGAATGTCGAATTCAGGCAATCCAAAAGCATTTACTCCCATTGGAAGAAAAAGGCTGCCACTAATATTCAAGCTCGTACTCTGCTTATGTAACAATATAGCCAGCCAGTACAGTGATCTTTTAGCAGAATCTACCAGGTCTCTGCACTATGTACTCCCGGAGAACACAACTGCATGTAAATCCAGTCTGTCTCTACAGGTTTCAGTTCTTATTCTAGAGCAACTTAAGTAGCAATCCTAACATTGTATCACCTCACTGGTATATCACGTCATCAATATAGCTCTTAATATAAAAATAAAACAGAAGACAATTTTAGAAACTTATTTTTTTGAACTTGATTTTTTCGAACTTTGAAAAAGGCAGTCACAAAAATGTGTTCTCATTGAAAAGGAGAGGTGACGAAAGTTCATTACAATTTGTGCCCTTTCTTTATTAAGGTCTAGAAATATGGCTGAAACTTCTTTTATTAAAGAATTTCCAAAATCACATGGATTTATTGATTTATTTATGGATTTTTTATGGATTTATTTATTATTGGTTTTCACTTACGGAAGACTTTGTAAAAAGTTGCCATTATCTCTTTCTCAACAGTGGAGAAAATTAAATATGTATTGAAAACTGTCACACATAATAATCATGCCGTTTCATATTCACTGGTGCCCTCATAAATGAAACATGAGCTCTACTGGAGAGAATTGTCACCTTGAGAGAAACAAAGACCATTCGCTTACCAAATATAAATAAAAGAGAAAGTACAGAAAAAAACACAATTTCTTACCATTGTAAGAGTGAATGGATGGCTTTCCAGGGCAGACACTCTCGGACAGTGGAGAATAACATACTGAAATAAAATGGTAGAAAGGATACATTCAAAACATTCATCGATGGGCTAGCACTTATAAAGTGATAGTCATCCCTACAGATATTGTTACATGAAAGCAAAGTGGATTTTTAGGGCCACATTAACTCACCTGACCAGGCCTTGCTTCAAAGTCATCTTTCACCATCCTGACTTCAAGGACGTTGGAAGGGTGGCTTATTACTGAGGTGATTGTGACTGGTTTGTTGCTGCGGATGTAGCGGTACAGCCGCTCCACACAGTACAGGCACAGTGGTCCGGAAATCCAGAACCAAGTCTAAGGGAGAACAAAAATATCTTATCTCGCAGACTTTTAACTTTCTGTCTTCTATTTCCACAACTATATGAGCACTTTCAGAATCTCCCTTCACATCTAACATCCACGCCTCTCTCTACATGCAGAAACCCAAAAATGTTCCAAAGCCTTAATCAGTCTAACCAGCAATTTCAATCATAAAACTCATCAGGAAAAAAATGCTAATGACCTAATTTGCTACCATGTTATTCTGGTTTGATGTAGTTAGATTGCAGCTGGTTTCAGCAATGAAAGAAACAGTACCTACACAGACCAGAGTACTTTACAATTGGTTAACATTTCTGGAAAAATGCTGTCTGACTTCCAGTATTATTTAACTGTTACCTCCTTAACATTATCTCAGGTTCAAGTAAAAACCAAAGAAAGCTGCCTTCTTGTGCTATAGAAATTATGTTGACATTAAGCTGGTGTAAAATAATAGACAACAGAGAGAAATGGGCACTTCTGAATCACAATCCATTTGCTCCCATGGAAGATGTGTATGCTAGACAGAAAATGCTCTGGAAATACCCATTTCTCTGCACTGATTATATGGGGAGTCCTGGGTGACTGCTCCAGATGGAGACATTTGCAGCTGCTCAGCTAAACCCCATCCTAAGAGTCAATTATCAATAGCTTATGGCAGACTTATCTACTAATTCCACATCTGCTCAGTCATTCAAGCTGTGGCACTGAAGTGCCCCTCAACCCTCATCCATCTTCCCTCCCTTCCCAATTTCTGAAATTACACATCAACATCATTTGCAACTAGCAGAGCATTTATTTTCAATAAAAAAGCCTTACAAGTTTCAGTAGCTCACAGTTTTGGGGTTTTTTTCAACTTGGTATTACAATATTTCCAAATCCAAAAAAGTCCTAAATAGTGTTTCAAAGCTGTCAGGAGAACACTGAGTGGCCATTTCTTTCCATGACTCCTTTCCCATTAATGGCTCTAAAGCAGGCATCTTAAGCCCCTAAGAAGACTCCTTGCTGCCCTGTGGGTCATGTGGAGCCAGATACACACTGATGGTTATAATTCAGGAGTATTACCACAACAGAATACCAATCCAAAGAGCTTTGTTGGAGGAATTCAATGTAGAAAAAACTGCTTTTCATTAGGATGACATACTCTATAGAAAAATGGGCTCCCAGCACAGCTAGTAAGGGGGACACATGTTCAACAGAAAACAACAATGATAATAACACAGAGAAACTCCTGTGGGGCTTGTTATGGGACCATTTTGAATGGTGGGCCTTGGAATGAAGTTCATATTTGCAAGTTTCCTCAGGCTACTTGCCAATACAACCCAGCTCATCTTTTCTCAAAAGAAAAGAAAAAAAATCTATAAAGAAAAAGCTGCTGCCACAAAACATAAAGAAACAAAAGGAAAATGGAAAACTGAAAAAGAAAAGGCTTTTCTGTCCCCACTCTCATCATACTTATTTATCCATGCCACATATAAAACAAGCCTGTCTGCAAATAACAGACTATAAAAGCCAAACCACAACCAATTGTAACCCAGAAATGAGTATTAGGACTAGCATCCGCATGGTAAAAAAGAGAACAAATGGAGCTTGATTATTTCAATTAACTACTGCCACACAATGCTTACAAAAGGACCTTACGAAATGTTATATAAATGTTTGCTCTGAAATGCTATGCTGTAAAATCACATTTTTAGCAGGATCAATACATCCCTTATGGTGTTGTTCAGAAAAGAACATTACAGCCAACCTCCTGACATTTTTCCACCCTCCCTGTTCCATGCACCACATTGTAGTGCACTTCAGGGTTAAATACAGATTGTTTTTTCCCCACCAAATCTTTGAATGCCTAAAAAGGTTTTAATAATATTTTCCACTATTAAAACATCTGGTCTGGAAAAGCAATAATTAGTGGTTATGGCTGACTGAAAGGCTTGGCATGGCTTTTAATACCTGAAATGTCGGATCATACAGACCTCTGGGAAGTGCGACTGGAACTTGGGTTCCTCGGAACAAACTCTCATAAAGCTATTTTGTACAAAAGGTTCTGGTACTCGTAGGTCCTCTGGGAAAGGCTCAGTAGTATAGTCAGGAAGCAGCTCTTCAAAAGCCTTTGGCACAGTCAGATTCTGTCGGAGCGTTTTGTTAGGATTAAAGCAACCAGGAGGGTGTTCCTCTAAGTTGGTCTGGTACTTGAGCACTCCCCTACAGGAAAATAAAAATAGTAAAGACACTGAAGTAACAGAAAATAACAAACAACTTATTTTCATTCAGAGAGGACTTCAGAAAGCAGTCACAAGCCTCATCTTCTGTTAGAAATTTTATTCTGTTTGCCTTCAGGACTTTCAATGAGATTGAAACTTTGCAACAATAGAGCTTTCTGTCACTTGAGTCAAGGTTTAACTTTTCCAGCTCACTTGGCACTCCCCCACTGAACAGCCTCAAGCTTAATACTGCTTGAAATTGAGAAAATATTGTGGGGGCCTTGAAAAAAAAAATTAAATAATCGCATTTCCAATTCAATCACACACAGGCTGTTTTCACTCATCCTCCCTACAGTCAGCAAGCCCTGTTTTTAAGGCAGTCTTGTAGCAGAAGTGGCCTAAGTTGCCAAATCTTAAACTGCAGGAATGTTCCCACTACTTGGTGTTTATCATGTTTGCATACAAATAGAAGGAAAAAATGGTCCTGCACGGTAGCCAAGAAACCTTCCTTGCAAATTATTTTATGAGGTCCATCCTTATTCTATTTTTTCTTAAGCTAAGTTAATAATACAGTAAAATGAAGTGAGAACTTCAAAGCTGTAGTTAGAAACTCAGAAGAAAGAATTGGGAGCCTCAGACACTCCAGAATATCTCAGCACATGAACGAATCACTGAAAACAGGGAAGAACAGATAACAGTTATAATAAAATTCCTCAGAAGTACTACTTGCGTCCAAATCTAGATTTGATTACAGCAAAACCACAAGGAAGAATATATACCAAAAAAAAAAGCTAAATGACACCTGTAGAGGATGGTGCTGGGTGGGAAATGAGGCATACTGAGACAATGCTCTCTGAGTGCTAAGCCTTGTTATGAAGGCTCAGCTCAAGCATACAATCAAACATAAGGACAGGTGCTCCCCCCTCCTCTCCTCAATATACACACAGCAGCAGCAGAAACAGAGTTTAACTCAGAAGAAAGAGAACGAGGACATCTGCAATATTCCCAACCTAAATGGGCTCTGACAGGCTGCTGGCAATCTTCCCTACAAAAATGCCATCCTGACAGCTAGTAACAAGCTTCCTACATGGTCTAGTGAATCATGTCAGCTTGGAAGTTAAGCCTGCTCACTCTTAAATTCCATCTGACCCTGGGAGAATCATTTGGGAAGTGTCCTTGCACCTACACCCATGCTTCTGCCTGCATTTATTGCTCAGTCATGCCTATCACTTGCATCTGGTATCACTGCTGGTCACCACATATTGGCAAAGTGACAGATACACCCAGCATTATGCTAGTTCCCTGCTCCATAAATATTATGGTGCTTCATGGATTTAGCTGGAAGTCAAAGCCCATGCAGTATTTTTCCAGTGAACCTTGCACGCATGCCTGCCAGCAACTCCCACAGCTTCTGTCTTCTCAGCACACCCCCAAAGAGGATTGCCTTGAGAGTAGCTGCAAACATGAGCATCCCCTCTAGAGATGTCTAGTTTATTCAACCTATTATAAACATGTTAACTGAGAGGCCGATAGGGATCACAAAGCTTCCTGTTAACAGCAGCTCAATAACTCCCAATTCTGAAGCTGCCAAGGAAAAGTAAGTCTCACACACCCAAGATCAGCGCCCAGAAAGGTTGAGTTCTACACTGAACAAACAAACCAGTAACATATGACAGATGAATCACATCACTTTGTATATTGCTGAGAAGTGGTTGGCTGCCTGAAGGATACTGTAAGAACATACCTACAACAGTTTGAAACAAAACAAGTATCCAGCAATACTGTGGAAATACTTTACTCCTAAGAGGTAAAACCTCAGCCAACCTGCCTGTGCAGTTCAGCCGTGGGAAAAGCCTTGCTCTGTACAGTAAGTGGCCATGCATTTGCAAATCTCTAAAACATCCCACACAGGAGTAATTTGGGCACCTAAGCATGGATATCTAAGTTACCTTTATTCTCAAAAGAGATTATAGAATTGTTTAGGTTGGAAAAGACCTCTAAGATTGTGAAGTCCAACCATTAACCCAGCAGTACCATGTTCACCACTAAACCCTGTCCCTAAGCACCACATCTACATATCTCTTAAATACCCCCAGGGACGGTGACTTTATTGCTTTTCTGGACAGCTTGTTCCAGTGCCTGACAAGCCTTTGGTGAAAAAAATTTTCCTAATGTCAAATCTAAATCACCCCTCATGCAACTTGTGGCCATGTCCTATTGATCTTATCAATATCACTAATGGAGCCAAGAATCAGTCCAGCTCACTTGAAGGTAGATCTCTGAAACAGCAAATTACATGAAGCATCCTTCAGATTCCATTGGCTGTATTTATCAGAACTCATTAGACCATAATAGGAAAGACACTGAGAAAACATGTAGAAACCTACATTTAGGTATCTTAAAGTTGAACTGACTCCCACTCTCCATGACTCATTCCTCTCCCACTTCTGACACTCAGTTCTTTCAGATTTGCACTGAATACCTTTATAATTCAGTATTAAGGAGGCTGTGTACCAGAAATATGCCCGTTCAATGCTCGCTGTATAACTGCAGCCTTGGTTTGTAAACTTGGTAAATGGAACATGGTTCGGAAAACAATGGGCAAAGGATAACACCGTGAAGGAGATTAATTAAACTGGACATGAAAAATACCCCTCAGGCAATCACTGGAACAGACTGCCTAGGGAGGTTAGAGGATCTCAGCCACCAGATGTTTTAAAGAATTTGACAAACACCTGTCAAGAATAATTTCGAAAAAATTCATCCTGGCCTAGGATGGGGAGAACAGGTTAGATTCATTTTCCCAGCTATAAACAAGTGCTATGCCATTGGAAAAAAATAAAAAATAAAACCAACAAAACCAAAAAAACCCAAACAACCCCCCCAAACAAACAATAACTCCAAAAACCCCAACAAACTCACTTAGTACTGGAATTGTGTCTATAAGTTTCAATTGTTTGAACTCATTTTTTTTAACAACGTATTTTATTCAACAGCATATTCCTACAATGATCTTGCTAGGCCAATTGCCTTTCCAAGTTTACTTTAAGCAGAAGGGCTCACTGTCACACACTCAAGCACCCTGCGTTTCAGTAGATGTTTGATGACATGAAGAAATAAACTTCATTCAAATACACCTTTCCTTCGCTACACTCTTCATCTACATCCACAAAGGAAACTCCAGAGGTGCTAATGGAACAGATTTTCACAGAATCATAGAATAGTTTGGGTTGGAAGGATCCCAACCCTTTAAAAGTCACCTAGTCCAACCCCCAACCCACGCAGGCATATGTCGTAACTTCTGGAAGATGCTTTACCTTGCAACAGAGCTCAGTTTGTTTGTGCCTGATACAGATCTGACCATCAGCTTCATGGCACATAAACACTGGTCTGATATTTGTGAAAAGAAGAAAAACTAGGAAAATTTGTAAGCAAAGAGAACGAGGTAATTAGGAAGATGCCATTCCTTCCCTCTCCTTTGGAGTCAAAAAGGAAGGCAGAGAGGAAAATGCAAGGGATGAGCAACTTTGCTTCATACTCTTGACTCAGCAAACAGGTAAGAGAGGGCAGAAAAAGAAACTACGCTTTCTTGATTTCTCACTAGACACTGAATGGAAAAGGAATAATCTTAAAAGTGAAGAAGTTTGTGCTAGTTGGCTATAGCACACACAAATCTCCAAGCTACAGCCTGATCTTTATTTAAACACACACCAGAGGACAATGTCTTGTTCCAAAGTTGGCCCACTGTGCTCAAGCAAGCTCAGGAAAGGCAGTAATCAAGGAAACTGCTCTTTCTGGTTGTGCTTCAGGAAAGGGAAGAGTATTTTCCGTTTACTTACCCAGAAACATGCAGCATCAGCAGCATATAGAAGACAAAGAAAAGGTTGTGTGTATACCAGAAGATGTCATAGTTTGAAACCCTGAAAAGAATAAACCATGGTTCAATGCTGTTTCAACTCAGATGGAATCACTGCTAATTAAAAGCAGACCTGTGCACACAGGACATCATTATATACTGCACAGTTATGCAAAATAGTCAAAGCCCAGAATGTTTTCCCACAGGCACACTGTACTTGTACACAATTAAGTGTTGAGAAGAACAAGTGACTGGCACAGAAGTAACAAGCTGAGAAGGAGAGGTAAAGGTGTAGAAGTACAGAGCCAGATGGAGAACTCTTCTGAAACTGGGACACTTGACTGCTTTCACAGGTCCTAGTTAGTCCCCACAAGATCCTTACAGCTGGAATAGCTCTTCCACCTTCAGTCTCAAAACTCAACATCCTTACAGCGAGTGTCACTTTACATTCTCCCTGCCCCAATACAATTTAACATGCTACTAAGGCTGCAGCACATAAACAGGTAGCATGGACAGCAGCAGAAGGGCCAGTGGGAAGGGCAAAAACCTCGTGAGGTTATGGAGTGGAAGAAGGTACAGGAAGAACAGGACCTAGAGCAAGGAGACAACAAGAGCACAGTAGGAGAACTTTCAGGGCAGGAAGCCACATACATCACTGCTCCAGGACTGATGGTCTTGGGAGGAACAAGAAGAACATTATCACTGTGAGATCAGGAGAGGTGAAGGTGACTTCCTTTTATCAGTAATTTTTTAGGCAATATAAAAAGAGCCGAGACCCAAGAATATACCCATCTGGAACTGTTTTCTGTTAAGCTTGTTTGGGTTTCTTTTGAGTAAAACAGTTACCAACGAACAACAACCAAATGGCTAAGAAAATACACTACTTCACAACACACAAACACACTTCTCATACTACACACCACGGTAGGAGAGTCCCTTCTAAACCCAAAGAACTTACCCCAATTCATAAACTGAAACAATTATTAAATAAAAAATATCTTTAGCTCTGAGAACATGATTTGAGAAGCTAACTTCCTCTGACACAGCTAACTTCTTTTTTTTCCAGAGCTTTTTCCCTCCTATGGCCTTCTACACAACCAGCTAACTCTTCTTCCTTCAATACAACTGAAACATATACTGCATTTGGTTCTGTTGTTACAGGACTAATTTGTTTTCTTTCTCAAGAGAGGAAAAATAACTTCAACAAGGGGTAGCAAAATAAAATCCAAGCCAGCAAAATAACAAGGAAGTAAGCAGAGGAGGAAAAAAAGGAAGCAAAGGAAGGAATACAGCAACAGCAAGGGGCTCTGAAATCCCCTCTCCACCCTGCCATTCTTCCTCCAGTCAGCACTATGTTAACACTTTTTCCTCCTTGAAGCTGCTCAACCTTTTCTAACTCCCCACACCCTGGGAGGCATTTTCATGCAGTCACTCATCAGCATCTGTGAGGAGTTGTGGGAGTAATCATCAGTAAGAGGAAAAAAATAACAATGGTGTGCAGAATGGAAGCACAATGAGGGTATAAAACAGACCCCCTTTCTCAAAACAGGTCACAGAATCCTAGAATGGGACCTTAAAGATGGTCTAGCTTGAACCCCCATACCATAAGAAGGGATAAGGACAGGTCTTGGAGCTCTGGTTTAATTTGGTTCCATGCTATAATACCAAAAGTTGCACACAATGTTTCATTGGCTCTTGAGCATCTTTTTCAGAATGTACCAATTTTTCAAAATTTCAGTGATGAAAAGTCAATCCCTGGACTGCTTCTGACATGTTGCTTTCAACAGGTAATTATTGCTATTGATGAAAATTACTGTAGACTTCTTTCCTGAATACATCTAAACGTCAGCTTCCAGCTCTTTGAGCATTTTATTCTTCTTTCAGCACTCCTATAGACATCTCTACTATAAAATCCTACTTCCTCACATGTATCAAGTTGCCCTAAACGTGAGCAGGCCCTCTGAACTTCACCTCCTTAAATTATACAGGTATATAAATCCTTGAACCACTTATCATGAAGCATATTTTCCAACACTGTAATAATTATGTATTTCTTACTTGCATCCTTAAACTACAGATACATGCATTAGTATTCTAATATAGTCAATAATCTTCCTATTGATACAAATGAATTTTTACAGCTCTTCAGAATATTTACTTTTTTTACCTTCTTAAGGCTTAAAATAGACATTATTCATAGAACGGATGCATTTCTTAGGAATGCAAAGTCCTGAAAGATTGAGGTAAGTTGAATATTTAACTTTGGTTAACCTACTTTAGAATTTTGCAGATGAAAACCTGAAAGAGCTGGTTTACTGAGAAATGTAAGAGGAATTTATCATGCTTTAAAGGGATAGACTAAGCAGCACGGTTCTAGAAAAATATTTTTAATCCTGTTACAGAGAGTTTTGAAAAGGAAGATAAATGTGGTAGTTTAGAAGATGAAATTGAAGAGTAGAATATTTGGTTACAAAAATAGATGGCACTTCAGGACCTTATTTTTTAATGTTATTTTAAACACATAACTTCCAAATCTTAAATATCATTAATTTTAAAGTTGTCAGAAATGTCAACATTTATTGACAGGATTTATTGTGTTTTCTGATAACTTCATAACCCTACTGAAAACAACTACTGAACAAAAAATGTTGGTCTAATTCTCAGGTATAACACTGCAAAAATTTAGGAAAATTTTCAACTAATAATCACTTTATCCTGTCAAAACATTAGCAGCTAATTCAGTCCTTCTAATACTTATTTTCACACTTTACTGAAAAGGCAGGAAAATAGAGGCATACTCATGCATAGAACAGTTTCAGGAAGAACATACAAAGGAAGAAATCACTAAGCAGGTCAGTGTGCAAGAGCAGATTAGGGCTGAAATCCAAGCCTATAACAGCCTCTGAAATACTTTCTAAAAAACTCAGTTTCTGATACACAGTGAACATTTACAATTAACTTTCCTAAAACTGTACTACATGCTCAGCCATCATAAGGCACATGAGAATCCACAGGGACAGAGACTGAAAAGGGACATAGAAATGCATGCAGCAACTTGTTTCCTTAGGAGAAAACACTACAATAAAGACAAGCTTGAGCTCTATGCCTGAGGGAGAAGCCAGTATAAAATTTCCAAGTAAGAATTATTGCTAAGGTAACAGGAGACACAGATTATCTCTTTTGGGGCTTTGATTCTGCTGGCTAGATGGCAGAAAGCTGGGAAAGTATTTGCACTTACAGTAACTGTGGAAGGAACTAAAAGGCATGTAACTTCAAAAGATGTTGCATGAACCCCAAAATTATTTCCAAGAGTGCTTACAACTACATATATTTTTCTAAGTTTCCCAATCACTAATACCTGATGTTTTTCTAATTTAATTTGGCCTTGAAGAAGACAGGACTTTGTTCTGGCTCAATGTTGCGGAATAAAGTAATAGTTTTATTTTTCCATCTTCCCAAAACTGTCTTTCTTTCGCAGAGCCATCTGTGTGGACCATGTAATGTGCAGCCATGCTGTATCTGCTGCAGCAGCCTAATCCTGCACATCTGTAGCCTGCAGTGCCTCACAAGTCTCAGCCCTGGAAGAAGCCTTGTCTACTGAAGATGCACAAGTAATTTGCTGAACTACTTCCTCAAATCACAGGATAACACTGACAGGTAACACAGCTACTCAGGAAAGACAGATTAGCTCAACAAAGTTCATAACCACATATCTAACTCACATCAGTGGAGCACCATTAGTGTTTGAAGATACATAATTAATACATCCTTCCGTGTTTGCTGAACTGAGGTGATGCACTTACATAGGGAATTCAACCTCTGTAAAAATGAAGGGGTTATTTTTACATGTTCAATTGCATAAGCCAAGCCTTAAAAAGACTACAACATTGGGCTAGACCCCCCGAGGTGCCAGTCACTCACAGGTACTATCATATGTGCTCCTTAACATTGGTACAGAATGTCAACCCACCAGAGGACCAAACCCCTAGAAAACCCAGCAGCTGCTCTGAGCCAACACTGCATTGCTGCTTGGTATATTATAATTCACATTAAAAGGAATATATCTGACAACCAGAAGCAGAGCTCTTAAAAGCAACGTTCAACTTCAGTAGCACTGTGTCAGTTTGTGTCATTGCTGATAGTTTGGGGTTTGGGTTGGTTTTTTTTTTGGTTTGGGTTGGGTTTTTTGTTACTTTTTTGTTACAATTTATTGTTACAATTAATTGGTGGAAAAAATAACAACATCTTATTTTTCTTCCACTGGATTTAATTTATGCACTACATAGAGCTTCCCATTTGCTGAGTTTACTGCTTCCCCTACAACCAGGAATAAAAGAACTATTTAAATTTTTAAAGGTCCACACTTTTAACTCAGCACACTCATTAAATAGTACTCTTTCAGAAGGCAATTCAATCAGATCTTGTAATTGTTTTCATACAAAATTCACTGTGCTAATTTTACTGCAAGCTAGGACAAAAAATGGACAAGAAAACTGGTATTTTTAACACTCTAGTCAGTAGGAGAATATGCTTAGAGAAATAAACATTTTTTAGCATAACAATCATATTGCATCTTACCTGATGGCATATGTGGAAGCTGTACACATTAGGAATAATACTAACACCATAATGACTCCAGTCAGACCTGGAACTAAAATGGACATAACTTACAATAAAACTGTGGAGAGCTATACTTGTCTACTATGACCTTTTAAGAAAATAGAATTAAACATACAAATCATGATTCAATCAAACTCTTGAATATTCTTATCTCTTGAGCACAATTCATGTAACAAACCAGACAGGAAAGAAGAGTTCTTGTGTAATTTCCCACCTTCCCAAAGAAAAATACCCTTTTCCTTGCATTTCGCCATGCATCACAATTTCCTATTTGTCTTTGCTGCTGTCATCTTTTGCTTGTGACATCTGTGTCTAAGCAGGTAACTAAGAACAAACACTGTTTATGTGCAAAACTAACTGTACGAGCTTCTGTCTCCTTTTTATTCCAAACACTACACTCTGTTGATCATGACAATTAAAAACCTGTTCAGGGACAGAATTTCGAGCAAATCAATTTCTATGCAAGCTGTCACTACAATTTTTTGCCAGCCCATTTCATTCTGGAACAGGGAAGAGCCTGAAATTACTCTCCATGGCATTGTATCACGCTTGAAATTGTTGCCCATAGAGCAAGGTCTGTGACAGTGATGTGCAGCCAGCACTTGGGAAGGAAAGGTTAAAAATACTAACAATTTGACTCATCTGCTCAAATGAAGACTTGTATCTGAATTAGTTTATTCTCAGGTCTTTGTTAAGTTGAAGGAGACATAATCTCAAATCTTACCTTTCTATAAACTTCTCAATACCCATTCATTGAAAAGTCTGATAGCCAAAATCTGACACACCACAACTCATTCCTCAGTTTTTACAGACCTACAATCAATGGAAGCTTTGTCATGGACTGCATAAAAAACTTGATTTCCCTCCTTCGTGGAAAGATTGCAGTTAAAAGCAGCTGCAATAAAAAATATGCATTCTGTCCACTGCTTCCTTCTTAATTTCTTTTTTCTCAATCTGGTTTGATGTGTAGCATGCAATGAATCTCAACTCTGAACTAACACCTCCAATGCAATTGCAGTACAGCACCTGATTTAGCTTCCTACACTGTCACACAAGCCAGAGGTCACCCTTTATGGCCAGTTTTTCAATTATCTTCTCCATCAGACTGAAATCATTCAGTCTTGCCCCAGTTTATCAGTTCATTTTTAGTGTTTCCTTTCTGCCCTGTCCCTGACTCTCCTTTCCTCTAAGTATAATCTTTAATACTTGTTCCTCCCACAGTCTGCCTCACACCCTTATACAAGGAGGTTCTTTCCTGGGCTAATCTGAAAAGCCATCATCTTCCTATAAATCCTTCTGATTCCTTATTCCTTCTGTTTGCTGTTCTGAACTGTCTGGGAAGAAACCAGGTTTTTTTTGCTTGTTTGCACAGCCCCCAGTGCACAAAGTCTTGGTCCCTTCCTGAGCATTCCTTCAGCACAAATAGTACATGTTAATTACCAGTCGTTAGGACAGGGAGTGAACAGAGTAATTTTAAATTTAGGATAACTCTGACCTCCATTTCTGTCAGGTCACGTTCTCCCTTCCTCTTCTCTCAACTGATCTAAACCTTTCCTAGGGTTCTCAGGAAACACTGGCACATCAGCCACTAATTCCAGCACACCTATTGGGATTGACAAACATAGAACCACTGCTGTCTGTTCATTGATTTGATTTGACTGTGCCCTAAATGCTACAAAGTGAGGATTTTGTGTTTGATCCAAATAAGGGAGAAAGTGTGACGGCATCAGGAAGGAACTTTATCTGCTTATGGAGTGCTACAGCTCAGACTGGTGCCTGCCCCTCCATACCCAAACATTGCTCAGTTCTAAATTCCTGCACCAAAAATGTCTTCATCTATTTATTCTGTATGAGTGGTGAAGTCTGATTCCCATGTAACAGTTTAGATTGCTCAGAAACCCAACCAGCCCTTAAATAAAGCAGCTGAAGCAAAAAGACTGGTTTTCCACTATGTTTCTTTTTCTAGAAATTGGATCATTTAGGAATTTGGATTCAATATTAGAGAGAATCTCTGTTTGAAACTAATGGATTTCTTCTGACTCATCTGTACAACAACAGATTTGAAAATGCTGCTCATCCTACTACTGTGCTTATGTAACTCCTGCCTCCTGACTACTGGATAAGCAAACTCAGGTTATATTAACACAAATCACACAACCCCAGATTGCTGAGATACAACAAATGGAGCATGCCGATACAGGACCAAAAGAAATTTTGTCTGCAGAGTGGCAAAGTTTTCTCACTCAGTTTTGCAGGTCTTACCAGTTGCAAAAAGTAGTTTCCTTGGGTCCTGAAAAATAAACAAGCAAAACCAAGTAAAATCAACATTTGGTATTTTATATTTATAATACAAATAATTTTACAATAATAAGCAGCCCACGAAGCTCACACATTTTAAGACATATGCAGTCCCTAAATCTGGAAGCAGGAATGGATTTGGTATTTGGTAACAGTTTACATTGACTGCAATTCAACAAAAACTAAACCTTTAGCCTTTGCATTCCCCCAGCAAAGATAATTCTGATCTATAATCTGGACTCAGAAAATTTTACAGATAATTGTTTTTTGAAAGCTTAACTTTACTCAGTTACCTCATCCCTTTGGGAGGACAGAGTGAAGCAGAAGAGGGAGATGTTTTGAATTTAAATGTAAGACAAGAGGCAAGCATTTTACTGCCAGCTATATCACCAAGACATTTGCAGAGACCCTAGTGAAGCAAGACTGAACACAAAGGATCTGACAGATGTTCCTGTGTCCTTCACCACATGTGAAAGGAAGAGCGAATATTTCAACATCAGGGAAACTGCCTCACTTCCCCTGATCCAAGCAGTGAAGACAAAACCTCTTCAAGTAGAGGTTTTGTCTTCACTGCTTGGAAAACTTTTTTATTTAAACTTGCAGTTAAATGTAGTGAGGGGAGGTGAGATGTTTTCATACAGGACAGGAGAAATGAAGTGACCCTCTTTCTGACCTTGTCTGCATCCAGATGTGTGTACCCAGGTAGAGAAGATGAGAGCACCATCCAGACTGTCCGCCACAGTTTAAAAAGGGATATAAGTGGGATTCAAATACAAAGGTGCAAGAGCTACTAAAGTACCTAAAATTCAGCAGTTTTGATCCTAGAGTTCCTAAAAAACTTGCTATTTTCTCCTTTTTCTATTGCAAAATTCCTAAGGCTGCTTAGCAGAGGCTTAGAATCCTGGCATGTTCTTGCCTGACGTAACCTCCTGCTGATGTTCCTGATGAAAGGAAGTCTATCAGACCACTTCTAACACAAGCAGACACACAGTCAACCCAGAGGCTCAGCACAATAGTTGGTGTTGGCATGTCTGTCTGCCATTGAATAGCTGGGTGATTAGATCATTCACCCAGGGAGTGGAAGACCTTGGTTGCTGGTCCTTAGGAGCCTGGACTGAGTCAAGCTCTCTTTTTCCAGGAAATGATGCAGCTGGGATAGGGTCATTGTAAGTATTTCCTAATGAAACTGGATAAAAAGAAATGCAGACCAGAGACTAGAATGAACACAAACAAGAGAGAACTTGACTGTAGCACAAGAAGAAAGGGTGCTGGACTCTGGTCTTGCTTCTAAAATCTGCAAATATCTTTCCATTGCCAAATATACAAGTAAGCACCTGACCAAGGGACTACAAATCCAATATTCCTGCAAGACATCTGCACCACAGTCAGGCAAGGCACACAAATCAAGTATTTCACAAGCAGAAATCAGTTCTTGTAGATAACTAACTCCATGCTTAGCATATGTATATGCATACATGCATTCACTGCAGCTGAAAAATGCAAAATCAGCTTCAAATCTCACTGTATTCTAAAGACTGGAAATGAAGAAAAAATTTGCCCCAAAAGCAGCAGAAATGTCGTATCCAGGCGCACCCAAGGAACAGAGAGAAGGAGAAGAGAAGCAAGAGAACAAGAAAAGTTTAGATTGCATTCTCCATCTAATAATCAAACAGGACTGAACCTTGCTGGCTTTAACACATGCTTTGTCCAGACAAAGAAATAAAATCCAAAGGAATCCACACAATGGTGAGTTTTCAGTGCATTAAACAGGAGCACTATACAGATCACGCAGTGGCATTGAATATGCAAATATTCATATATTTAAATGATATGCTTAAAACCAAAATATGAAAGGAAAGCTGGCTCACCTCACCACGATAGTTTGCTGCATTTAGGGTCACAAATTCTTC
This sequence comes from Euphonia xanthogaster, assembly GCA_034509185.1. Classification (NCBI taxonomy): domain Eukaryota; kingdom Metazoa; phylum Chordata; class Aves; order Passeriformes; family Fringillidae; genus Euphonia; species Euphonia xanthogaster. Next base: position 34,927,418 of record JAYDZK010000001.1, read on the forward strand.
ATTGTAGTTCTCAGAAAAGTTAAGAGCATTCACCAGATGAGCCGCAACATGCAAGACTAAAAAAAACCGAAAAACTGAGTATATCTGTAAACAAGTGCTGGATGTTCCCTGTGGCCACCCAGATGCCAAGATATAGTCACATCACCTGCATGAGACATACCAGGGACTAAGGAATTCTTAAATATTCTTCAAGAGTAAATCAGCTTATAAATATTAATGACAGAAGACTGCATGTATTTTAAGATTTTTTTTAACACTACAGTGATGATTTCTGTACTGCAATGCTTCAGCTGAGACACAACATTCAAAGGTGTCCAGCCAAGAATATTTCCTCTTCACCAAACTGGGTAGCTGTCTCCACTGCTCCCTCCTCTGCAGGTAAGCCTGTAGTACCCTGGTTTTTCACTCAAATTCCTTAGGCACAATGAGGGCTCATTTGGAAGGGCAGATTTTGACCTGGTCTCACATACCTGTCTTCTAAGAAACTGGCATTTTAAGGAAAGGCTTGACATTAGAATGTATGCCCATGTGTTTAAAGCAAAAAATGAACCAAACCCCCACACACATTCGAGAAAGCATTTACAATTTAAGACGAGCAAGCACAGAGCAAGACTACCCCCAAATGTACTGCAGCAGAAAAACCACAAAGTGCTGCATCAACGTGCTTCCAAAACATGCTGCTGCTCAGCACAGTAAGAACTCACCTGAAAAGATGCATATCGTAACACCACATGTCACATGGAAAGTTTTGCTTTTATCTAGCAGCCTTCTGGTTTTCTTGCTGGCAACCTAGTAAGAGAAGAATTCAAGTAATCTCTTCCAAAACAAAGCAAAGAAAATAATACTAACAGCAACTGTGGCGATGTAATAGCAACTTCAGTTAGGTTTAACACCTCTGCAAGCTTAGTACCTAAATATAAAAACTACTGGATTACGCCAAGGAGACAATTTTGAGGACTTAATGAAGAAATTACACAGATATCAAGAGTACATAATGTACCTCCTGGCCTTAATATTTAGGAATTCCAGCATTACTTGTGAAGGCATAGCTGACTCTTTTAAGATCAAAAGGAATGGTGTATTTGCACACATACGTGCATCTACAGGCAGCAAATTGTATAGGTATTCTCACATGATTAACAGAAGTCACAGGTTCAATTTGCAGCCATCTAGCAAACACAAATGTTTCTCAAAGCACTATTTATATTCCTGTAAAAGCAACTGGTGAATCACAAAGAAGCTAAACATTGTTTCTCCCATGATAACAAATGTATCAGGTTGGGTATTTTTATAGAACATTCCATCACTTCCAGTAGGACACTTGTGGTCATGCAGAGACAAAGCTGGGTTTACTCTGTTGAATTCTATCAGGAAGCACTTGAGAGGACACATATATCTCTAATATAAGAGTTTGGAAAGACAGAGGAGAATTCATCTGGTTACAGCTCCACAGCAAATCCCCATCCTTCAAAAATGTGCTGAAGAAACCACCCTCTAAAGAGGCCAAATCAAACCAGACAAAGTCTGTCTTCAAAGGAGTCGTGAATCTCTGCTAAATGTCTGATCCTTGCACCATGCAAGCACACAGTGTAGAACAAACAGGATTTAACAGATTCTTTTGCTATTGTTTTTACACCAAACAGAGACCAGGGCCCTCTTCTCAGGCGCTGCATTCCGAGGACAGCACTCACCTTCTGGGATCCCCGCAGGAAGGCCAAGAGAACACGGCACATCGGGAGCAGGACCAGGCAGCAGTTGAGGTTGAGGACAGATGCCGAAGCTCTGCTAACACACAATCCTAGCTGAACAAACATTGCAAGAGTTAGATTATGGGGAGAAAGGAACGGCATGTGTGTCAGTCTTGTCTCTCTTTTACTCTGCTGTGAAACCAAATGGTTCCCATGCTCTCTGACTCATCAGAAGAGTGGAGTTTCATGATGTGCTGGAGAAACCACAGCACACACAGCATGGTATCCTGTCCTCACAGGGAAGGAAACAGCTCTCATCTTTGCATCAAGAAGTTATTAAAAATTAATTTTGTCAACAATAAATGACAACTTTCTACTGGAAGATTCAATATCCTCATCAGTGCTCAAAGTCACATGGAACAAAGCATCTGAGACGACAGTAAGTGTCCACTGAGAAATGACATGAAAGCTTCAACAGACATAACTAAACAAAAAAGAGTGATAAATACTATGATGACACTAGAGAGCCACTTGAGTGCAACGATTTTCTGTTAAGCCACAAAAAGATGTGAAAAAATATTGATTCAGGCAAACTGAAATGGTCATAGTGCTTCAAGGACTGTTACAGGATTGCCATAAAACTCCTCATCCATTCACATCATGCAATGCCATATTTGGACATAAAGAAAGTAAGTTTTCTTTAGTTTAGCTGCTCAATAGCTGGGAACTGTAATGAAATCTAATTTCACTAATGCTTTCACTGATATATTTGGAACTTACATAATTAGAACAAAAACACTTGTCAAATAAATGAACAAAGAACACATTCATGTCATAAACCTGTATTTTTAATCTTATTATCTCATTCATTTATGATTTTAAAAAGTTAGTAAAATGCCATTGTTCTCCTAGTTATTAGGTTGAATTACAATTTTACTAGCTTATATAAAAGATGCTTTTAGACTGTCAACAGATTTCTGGAAGGATATTTCTTATACTGTTCTCAAAACTCCAAGTATTTCAACTCCTGAATAAATTAGTAAAAAAATATTATAATATTAAAGATAACTCAAATGCTGCAGGAGCATGTGAATGAGTTGAACAGGTACAAATTATCTAATAAAAATTACTTAAGGTTTATTACCTTTTCAAAATTAAACTCTACATAAAAAATGAGTATGTTTTACTTTCTCCAACAAAAATTAATCTGTGTAACATCTATTATATTCTTACCTTTGTTATCAAGAAGGAACAAAACTTACAGACTTATGTTTGTGTCAAAGAAAATGGATGAATATATAAGCTAGTAAAAACAAACAGAATAACTGCATTTCAGAATACCTCACAAGATCTCAAGCACAACAGCATGAAAGTGTTTCTAAATACCAGGTACCATAGAGCATTACAACTTCCTGCTCTCCCAGTGAGCAACATCCATGTACCTCGCTTGCTCTGCAGCACACCTGGGCACAGCACCAGGAGGCAAACAGAAGGTAAAGATGTTCAATCTACATGAAGAACCATGCTCTGCACCTAAATCCTTTTCCAATTCCAGCTACTTTACATTATTTAGTTAGACCTTAGTGCTAGGGACCTCCTCACCAGACCCTACCAGCTTCCACAGAACAGAGCAGTCACAAGGGCACCCTCTCACAAAAGTTGCCCATGAGAAGTAGGAGCAATTACCCCAAAAAATGTGCTCTACCTTGTTCTCTACCACGTAAATGTGGGATCTCCAGAAAAAAAATCCCAGGAACACATCATCTCCAACCTACTGAATGATAGAAAATAAGACTAAAATGAGCCATGTCACTTAGTTCTTTCCCACTCTCCAGATGTCCTCCACTATTTCTTACAATGTACTGTTAGTCCTTTTTTTCCTTACATAAAACCTCCCTTGCTTCTATTTCATCTGTTGCTTCACTCTCTGATCACTTGCACAATGAGAATTTTTTCTTGCAACTCTTTCCTCATAAGCCATGTTCTTCAGACCTTAGGCCATCCTCTCCTCCCCACTCCGGACTCTCCCATCTGGAAATGACCCTTGAACAGACTGGACTTAATGAAAAGAAAAATGTCTCTATAATGCACTGTTTGTATATACAACACTGTCTCTATTTTCATTAGATCCTCTAAAGAGAAGCTAAAAATGAGCTATACACCTCATTGAAGCAATAACTTCAGAAACATGGTCATTAAAACATATAAGAATTTTTATTGAGGCTTACTGATATGCTACAGTATTGCAGTGATTAAATGGGCATGACTTGAAAACCTCAGGAATTATGTTAGAAATAATGTAATGCAAACTCCAGAAGCAGACTGAATAATTTTTATAGCTGTTGATTAATACCCAAAATCTGCAAAAGTTTCAGTACCATTAATAAGCAGTTTGAACATTTTAATAACTTCTGTTATATGACCTATATGATACATCACTACTTTCTCATAAGAATTTATGTTGCCTTTGAGTTTAAATATAAACTAGGCATAACATCAGTTATGCAAGACTTCCTTTACCAAGCACAACAGTTTTTTCTTACAAAGCTTCAACAAAACAAGAGTTTGGTCTAGAAGAGAATCAATTCTACACTTAAATAAATGAAATAACTCCTGTCGGAGTTCAAGAAGCATTTGGACAACACTCTCAGGCACCTGGTGTGATTCTTGGGATGTCCTGCTCAGGGCCAGGAGTTGGACTGATGGGTCCCTTCCAGTTCAGCATAGTCTGTGATTATAAGTAAAATGCCAAACAATTTAACAAGGATGAATCACAAATGATGTCCAGAAAAGGCTATCCTGCTAACCATCCTTTGTTTTTCTCCACTATTTAATAAAGAGCAAATATTCATTCATAATGCAATTACTATGGAAGAATGTCCTTACATTCATTATAATCCAATGCTATCAACACCTGTACATAGAAGAAAAAAAAAAAAAAAAAAAGAAAAGAAAAAAAAAAAAGAAAAAAAGGAGGGACGAGCAAACAACTACTTACAGCATTTTTGAGAAAGTATGATTCAAGTATTGAAATATTGTTACCAATGGTTCATGTAAGGTTTTATTCTGAAGAAATAAAGTTCAGCAATATTTCCTGCAACAAGCCCATAACTGATTTGCAAACAATGGGAAATACATTCAGAAATTCTTAAAATCAAAATTCAGGCAAGAAGAAAAAGAGTTTAAGTTTGCTCTTGATATATAGCCAAAAGCTAAAAATATTACCATGAAACTAATTCTTTCCAAATGGTTTCCAAGAGATCTCTTTCTTAACTTCCCTTGCATTGCCTGGGAGGCATAGTAACAAATTAACACAGTACATTGTTGGATTTTTAAACAATAGTAGAATAAAGGATGATTTTTGCTCCAAGGCAACTCACTGGGTCTAGAAGGGAATATATACCCTTATTAAGTAGTTAAGAAATGAGAAAAATATAATCCTATTTTCTTCCTGAAGTTCTTACTGTCTTAAAAAAAATGTTATTGCATGTTACTGGCATGTGAAATTTCTGCAGGATCAAAAAGAAAAAAAACCCACACACACAAAATCTCAGGTCAACATATACTGGTATCTGATTTCATGGAGGGGCAACGAATCATAAAAAAACTAAAGATTACTCCAATTTACAGACTAAATCTGTGGCAAAAATAGTAGGGAACTGGACCATCCACAAAACTCAAATCCTAAAAACTAGGTTAGATTTTTCCTCCAGACAAGTATAAAGGAATTGCCACCTTCTCCAAAGCAGCATAAAAGAGCTCCAGAATGTAAATTCTCCAGTTATCCCTGTCTGATGTACAGTCCACAGAAATCCAGATGGACTCCTGGCTGTGCTCATACAACAAAGTAGGACAGAAAAGTGAAGAGTCAGTTCTTGTTGCATCCTGCTGCCAGCAAGACTGAAAGTGAGAAAATGAGCTTTCTCTGTTAGGCAAATGATTTCAGTATTAGATTGAGGGCTGAAGTACCTTACTGCATACCCTAGAATGCCCCGATGTTCATCATTTATAAATACAGAGATGAATGTTACATGCAACTGCTGCGCACAAAAATCTGATATTTTATACATGGTTGCAAAATGAAGATTTCAACAAATACTGTCCTATCTCACCTTTTAAATCAATCTTGCATCAAAAAAATGTTAGAATAATGCAAACTCTTCCACACCTGAGAGTGATGTGATTCTGTTTCTCAAGACTTCACCACCTACAAGCAACATCCCTAAACAGGTCATGGTGCAATAGAGAAACCACACTTGATGCTGTCTCTTAGAGCCTTTCTTTAAAATTTTTCAATCTTCTTTGGTTCAGGGCACCTTGACTCACAAGCCACATGCTGCTCTGTAGACACAGGTGACAGATCACCTCCCCAGATCAGTACTAGAGCAGCTAAAGTTGGTTGTTTTCCTAGGTGGAACAAACTGTGCTACACAACAGGACTCTTTTTGACCCAGCTTCCTTTTCTTCATAGAGTAGCCACTCTCTTGAGTAACAGAGCACTGATAACCTAAGATGAAGGACAGAACTGAACTGTATGCACACCAATTATTCCCCTTAGGCCTATCAAATCTGTCTGGAGATCCTCCAATAAAAACATGAAGCAGCTGAAAAGAAGGAAAATGTGAGGGTAGGGGAAACCTACCAGATTATGTGAAAACGTCTACAGAAATTTGACTTGGTTTTGCCCCTGAAGAAGGTTTCAAAGAAGGACTCTGTAAATCCCAATCTTATGTACTGCAACCCTTCAAAAATTATTTTAAGTGGCGCAATATTTTTTAATATGTATGGGGTATCTTGCCTGCACTGCTGTGAATCAATATTCTCCTTGTTCACTCATAACTCATCACACAAGCATTCTTTGAAGGTTTTCCATCTCTTCTTGTCTACAAGTTTAGGTCATGTTCCCGTTTTATACGCAGTGCCTTTGTGTAGGATGTACTCCTTCTTCTGCTTAAATCAGTCATTCAAAATGAAGAAAACAACTAACTTAATCTTGAGTGCAGTAAGAGCTTCCAACTTCTCTGATAATCTCCAAGCAAAGGATCGAGATACACAACTCCCCACAGTGCTAAGATGTGGGGGGTAAGCAGATTCCAGTGTGATTGCATAACAACCAATGAAAGTGGAATTTGGTCTCAATTAGTGAAATCGCTGTTGTTAGGATAAACTAGCAAGGAGAGACATAAAAGTTACTGGAACATATTCCAAGCAGTGAATAAAGGTGACAAATGCTATGCACAGTACTGCACAATAAAAAGGTAGCAACTGTACAGATAAAGAAGCGAGGCAGCACTTTTCAGCCCCGTTTTCAGTTATTCAGTCTTTTCCCATAGAGATCCTTCTGACAATGCATTTTCTTCACTTTGGTCTGAAACCCAGAAGCTTATCTCTTGCATTAACATTTGACTGCATTACAGCTATTTGAGCAGGGACAAGAGGGAATGGGGAAAGAGAGACCCTTCATGCCACGACAAAATGAGCTCAAAGCTCTTTCCACTCACAGGGAACTCAAGCAACAGGAAACAAGCATTTCATTCAATGCTGTTAAAGCAAGACTTGAGTTCTATAAGGCCAGTACCAAATTTATGGCTGATTTTTTTTGACCAGGCACAATCAAACTTGTTAGACAAAAATACAGCCAAGACTAGACTGAAGAGAGAAATCCTGAAGTCTGTGAAGTAATCAGTCTGGACAATTTCACTGACTGAGCAGACCAAAATCTCCAACAACAAAGATTTTGGAGTCAAGTAATTTAAGACTCTCCCCTTCTGTAACTCATGCCTACTACACATTATAGCACCTATCATGAACACAAAGATGACAATATTACCTTCCTCTTTGCCAAACTCTTTTATAAGAAATTCATGTCTGTTGGCGATTTGTTTACGGGCTTCTCTTCCTTAAGCAATGTAAGACCACAAGTTAATACCGATAAAATAATTTTAAAATGAGGTTCTTTATCTGAAATTTATCTGAATATTGGTGTTTTCAAACCAGTGTGAATGAATGCATTCATACAGTAAGACTATGACCTGCAGTGTTACAAGCAATTCAGTATCCAAAGGGATGGCTCATCAAAGCAAAAGAACTAGAAAGGGATTTACATCCACTAGGTTCTGCTGAACTTTCCCTGCAAGTGTTATGTAACCACAGAATTATTCTAGTTGGAAGGGACCTCAGGATGTCTCTGCTCAAACCCCCTGTTCTAAGCTTGTTCAACACCAAACTCAGGTTAAGTTTGCTCAGGGTTTTTTGCCCAATTAGGTTTTGAAAACTCCCATGGATAGAGACTGCACAGCGAAGAGTTCATAGTCTCATCAACAGAAGTCAAACTGAGCAAAGCCCAGATGTTTGACACAAAATAACACTAAGTTTCCTGGTACATAAAAGATTGATCAACCTCTTCCTACCACATTACTGCCTTCTACTTGTCTGTTCTTTTGGCATTTCCAGGACACCACCATGATCTTAGTGCCTTTTCACAGGTGTAGAATTAAGGATCAGGAAGATTGTTATTGAAAGACTGAGTGAGAGTTAGGTACCTAAACAAATTTTAAATCCTGTCCTAAAGTATCTTGTTCAACATCACAGAGAATCCAATTGGAACAGAATAAATCTGAGCCTCATTCTTCTGTAGACAGAGGAAGGGAAGTAAATCACTTCAGTGACCACTGAACAAAAGACCAGCCCCATTTTTTCTCTTTCTTCACATCAGAAAGAGATGGCATAAAAACATGGCACAGTTGAATATACTCAGAATAATTCAGTCCAAGATCTCATTTCGTGTCACACTGATTTCCTCCAGCAACTCTTCTTGCTCTCCAATTTGTTACTTGGTAAAGAACAAAATTACCTGTGGTAAATCTTTCCATGCTGAAGTGCACAAGTTCTTAAGGCAATTATAGCCTATTGTAGCATAAGAAAGAAAAAAAGCCAACTCCTTAGGAAACCACACTGAAAAAAACAGAAACTTTTTAATTCAAAAGGTGCCACTCCTTTTGGGCAACTTTGTTAGCTTTCTGGTAAAAGGAACCAGTTGTCACTGAAGTATCCATTAAAGAGTTCAATCTGTAAATACAAAAAATATCAACTGTTGAATTATAAATGAAGAATTTAATCTAAATCTCAAAATCTTCAGATACAAAGAAATGGCACAGAGGCTCTGCAAACCACTCACACATGCATAGAACAGAGAGGAGACTGGTTATACAGATGGGCCATGGGTCAGTGGCTATACAAACCAATAGAGAAAAAGAAGAGGGGCAAAAATCCCTGTGCAGCTGTAGTATTGCTCATGCCATCTCCTGAAGAAACCAAATTGGGTTCAGGTTTCCCAGCCCTTGCAAAACAATCTCTATGATTAATATGCATACAGATATAATGGAGAGAAGGGAGAAAGCTTAATTCACAGAATGACTAGGTTGGAAGAGACCTTAAAGATCATTGAGTCCAACACAAATTTTAAAGTCCAAACCCTAACTTTGGGATCTACTGAATATATTCAGATGAGCTGTAAAAAGTCAATTGCAAGTACATTTTACAGTCTTTAGTATTTTCAAAATGTTGAAATTAGTTGGATAACTTTGACCAAAAGTATCTTTTAGGCTTAGCTCTTCATTTTTAACCTTATTTTACAAGTCCCTAAATTCTGTAGTACTTTTTTCCACAGTGGCAGACACAATTATACAAACTTAAAAGTATGACCTCCTAGTCCTCATCTCCTGACCAGTCTGTTGCCTGAGTCATCTCACAGGTTCTGAACACACATTAAGTTACTTTGCAAGTGTCTTTCATTTTAAAGTATAAGAAAATAAAAAAAAAAAAAAAAAATCCCAACCAGATGATGAGCTGGTATGAGGCATACGAGTAATCTGAATTGAGAGAAACTTGCTGATTGATACCAGCTGAAAATCTGGTCCAACATGTTACCCAAGAACATTTGCTTTACAAACAACCCATTTGCTCCGCCAGGAACAAACGCAGTTTTCAAATGGATACACTGGGCTGCAAAGCCACTAGAAATCAAGGTAAAATTAAACACGTTTTTGTGCTTTTTCTGTCAAGAAGGTCACAACCATGAAGGATTTAATTATTGTCATTTCCTTCTTTTTTGCACTATCGTTGCTAAGATTCATTCTTGAACACATCTGAATCAACCATAAGAAGGAAAAAAAAAGGAGAAAATTGTATCGACTCAACTTATTTCCAAGCAAGATCACAAAACTTTATGGTACTTCTTAGTTATGACAATATCACCGTATATGACTATATACCCTGAATTTACCGAAAATAAACCCCAGAGGCTCTACGGCAGATTAGGATGTGCATCATCTGTGTTTAATCCCATGTCAAACTTCTATTGAAATCCATTTCTGAGTATGACATAGTGTTACAAAGAATCATGTTATTCAGACACTTTTTCCTGGATTGTCAAATTCTGAGAAACCCGTGGGCATTTTCCACAAAGATGTTAACCCTTACTTTATGCATTTTTAGACAAAAGATTTTTTTTAAATTACTACAATGGGTAATTTCCTAAGGCAGGCTGGTATCTTACATCTCCAAAGTATCTTTTTCTGTTCATCTGCTGGTGGTACATTTTTGTTCATCTGCTGGTAGTGCTGCCCTTGCTAAACCAAAACATCTGAATCTTCATTAAACCACCCTGAATCAAAGAACTTACTATTAGAAAACAAAACTGAAGTTACACGCATTACAATGAATTTACACAGAACAGAGGATCCATGAGAATGACAAAGACTATAAAGAACTAAGACTTATTAAAAGAAGTCCCTCAGCAAGCATGTATATTACAATAACTGGATTGGAAAGAATTTGCCAACAAGAGTCCATAGCTTGCTAAAAGTGCTGATGACGAAAGCTGGAGCTCCAGTCATTTGTTGAGCATGTCTGTGTTCCTGTGAGCTTGTCTGCTGCTGGGAACACCGGGAGGGTAGAGAAGAGGGAAAAGAATAGCTGTCCCACACTTGACTGGCTCTTTTTCTTCTCAACAGTGTTCACTTTCTACTCCTAAACGACTGTCATAAGCATCCCAGTAAATTCTTACCTGATCACTCCCCACTTTGAAAAGTCAACAGGTAGTTTGTGTCATCTTTGATTAGCAAATGCATTCTGCCCCCTATCCCATCCTCGAGCATCCCAATTTCCAGGGCAAAAAGTAATGTCCAGGTCACTCACCCCTAACATCTGATGCAAATAATAATACTGTAGTCCTTGATTATAAAGCAGGAAGGTTTTCCCAAAGAGCCATACATTGAGGGAGAGCCAGAAAAACTGAAATGAAACAGAAAATAAGAGATTGTAAGTGAAAGTTACATGTGCAAACTTTTCAGTGTTCATTTCATTCATAAAACTCATAGGTCTGTAGTTTCATAAACATACGAAAATGGAATGGAAAAACAAACTTCATGCACATAGTATGCTATGAAGTATTAAAAGGAAGTGCTCCTATGTGGGAAATTTTTGCTTTCATTGAACTTCACAAAACTTTTTGTGTCTTACGACAACCGAGAGCTGGCAAAGCACTCCCATACAGGACACTATCCCACATCTTTAGCTGGACGTTGCATTTAAGAGGATCAAAGAATAAAAAACAACAACAAAGAGACAAAGGAAAGAACTTGACCTCCACGAAGCTGCATCTTCTCCCCCAAACTTTCCCAAACAGAGCCTAACAAAGAGCAAGCACACGCACAGCGTGTGCCAGCTGGGCAGCGCACGGAGGCAGGCACTGTCCCGGGCCATGGCACCCGCCCGCATCCATCCCTGCCAGCCGCGCACCGGGACGCGCACGGAGCACATCCCGCCCACCCGTCCGAGCCGCAGCACCCGCACGGCGTCCTGCCCCGCAGGGCGGGCACGCTGGGACCCCTCCCCCGCACGGCTCTTGCCCCGCACGGCGGCACC
>JAYDZK010000001.1:34939132-34965240 GCA_034509185.1 Euphonia xanthogaster
GCACGGCTCTTGCCCCGCACGGCGGCACCCCTGCCCCGCACGGCGGGACCAGGTGCCCCGGCTCCCCGACCCGCGGGGCAGCCCCCAGCGGCCCCTCCTGAGCTCCTCCGCGAGCCAGCCCCGCCGAGGGGACCCCCCCGGGGCCGCCCCTACCAGGAAGAGGTGCTTGCTCCCCTCGTTGGCCAGCCAGCTCCTCCAGGACAGCGCCATGGTGCGGGACGCCCGCGGGGCAGCACGGAGGGTGGGGGGCGCTGGGCGAGCCCTCCTTTTCAGCCGGGCCGAGCCGCCCTCCCCTCTCCCCACCCCTCACCCCCCGCCCTGTCTTCCGGCCGCCGGGGCGTAGCGCTCCGGCCCCGCCGCGCCGCCGGCCAGCCCCCGGCTCCCTCCCGCCGGCACTGCCCCTTTGTCCGCGGCTCAGCGCCCCGGGACCCGCAGCGCAGCCGCCCGGCACAGAGGGGGCTCTCCGGAGGGCAGCCTGCTCTGCCTTGCCCTGCCCTGCCTTGCCCTGCACTGTCCTGTCCTGTCCTGTCCTGTCCTGCTCCGCCGCGCCGCGGTGCCGTGCGGCCGTTTCCTCGCGTCCCCCACCTTGGGAAGAGCGTTTCCCCGCAGAGAATCCCGTCCGTGGGGATCCCACTTGCCCGACCCACCCCCATCCCCGGCCGGGCTGAAATGTGATACAGAAAGCAGGAGGGAGCGGGGGAGCAGCCGTGCATGCAACTGCTCTGCAGTTCGGGTGAAACAAAGAGGCTGCCCAAGAAACTACTGTTCGGGCAGCACGTGAGGCCCTCGAAAGCCGGGAAGGGACAGGCTCTGTTACCGATTTGAAGTCTGATCCTGCTCTATCAGGTGTCCCTGGAGGACACTGGAATAGGCCGTCTCCTGTGTGCCAGCACAGCGGGTGCACAGACGAACAGCAACCAAGAAAAAGGGGCTATGGGCAGTTCCACATCCAGTGTCCAGAGTCTGGGTTGCTGTGCTTTGCCGGCAGTCTGCATTTACTGGTGGCCTTCGTGTTTAGTTTGGGTTTGGGGAGGGTGGGGTTTGAGGAAAAGTTGCACCAGATACTGATTTTTATATTACGGAAAACCTTTTGAAAAAAAAATGCTTGTTGCTAGCAGCTTTCAAACAGGACAGCCTTGTGAGACAGCAGAACAGTTCCACCAGGCATTGTGGTGCACATGTTGCTCCTTGAGAAAGCAGCAGCAGTGGCAGCTGGCAGCAGAGTAAGGATAGTGTTCTGGGAGATGCCAAGTCCGAGGAGCAGTGCTGAGTAGTCCAGTTTGAGCAGTCTTTCTCTTATTATGTGGCAAGTTGCCATTTTTTGAGTTCCTTATGAGCCACACACCAAGGGTCCAGAGAAGAATGGAAGGGGGCAAAGTGCCATCTTCGTGCATTTTGTTTCAAGGTGGAGGGGCATGTCTGTCCCATGTGTGGTCCTGGGAATAAAGAGTACGAGTAGGGCATGGCACCTTTGAAACTCAGTTGAGGGTGTTTTTGCTGCAGCAGGAGCTCTGTCTCAACAAGTGGCAGGATTTCTGTGGCTGTATGAAGTTTTAGGTGAAGTTCTGAAGTAAGAGGATTACATCAATTTTCTAACATCTAATGACACGAAAAGGAGAACTAGTGAAAGAAAAAATACATATTTTGAATTTAAGACGCAACAGAACCATACTTTGATGCCAAGGCAGCCCTAACAGCAGAAGAAATAGCACAGTCTATCTTGTTTGCTATTTCCATTCACTTCTTTGCTTCTGTTGTAATGCTAAGGAAAATGGAAACTGCTTACAGAGAAGCAGATGATGAATCTTCTCTGGACAAGCATGTCAAAGATGGGATGGCACAAAATAAAACTTGAAGGATATGTCAGGCCTAACATGGGGGCTTGGCCGAAACAGAAGCCAAGGAGACAAAAACAAAACCGAAATAATTTACCCATGCACATTAGAAATGGCTCTGAAAAATCAGCTTATGCAGGATCTGACTGCCCACTCACTTGAAGCTGATGACTCATGAGGCAGCACTTCACTGCCTACTTACAAAGTGCCATAAGGCATGTGGAGCACATGACTCATGCTCGTCCGCATTGGATCCTACATCATATCTAGGTACAGAGCAAGGAATGTGTTTTTGTGGAAAACACCCCAATTTTCCTTCTCCCTGAAAACAGCCAAGGGCTTTGAATCATTAGCCCAAAAAGAGTCTGGCAAAGACCAGTGCCACACTAATACATCTATGTTCTTCCTCCACAGAAAAGGCTGAGTCCATTTTCAGTTTTAAGCCATCCCAGATGTATATGAGTGTGTATTTTAAGCTTAAGAGCACTCAGAGATGACCACAGACACAAGTTATAATCCAAATAATTAGAAAAGTTACACTATGACTTTCAAACCATTTGAGCTCATCTCTGCTTTGTGGGCATTCATCCTTTGATTATGATGGTCTCTGTGCTTTGTCCTACCAATTGGACAGAGCAGTGCCAAAGTAGGCAGCCCTCTGTAGTGGGTTTGTGTGGCCAGGTGTTGGTAGGGAGGGAGCCTACAGGGGTGTATTCTGTGAGAAGCTGCTGGAAGCTTCCTTCATGTCCCAAGGGGCTACAAGACAGATGTGCCGCTGGCCAAGGCTGGGCCAATCAGAAATTGTGATAACCAATCCGACTCTGTTATAACATATTGAAGAAGAAGAAAACAAAAAGTTATTGTGCAGATGTAATTGGGTCCAGAGAAGAGCAGGGTGAGAATATGTGAGAGGAGCAGCCCTGTAGACCCTGAAGTCAGTGCTGAAGGAGGGAAGGAGGTGCTCCAGGCACTGGAGCTAGGATCCCCCTGCAGCCTCTGGTGTAGACTACGGTGAGACAGCTGTGCCCCTGCAGCCCATGGAGGTCCAAAGGGATGGAGAGATCCACCTGCAGCCCATGGAGGAGACCCATGCTGGAGCAGGTGGATGCTGGAGAGGAGGCTGTGAACCCATGGAAGACCTGTGATGGAGCAGGCTCCTGGCAGGGACAGAGGCATACCCACAGAGAGAGGAGCCCAATCTGGAGCAGGTTTCCTGGCAGGGCTGGTGACTTCATGGGGGACCCATGCTGGAGCAGCCCATCCTTGAAGGAGTGCACAACATGAGAGAGTGACCCACATTGTAGCAGTTTGTGGAGAGCTGCTCATGGGATGGTTCCTTCTCATTGGAAAATTTCATGGAGAACTCTCTGCCATGGGAGGGACCCTACACTGGAGCAGGTGAAGGACTCCTCTCCCTGAGCAGAGACATAATGACCATAACCCTCTTTCCCCATCTCCCGGTGCCACTGGAGATAGAGCTGGGAGGGGTGGAGGGATGAGGGGAAGGTGTTTTTAAAATCTTGTTTTACTTTTCATTGTCCTGTTCTGATTTTGTTAGTAATAAATTTATTGAATAACCCCTATTACAGTTTGTTTTGCCTATGGCAGTATTTGGTGAGTGATCTCTCCCAGTCCTTATCTCTACCCATGAACCCTTTGTTTTATTTTCTCTCCCCTGTCCAGCTGCAGAGAGGAGTGATAGAGAGGCTTTGGTGGGTGCCTGGGATCCAGCCAAGGGCGACCAACTACACCATCTCAGAGACTGAACATACAGTGTCTCTGATAATGTTTCTTCTACTGCATCAGCAAAGTCAACTTCCAGGCCTACTTCCCATCAACATCCTCTATGCTCAAATCTACTCTCCTGAAGCGTATTTGGGTACTTTACAACAAACACTTTGCTGAATTTTGTAGTCAATGTTACAGACATTACAGACATTATAAGTTTTCTTGTGCTGGAATTCTGCTTGTGTAACTGAGAGTGATCCAGAGTCAAATAGCCTAAACTCCTAGGTGTCTCCATCTGTCAGCATGTCATGACCGTCCTGCGAGTGCCTGCAGTGATGGCATGTGTTGTTATGAGCACAGCACTCTGTCCTTCCAGTCTGGGGAGCAATCCAGGCACCTCATCTTCTGCTCTGTTGCAGTCTGGATTTAGGCAGACACGCCCTTAAATTCTACATGCATCCTTAAGGGGATTTGTCCCCTACACCTTCTCAGAATATTTACCCTTAGCACTGAGAACATGGGAGGAGAAGAAAACGTTGTCACTGACTTCATTACAGAGAACAGGAAAAGTGCAGTTTCTGCATAACAGCTGAGTGATTACAGTGTTTGCCCAGTAGTGGGAGAGCTGGATCTTTCTCAAAGAGCTGAAGCCGTTGCATTCCCATCCTAGGAAAGTTTTCCAACCGCTGCTTTTCATTGGGGTCAGAGATGGAAACAATCCCCAAGTGAGCCACTGTGCTGCCAGGAAGGCAAGAGAAAGAGGTCAGAGAGGAAATCAGAAAGCCATGCTGGCCAAGTGGCAACAGCACACTAAAGAAGAGAGAAGATCATCTAGGAGGAGGAGACTTGGGATGCCAGTTCATTTTTGTTTCAATTGGAAGAAAAAATGCAGAACCAATTTCAACATTCAACATGTTTATGAGAAAACTGCAATCAGAAGAGAAACCAGAAACAGAAAGCTTTTCCCACAAATGAACCTGTGTTTCTTGGAAGCTTTCTCTTTAAACTTAAGCTACATGCTGTTTACCTTTATCATTTTTCCTTTAACTCTAGCATTCAGTCACAACATAAGGGTAAAATAGCAATCAAATTGTATGTCACTGTGAGGATCTGTGCCATGTGAGTAATATCCTGTGCAATGGCATATGGCTTTTATGGCATTACATGTTGTATCATTTCTTTCCCTTTTTGAAACTGGATCTTTACATTTGCTGCATACCACAAGATCAGTTTGCTTTCTAGTGTGCTCCGTGATGGAGCTGGAGGCCTCCCTAGGGTGAAATACTTCTCCAGGTTTGGGTGGCAGCCAAGTTTATTAATTTCCATGAAGCTGAAGTGATTCATGGTAATGCATTATTTACTGCTGCTGCCGTGGTGTCTAGGAGTATTAGGCATGGCCCAGGCCCACAGTTTACCTTATCAGAAAGGTAACATTTATGTCCAAAGACTTCCAATGAAAAATCAAACAACAGCAGATGGAGTTCTGATCCTCACTTATAGACATGACAAAATGGGCAACAAGGCATGAGTCCTCTGGTAGCATTAGCAGGCTGTGTTCTGCTTCCAGTGGACTCTCCTAAACCAAGCCATTCAGCCTCTGCTCAGCTCCATTCTACAAATTCGAAAATATGAGGGGAGGTCCTGCAGTATTTTGTTCTCAAATAACCTCCTCCACATTCCTGATTCAAAGAAAGATAGCACGAAGACTCCAACACACGGCAACATCATTCATCACAAAAGAATGCAAGCACATGGCACATGGGGAAAATGTGTATAATACAGCTGGAGTGCATTCCATGACAATTTGACAGAAATGTCAGTTATGTTTATTTTTCCAACTATTTGCAAAATTTTCTTGAACACTTATTTCAAAATTGAACCGCAGATCTACGGATCATTAACACTTTGCATCTTGTTCCTTGTAAAAGCCTTTAGGTCCTGTCTACCTTCTACTGAATTTATGGGCATTTTCCTTATTTTTTTTTTTTGGTGGGAGCCAGGTCTGAGAATACTACAGGGATTAAAATGTATATTGCATTTATTTTAGAGGCCATTAGAGTCCTTCAAGATGGCATTCCAGAGGTTTTCAGCCAATTATTCCTGTATTTGGCCAATAAACTCTGTTTGGAATTTCTTAGAAAAAAAGTCACCAAGCTGTTAACTGCAACTCTTGGAGTGGGACCATCCATCCCATTCCTTATCCACCAAGCGGTCAATCCATCAAATCCATGTCTCCCCAGTTTAGAAACAAGGATGTTATGTGAGGCTGTGTCAAATGTTTCGTGCAAGTCCAGGCAGATGACCTGAGTTGCTCTTCCCTTATGCACCGACACTGTAACCCTGTCATAGAAGGCAAACAGATTTGTCAGGCAAAATTTGCCCTTAGTCAAGGGCTGTCAGCAATCACCTCCGTGTTTTCCATGTACCTTAGCATAGTTCTCAGGGGGATCTGCTCCATGATCTTGGTGGGAACAGAGATGCCACTGACTGGCCTCTAATTCCCTGTGTCTTCCTTATTTCCCTTTTTAAAAATGGGGGTTATGTGTCCCCTCTTCCAGTCTGTGGGAACCTCACTGGCGTGCCACCACTTCTCAAATAGGATGGAAAGAGGCTTAGCCACTTCATTCACCAGTTATCTCAGGATCTGTGGATGCATCTCACCCTGTCCCATGGACTTGTGCATATTTATGTTCCTCAGGTGATCTTGAACTTGATCTTCCTCTACAGTCAGGTGGTTCTGCATTCTCCCAGTCCCTGCCTTTGTCTTCCTTGATTTGGATGGTGCGTCTGGAGCAGCTGTTGGTGAAGACTGAGGCAAAGTTATTGTGTTAGCCATTTTAGCTACAGCACTGAACTGAATATTATTAATGCTTCTAGACCATGAATGAAAGTTATTGAACAGAGCTGGTGTGGAAAAAAAAAGTCACTGAGCAATTGCATTAACACAGTACCACTGAATATTAATCCCTTTTCAGTATTTAATAAAAAGGTGATAGTCCCTCAAAGAGAGACCACAGCTTTAGTGGAATCATTAATAGTCTTTGAACGATCCATGAACTAAGAAAAAAACTGGTCAAGAAAGGCTTCATATCAGCACAGTCATGGCTCAGGTGGAAAGGGAGAACTGGTTAAGAGTGTGCAGCTGTAACTTCAGACAAGAAATAAAATATTTCTCATAGCTCACATCCCAAGGTGACGTAGTGCATGCTAGCATTATGTCAGGGGGGATCATTCAATGCCAGGATACTTAAGTCAATGCCAAATAATCTGCAGTATCCAAGTTTCCCGGGGCACTCATCAAGAAAACATCAGTCTCAGTTAACTGAAAAAAAATTAAACAATTATAGTACAAACTACAACTCTCATAGTTTACAGGCCATAGTTTACAAAAACTCTTAAAGTCTACAACACAACATCCAAAAACTTGCTTATGCAAACATCAACATTGAGTAAACACTCATACTTCCCCAACTCTTAGAAAAAACATTTTTCCTTGGAAGAGTCTAAAGTTAAAAGCGTCAAGGCTGCAGATCTGAGAGGCTAGCACGTTATTCTGCATTAGCTCTGCCAAACTGGTGTTTGCACTTTTACTACAAAGTTAGTGCAGCAGGAAAAAAAGAAATCAGAAAGGCAAGGCAAAAGAGGGCATGAAGCTAACAAAGGATGTCTGAGAAATAAAGTTGACTTCTATCTATGATTATAATAAGAAGTAAAATCAGAAAAGCAGTTTTGACATAGCAAGATAAAGAGTGACCAAATTTTAGTCAGATATTCCCGATATTACAAATTCCTACCTGAGGGAGAGTTCATTCTTTGTCTATTCACATTGTCACACATCACAATCCTTTATAATTGGGTTCCATGCACAACTTTATTACTCTTATTTACTTTGGGATTGCATTTGTCTTCGTAAAAGCTGCTTGAATGACTCCTGTAGATTAATTCTGTGGAACTTCGCTGCTGCCTGCACAATTGAGAAAGAAGTTCACATGGAGATGCAAGGAATAGTTGCTCAGATATATCTCTCCTAATTACTCTGCGTTTAAATTTTGCTTTTTGAAAGATGCTTTTTGATTTCCTTCAAGATGTGTCTTGCTGCCAGTACAGATAGGCAATCTGAAGTGCAGTACATGCCGTGGTCAGAGATACAAAAATCTCTAAATGCCCACATGAAGTTAAAGGCCTGAAACAGCACCAGAAAAAAAAAAACAAAACCAAAACAGCACAAAAAGAAGCAAACAAAATAGGAAAAAAAAAAAAAAAAACAAACCAAAAGCAGACCATCCAACCAAAAATCCAACCCAAAAGCACATAAGCAAAGACTGGAACCTTTCATGACAATAGTGCAGACTTCAGGCAGAAAAGTTGACTATGCCCTACATCTGCACTTGCTGGGCAGCTGAGGGCTAATGCAGATGCAGTGGAAGAGCAAAATCTGCTTGGCTTGGAGAGATATATGGGATTCAGTCAGACAAAGTAGCTGTGCTTGGAGGTAAAAGTGTAAACACTAACGAGACAAAGCTCTCTACCAGCCTTTAAATACAGGGGAACACCAGTATGTGAATTAATATTTATACCCTGGTCAGGGTTTTATTTTGTCCGGAATTTAGACATAGTGCAGCAGTATGCTGGAACAGCTTTCCAGTGAGAGTAGTGAGGAAAGAAAAAAGAACTTGTTAGGTGTTAGTGCTCTGTTGTTTTATGAAAATGATTGTATAATATCTTTCAAAGGAAGTGGAAGACTGTTAAATGATCCAGTTTCAGAAAAGGCCTTCCACTCCAAACACATCTTCCAGAAGTCGTCACAATGATCAGGAACTGCCACCCAGGACTCTCATCAGCCAGGCAAACTGCTGACTTCACTACTCCTTCCAGTTTCAGTAGCAGGCTTCCAGGTCAGAATCACTAATTTCATTCTGATGTTTTATTTTTGAGTTAATATTGAAAACAACATTTCTCTTTCTTTAAATTAAAATTCTCATGAACTTTTTTGAGAATGTGCTTCTTATTTTCTGAATTAACGGCATTACATCAGAGTTCAACTATCTTTGTAAAAGCAATACTTAATTTTCCTGCTTGGTGTAATTAATTGCACTGCAAATTTAACTCATATTTCTTGCTTAGTATGACGGATAAAGGCAATCTCATAATGTCAGAGGATCCCCACGCCTTGCTCAGTTTTATGAAGCCCAGTGCCATGTGGAAATTTGAGGGGATCATGTTGCATTTAGTGCTAATACAAGGTAAACAGTATCAGGAAAGATAGTTTAGAGAAGATTGTGAATATTATGGAGAAGATTATCGGGGATACACTCAAATATGCTGTTTTATTCAATTAGGCTCTCATCCAGTAAAGGTCTTAGGCACACATTTAACTTTTTAAAAAAAAGCAAACAAAAAAAAAAACCCAAAACAAGCACAGTTAGATCCAGTCTAATTTTGCCTGCAGTTAAGGGATTTCTTTGCTCAGTGAGGGCTTTCAGCACATATGTAGCCTCTTTGTTGAACCAAAGTCTTGCACAGGAGTTAATGGGAAGCAACATTGCTGAGGTGCATGGAATTATGTCAGTTAGGCTGGGAACATAATGTGGCTTGTATTTCTCCTTGTTCTCAGTATTCTGAATAACGGGGCCAGTTTTATTAGAGAAAGCCATTATGAAAAACCTTGACACAAAATGCTGTTGGCTTGAGAACCTTTATGAATGTCCTGGGGTGACTCCCAAATTTGCCTCAAACCAGGACAATGTTATTGAATATCTAGAGGCTTATGATTTGCTATTGATACAATTTTTTTTGTCAGAATATGCCTTTCCTTTGAAAAGTATCTAGGTAGAAAACTGGGACAAGTCTTACTTACCTTTTTTGTGCTTTTGTAGTAGACAGTCTTCAGGGAGAAGCTGAAAGTCTCTTCACTGTGTAACAGAGTCTTATATTAATGTTCCTTATTCCTCTGGAGTCACAAGCACTATGCAACCCCTTGCAAATTAATGAAACATATTGTTTCTGGTGAGGCTACTTGAACTGAACCTACCAACAAGCTAATGAGAGGTGGGTCTGGAGTTTGTGCGAGACCAATTCCACAACTGAGAAATTAAAATTCTTCTGTGGTAGTTGCACCCCTCAGCTATGCAGAGAGTAGCCTATTTCCATAAGCATTTAGTATCACCCTGCCCATGTCATGTGACAGCACTGTTGCCTTTTCCCTTATTTATGTGGTGCCTCTGAAATCTTTGCTGCAGTCACCTTGCTGTATTGAAGGTCCAAAATATATTGGCCAAAGGCTTCCCCTGGGAAGAGTACCACTATGGCACTATGGATTATGTTAAGCCTCACTGAAGCTAAGGGCTATAACCAGCTTCCATTCCCTCCACTGAGAGAAGCATAGGAACTCACTAAGGTCCAGCAGTGAAAACGTTGTTGAAAATAAATATCCCCAGATATGAGGCAAATTAATGCTCTAAAAGGCAAGGATGACAAAGCTGAATTTATTACAGGGCAGAGTTTGCTACATATTAAGAAGAGGAAATTTTACATTTGCATGTGAATGTGTTGCAGGATAAAAACAAAAAAAAAACCAAAAAACAAATGGAAGAAATAGAAAAGGTGTGAGACCTTCAACAAGAGTGTCAAGATTTGTAGTTGATGAAAAAAGCATGGAATGCATATGAAAATAATATTTTTTGTTACTGGATGCCTTGCTAGGAAAAAAATATATTCTTTATGAAGAAACACTTTTAGCAAATACTCTAGGAGGAAGTGTTTGGTTTCTTCATGCATTTTTTCTTTGAACATTTTTGCTTTCTGCAAGTCTAGCTCCACTGATTAAGAAATAAAAGTATAGTATAGATATTAATTAAATGTTTTCTTCAATTCATTTACATACAAAATTAACAGTTTAGTAATTCCAATTTCCATCTTAAAGAAAATATATAACTTGAAAGCAATGCTCTCATTCTGCCAAATAAGAATTTTTTCTTATCATTATTCCTTTATTTTTGTGTGAAGTATTATGAACACTTTATAAACTAGAATAGATGAATGACATTTTCTTTCAGGTATGCTGGGCATTTGCAATTACATCAGCAATTCCTCCTTACTTGGCCATTTATTGCCTGAAAGCAGTTTCACTCTTTAAGTGTTATTAAAAAGCTTTTTTTTTTTTCTCTTACAAATTCAATTTGAAGTACATTAAATCATTTAAATAGTGAATTATTTGCTTGAGTATTCTTGAGCAGATTTTTTGGATGTTCTTTTATTGCCCGGTACCCTCAGTGGAATTTTATCTGTTATTGCCTGGTTTGGAAGGCTAAAATGTGAATTATGGTATCAACTAAACAGTTAATATTAATTATTTTTCAAGAAGTTAGGGTGAAAATATTTACAAAGATGTTTAAAATCCAAAGGTCAATAAATGGCACAATTTTTCAATATTTTAATGCCAAGATAATTTTTCTGTTTGATTAAGAAACACAAGGGGAAAGTGAAATATGCTTGCCAGGAATGAAATGCATTTACATTTTCCTTCCAGTTATGGTAATGGACTGACATCAGAAGCAAAAAGAAATAAACAAACAAGATATAGTCAATTTTCTGTGAAAATGAAAAACATTTTTCTGTAATTAAATTGCTTCCCACAGGAAATAAATTTTTCAGTTCAATGCCACAGTCTTTCATCAGCTAACATACCCCTGCATCTACAAGGAGAGTGCTGAAACGCTAAGATACTAGCATTTTTAAGTATGTAAATCTATAAGATTTTATTTGACAGAAATTAATGCTTTAATAGGAAAAAGCTAGTTCAGCATAAACTTATTTGTATGAGCTGGTTGCTGTTCACTTTGTTTCTCCTTTCCTTGCCTTGCTACACACTGGTGAAGGAATTCACAGACACATTCTCATCATATTTCTCTGCAGGTAGAGCTGCATGTCACCTAGATTGTCCTTCCACCAAGACATGCTTTCTTGAGTAACCTGAGGACCTTACTTATCTAAAATTTCCAGACAGACAGCACTTTGATCAATTTATAATGGTGAGTTTTAAACTCTTTTTTGGAACTAGGCCCTGCATGGAGGGTTTTTGGGGGGCAGGGGAATTGTTTATTTTTAGGGTGTTTGGTTGGGGTTTTGGTGCTGTTTTTTGTGGGGTTGTTGTTTTTAGGGTTTTTTGGACCATGATCATTTCACTACAAGTAACCAAAATAGTCCGTGGTGATAGTGGAGCAAATAAGAAAACCACAGAATGAATCCCAGCTCACTGAGGATGACCATTAGATCTAAAGCTTATCATTGAGTGGCATCCAATATTGAACCTATGTTTTTAGTCCTCAGTCTGAGGAGATTTAGTCCTGTATTTTATCCCCTACCACCAGTTTTCACGGTTTCTGTGGACATGCCACTGAAACTCTCATCCAGTTCACTAAATGATGTAAAATTCAGGCAGCAAAAAGGAAGACAATCACAAGTAATGTTTTTACTCTGCTACAATGGAAAAGCATAAATAAAAAGTATGAATTTTGCACCTGCAGTCCCAGCTCCTCATATTGCTGCTGAATAGAACATTAACAAGCTAATACAACTTGTCAAAACCAGATGCTTCTTAAATTAGTTCACCAGATGCTTAACCTTCTTCCTTTGTGTCACAGCATTCCAGTAGAAGCCAGTAGATTCAGAAAATCATGTATTTTTATTAGTATTCAATGAATGTTTTCATTTGAGATACAGAATTTCACAGTGTATCTTCTGGCATAATGTGATACGTTTCAAGATGATGTGAGAAACATTTGCAAGGTATTAAAAAATGCAACAATGAAAATTAAAGGCGCTTTATGTTTTTTCTCAAACAAGGCTTTGGTTGAGATGGTTTTCATTGTGGTTCAAAATGCCAATATCTTCTGTGAAAAAGACCTTTCCTTTCCTTTACCAGCTTCTCAAGAAACTCAGTGATGGGCAGTAAAGGAATACTGTAGTAGTGGAAGTTGCCATGGGCAGAATGGAAGCTTCAGACAAGGTTTGTCTGGGAGATCCTCCTCTTGTGTCACAAGGTGCAGAAAAGACCTCTTTGCTTTCTAAACTCCTCAGAAAGAAGCCTAGGTGCAGCTGGATCCAATCTTAGCCCCAGATTTGATCAAAGGCTTATGTCTAAAGGATTACAATATGTTTAATTGATCCTTAATAAGATTTTGTCCCACAGGATTAAGGGTAGCAAACCAAATGCATTTATATGACTAAATAATATATGACTAAATAAATGATCTGTCTAAATGGATGGTGGTGATGACTAGACTAAAGACCTAAATAAAAATTATTTACTCTACAGATAGGTACAGTTACTAGTGTAGTGCCCTCTTAACGGAAGCAATGTTGAAGCAGTGTTGTTAAAGGTAGCAAGATAATTGTTGAGTAGAGGTTGATTTTAGCCACCCATACCCAGCTGTGGGCAAATTTTGTTCAGGCTCAAGGGGAAACCTTTAGGAGTGTCCCCTTCAAGGGAGGAAATTCCACACACTCTGAGAACAGGTATGTTAGAAGATCCTGCCATTAAAATGTGGGACTGGGCTGTCAGTCATGTGTCTGCAGGCCAGCAGTGTCACCTCACTGTCACCACCAGTGTCAGCTCAGCAGCCTTAGATAAGTTGTCAGTACTATCACTTGTTGATTGCTTTATCAGGAGCTTTGTCTGTCACATCATCACCTGTGCCAGTTTCTGTGAGGAAATATTGCACTTCCTCAGTGTTTAACTTTGGCCGATGAGACTCAGCATCCTGCAGCACCAAAATTACAGTGACTCCCATTCTCCTTCCACCAGTGATAACTTTTTTAAATAGGGTATTGCTCAAGATGTTTTACCTCCACTTAGGCATAGCATCCTGCTACCATAGTAGATGTGTTACCAACGTAGCTCTATTTCAAGTCTACTGCAGAATCCACGACTTCCAGCTTGTCCTACTATTGTACCAACTGCTCTTGCTACATCTGTGTCTCCTCCCCATCCTCTCTGGCATCTGCATATGGTTCCTGACCCTGATGCTGGAAAGAGATCGCACTAAAAGCAAAACACACCTGCCTTCTCCTCTCCCTGAGAGATAACATTCCTTAGGACAGTGCTTTTGAGCATTTGGGATTAGCTGCCTCAGGTGAGTGGAGAAGGTAGAGGCTTGCACCTTTCGATACTCTTGCTTAAGAGAGTGTATGAGAAACAGGTTTTGCAGCCCTTGCTTTGAGATAAAGTTCTCAAGAAAGGCTTTGGTGTCTCAGCAAGATTGGACAGGGAAGGAAGAAAGGAGGGAGAAGGGGAATGATGCCCACAGCTGGAATTACTTTAAAACCTATTGAACTGTTACTAAGAGGTTTAGTAGGATTAGTAAAAATATAAATATGTGGGTATTTCATAGGAATCTGAACAGCATGATCTGTTGCACTAATAGAAATATTTACCCTTTCAGCAGAAAGTAACTCCAGTACCATTTTGCAGTCATCATCTTCTATTCACCAATCAGACAGATGTGAGGGAAGATACACTACAGGGGCAACAGTCATGCCTGGATGGAAGTGCTGAGCACCTGGATGGTCACCACATTCCTCAGGTCATAAAAATAAACATCATTCCCTGAGAAGTGCTGCAACAGTTTATCACATCTTCCAGGCAAATCTGTGCATCACATGAGTGCTGTTTGTCTATAGACACAACACTAAACTTAATCTCTTTTAGCAAAAATCCACAATACATGTGCTTATGTATCTATAAAGACATGTATATTTCCTCAGAGGGACATCTTTTTGTTGTAGGCACAACCAGAGAAACCACTGTGATTCTAAATAAGAAAATGCATCTTAAAGATCCTGATAGCATTTCATAGTTTTATTCATTTATGTCCCACAATATTTCTAAGTATAATTATTTGCAAATGTAAATGCCAATAGGAAAACTTTTTGCATCTATTTCCTTTGGTATGATTGCTGTAGCATTTATACAGTTTATTTATAAACTTTATCTTTTTAAATAAAGAACTCCCTGTTGTTTGGCATAGAATTGTTCTAATTCAACAAAGAATCTGAACCTACCACAGAGAAACAGATGTTCTTGCTGAAGAATGTTTTGATGGTTTACCTGTTGTTGCATGTAATTTCTAATTCTAGAATTCACATTTTTCTACTGAATGCCAAGATAACATTTGACTTTAGGTTTCTCATTGACCCTTATTCTTTGTCATTGTCTTAACTTCTGTAGAAGTTAAGAATTGGTATTTAAAATCTCTATTGTTCAAAAAAAGTAAATAACTTTGTATTTTAAGGAAAGGGTTGATCTCATGACCTTCCTGCAGCAAGAACAAAGGCAGCAAGAATGACTTACCTGGGCAGAGTTGCACAAATTAAATAAAACCAGAACAATAAAAAGAGCACTTGGAGATTTTCAGCACTGTTCCACATTAGCTTGCACAACTTATAGGGCATATTACGTTCTGAAATCAAGAATAATTAACAAAATATTGGTGTTATTTTTCTAATCACAGCTGTTACCCTCTGTAATTTTCATTATTTTAAGCTAGCCTGGACAATGATGTTTCAAATGAGTGTCAGACGTGTACTGAAGTGTGATCAGTGCAATTCTAATTTAGCTGCACTTTTCTCATGCTTTGATTATCAAACTATATAAATTAAAGAAACAAAAGAGGGTCATAAACTGATGTATAACAAGGACCTTTATCATGCTATATGAAAAAAATGAAAAAAAAAACAAAAAATCATTTTGTAATATAACTTTAAGAGTTGGTTATTACATTGAACATTGTCTGCTTGTTATTTCAATGAACTAAATTGAAGTAATAATGAACAATACAACAGACTTCCTTGAAATGTCAGTTCCTTGGGGTAGCCTAGCCTAGGGGCTGGAAGTTTGCTTTTGCACTGGTTTCATTCCAGAAGAAATAAAGCCAACCTAATTTGGAAATAGTATGGCAATATTCTATATAAAATGCATCACTAGTTTACACCAGTGACAAGACCAAGGGTGCTTGGTCAGTGCTGATGTTTAAAAGACACACTTATAGGAAACATACTCATAGAATGGCAGAAGTCCATTTTATATATCAAAGTAACTACTCATGGTAGGAACATCACCACCACTGGCTAACACCACCTTTCGCTGTGACTTTCCATATTTTCCAAAGACAGGGGGGACAAGGAGATGCACTAAAGTCAAAGCGATGGATATGAAGGATATTTATAATAAGAATAAGTAGTGCAAGCCCACCAGAATGGCCAAGGTTTTTGCAAGCATGATACTGAAAGATTTGAAGCAGACCGTTTAAGTGGCTTTCAATATTTTCACAGCAAGCTCCTTTTAGCCAGAGTGCCAAGATGGGAAAAAGCCCGCTTTGTGTTAACTGATGAGTTTCGTAAGAGGACCAAGAAAGTCAGCAGTACTGGCTGACAGAGGTTGGTGATTGATGTTGTGATAGTAAATGAGAGGTAATAACCACCAAGGTACTTCATAATCAAAGTATTTTATGTTTGATATGTCAGTGAAAAGGAGCAATTCACCATAGAGATTGATAAAAATACGAAGGAATTTTCCATATGAAGAAGGGCAATTCACAAATGAGTGTCAAAAACTTCAGTATTGATGGCAGGGAAAAGCTTCAGTATCTTCACATCCCATTTGTAAAAGAACAGTAATAGAGCTCTAATCTTTCAATATTCATGTAATGCAGAGAAATATTGCTGGTTTTAGTAACTCTAATGTAATCAAATCCATAGAAAACTTGATAAACAAGCAAGGGGCTTTTTTGATTGTTTGTTTGTTTCTGGAAGATTAATACTCCAGTACTTTTTCTTACTAATGCGGCAGTGAAATAAAGTTCAAAACTATTTTGACTGTAAGACATGACATTTTTTGTCTTTTTTTTTTTTTCCCAAAAATCTTTAACACAGTTTTAAGAGTCAGATGTTTTAGACATGAAGGACATTAGATCAGAGACTGACAATGAGGTTTCTGGGTTTTTCTCCTCTGCTCAGAGAACTGTCTTCTGCCCTACAGAATGCTACAGTCACTGTGAAAAAGAGCAGTGTCATGCCATCACCAGAGGGAAGATACTGCTTCCAGCCCAGCCTGTCTGATAGTCTGGAGGTAAAGACACCCTCCCACAAAGCACCTAGGGTGAATTTTAGTCCCTGAGCTTGAGAAATACCTCATCATGAATCTTCCAGTGTCTTGCATGTATGCTCTCACTGTCAGGGTACTGACATCATCTCATTCTCTAGTTGGAAGAAAAATAATCCGGTAGTATGTAGCGAAGTTCCCAGTTTGATAAGGTTTTTGAGAAGACCTGCTTGATGTAGCTCAGCTGTCATTAAAATTTTCAGATGAGAACATGACTTGCATGAAAGCAAGTCATGGGCAGCCTGTTACCTTCTGGGAAGAGAAGCTTAGGGCCTGAGAGGAAACGCTACCTTTAAGATGCTTGAGAACTGCCAGAGTTAAAATGATGCATCTCAAAGAGAATGAAGTAGTGCCTGGGTCTGGATAAAATGGAGATATCATCCCACTGTGCAGGGAAGGAGAGTTGGAACTGTGGTTATTAAGATCATGAGCATAGCTTTGGCATCCAGAACCATAATCACAAAGACTGAGCAAACTGACATGGTACAAACAAAATGAGTGGTCTGGGGACAGCTCCAAGGAACAGGTGCTTGTATGACAAGGTCCAGAAAAACTTCAGAAACCTCACAAAGCTGTGAGAAGATAGATATTCAGAAAAAATATGGTAGCACACGTAGGAGATTGACTAGTTAGGAAAGTTTAAAAAGGGGATAATAAGGAGAAAAATCCTCACCTCTCAGAGGAAAAATAAAATAGAAAACATGACATGCCATCCTTTCATATTAACCCAGACCTGCTGAGGGACAAAAAGTGTTACTCGGACTTCTTCTTTTTTCCGCAGAAGACTATCTCTGTACTCTTAACAAATTTTGTGACTTGGATTTTTTTTTCTTTTTTTTTTATTAGATCCTTTGATGGAGAGTTCTCAGCAAGTGAACCATCTTGCTGTTTAGAATTGTCTTTGTTTCTATTTTTTATTTATCTATTATTTCTTTGTTTCTTTTTTTCTTTTCCTCTTTATCCAGTGTGTGGCCTCACACTTTTGTGTATTGCATTGCACACAGAACACTCGGTTTCCTTAGGAGCTTTTTTATCGTGTGCATTACTGCAGAAAATAAACACCTGTAACTTTCACAAATTTGCATGCAACCTAGTGAGATATCCTTATTTTACAGATCAGAAGCTACAGTAGAGCAATTTGTCCCTAAAATGCTTCCTGATTTGGAATGGATGAAGTTCTTTAGTTCTAAATCCTTCAATTTTTCCTTTTTCTGCTCTCCAATTGTGTTGGCTTTCCACTTCTTACATTACAAGCTTTACAAGATCAATAGCCCTGCTCATCTTTTTGCCTTGTCAGTGCTGAATAAACAATGTGGGATGATAGAAGATATCTTTTTCCCATACAGATCAAGAAAGAATTTGCGGTTTTGGCCATCTTGCCAGGCACATATCAAGAATTGGTTAGTTTAACAACTGTTTGCAGAAGAGAAAAAATTTGGACTCCCAGTACATTTTCTTTACCTCCACTTTTTCAAATTAGTTCTCTTGCCTATGCAACATACAGGTAGATTCAGCTTACAAGGGAATTGCTTTAGGGAATATGTGCTCTCTCCAGCCCAGAAGTGCATGTACTTCTCTAGACTAAACATAACAGATATGTCTCCCTAGCGCTTGCAGAGCCTTTGCAGTTTTCAAAGTTGAGTCTTCCAGAGGTTACACTGTCTGTGCAATGTTAAGTGACCCAAAATGCCAGAAGACAACGTGCAATTTATATTATTATTTATTGAATTCCAAGCATGCAAGTTCATATTATAAAAGTCTGAAAAATGCTTTTGTGTGCAATATCCATTCCAGTGTCAGACAAATGGCCTCGTACATTGGCCTGTGACTTAGGGCAGACAGCAAAAAAACGTAAGAAAACAGCGAGAGTCTCAGGGATGCCTCTGCATAATCATCTTCCAGCATCTCACTATTTGTGGTTCAGAAAGTCCTTGAGAATTGGTCAGGATTTTTTTAATACTGAAGGGGTTTTTCCTTCCATGGATTGTCCATCACTGTAATAACCACGTAGGCTTTCAATGTCTACTACCTCCACAGGTAAGAAATTGTGCAGCTGAACTATAGATTAACATAAGATCACTCACCAGTTTCATCTGACATCTCCTACTTATTGTTTTAGAAGTACAATTGTTATGTACTAATTTTCATCAAAGCACTTAAGATTTTGAAGACCTGTATGTACCCTTTTCCCTAAAGGTATGTTTCTTCCTGGGTGATACCCCTCAGTTCTGCCATAAACTCTGTCTCAAACTGGTTGTCTTCTCTGTTGCCCTCCCAGGTATACTATAACCTTTTGGAATAGGATGGATGCTGTGTATCAGTGGTTCAAAAGAGCCCTGACATCCAGCTTCTATACTCTGTAACTCAAATATATGTAAGGAACAAATTTTTACATAAAAGAAACTGAGAATTTTAGAACTAAGCAAACCATATTTTTATAATCATCTCACAATTGTCAGTTTTAGTCAGACTTATCCGGAAAAATAAATAGCTTGATGAATAATACCAAGAAAAAATACTGTAATGTGTGTAAAGGCAGCACTGAAGAGGCAGAGAAAAATTGCCACACTGTAGATCAAAGTTATAAAACAAAATTAACAATATGAATTTAAAAAAAAAAAGAATAGCTTAGGGTTTTGTGTTTTGCCAGAGGATTTTTGTTTGTTTTCTAATGTTGAGTAGACTAAGAAGATATGCATCAATATTTAAGTAATATTAAATCTGCAAGTGACAAAACAAAGTTGACTTGGAATTGTTAAAAGGCGCAGTGACCTAAGTTGACATTTTGGATGGTAGTAAGCCACTTAGCTAAATCCCATCAAGAATCCTGCTTACTAAGTAATGGTACAGTGTGGCCTAACAGGAGAAGAAAATAAAAAAAGAAGAAAGAAAAGGAAACCCTAGAAATAATGATCAATGTCCTAAGGCATTTGAAAGTAGGAACAAACTGTGCAAAGAGACATTATTAAATAAGGGTGCTACTTGGGGATCTGTAAGAAGTTGAGGAATGAATTTGTGAAAAGATAGTGAGAAGAGAAGCTATCAGCTGGGAAGAAGCTGTAGTGTGATAGCCTCCAATCACAGTTGCATAGAAGAAAAGTAACAGCGCAGACTGGCAAAGAGAGGAAAATGGATAAGCTTTAATTGCCTCAACAGAACTGGTTTGAGGCACATCTGAACACAAATCAGAAAGGTCATCTGAAAGAATGTGAAGCTGCTAAGAAACAAAGGAAAATGGAAAGCAACTTTTCAAATAATGAGAAATGGGAACAAGGAGAGGAAGAACTCCCAGTCCTTATCCTTATTAAACAGAATTTTGTTGAGTTTAATTCTGTAAAACATTCAAACACAACAAACAATCCGCCAAAAGCATAAAAAACAAGGACCAGGCTGCTGCAGAAGTTTGTGGAGTCCTTCATCAGGCCTGACCCCTAAAATTGACCAAAAGTTGCAGGCAGGAGAAGAAAACTTTAAAAAGCTTCAGTGAAGCTGGCTTAAGGACTTCCTTGGACTTCTCTATCAGTCCCCTGGCATGAGAGTTCCTCTTGCAAAGCCAGAAATTTGTCAAGGATTTTAAGACTTTGTAAGTCCACAAATAATATTTATGCTACCATTTTCTGTGAAGCCATAAAAAGTTTCACAGGGCAAATCACACTGGGAAAAAAATTTAGATCAGACTGTAATGCAACTAACTTCATAACAGGGAGGTCATCCTAGGGGAAAAAGCAACACAACGAAGTCTCATTGAATTTCAAAATGCAGTTCAGATCCAGAAAAAAAGAGTGGGTTTGTCCTCGGAAAGAATAAAATTAATAGAAGTAATTGTATAAAAAAATCTCCATTGTTATGAAGGAAGAACTGAGAGTTCCTTGGAACTGCTCTGGATCTCATTTGCATTCAGTGTCATCTCCTAATCCGTATGCACAGGTGGAAAAAGGAGTGAGAGCAGCCCTCAGAGGCTTGGAGATGGAAACGCACAAGTCTGAGTCTGCACCTAGTGTCATCTGGGACAAGACATCAGCAAAATATTTCTGTGACCTATGTTTTCTTACTTCTGTTTTGGTTTTTTTTTTTTCAAGAAAATATTTCTAATCTCATAGCCAAGAACTGGATTTCTTGCTTTTACACAAATCAAACTTACTGTTTGCATTTTGATCTCTATTTGAAGTGAACTTAGGTGAAGCTTATGTGTAAAAGACATTTTACTTTTTGGGGGGCATTCAGTTGCAGTAAAATATTGCTGTAGGTGTGTCCCTCTGCTTCATGTAATCCCCACTGCATGCCAAATCTTTATTGCAGTGACAGAGGAAATGATCATGGTGCGAGTGGCAGGAACATGCCATGATGTGGCAGAAGGCAAGTGACAGCTTTTTTAAAAACAGAATGTGTCAAGGGAGACCGAGTAGGAAGAAGAAAGCAAGTTGTTCCCTTCTTCACTCCCCATAAAAGAATCATAATTTTCTGTGCCCCTGATGCTACCCTTAAGGTGTTGTAAAGCACTTTACATAAATTGGCAGGTATTAATAGTGGCTACATATCAGTACACTCAACAGAGATTCCTACAAATCATTATGCATTTTTTTTTTCCCAACACAGGCTTCTCAGGAAACACCTTTTCTATCATTATTTATAGCTTCACATTTTTCAAAAAGATGGGTTTCAGTGATCTTTTCCCACTCAGCTTCCACAGCTAGCTCCATTATTTTATGACTTGCCATGAAGTACTGGAATTATTTGCTTTTGATTGGAAGGAAAGAGTGCTTAAATTACACCTTCCAAAGATGCCTAATCGTAATTTACAGAGATCTAATTTAGAAGTCCTGTCAAACCTGAGAACGACAGGTTGGGGATTTCAACAGCAGCTACTTCTCAAAAAAGCAGTCAGTCCTTTAGAAGCAATGTACAATTAAGGTCATCCTGCCTAACTTTTGGAGTATCACATGTCAAAGGACTTTTTCCAGCAATTCCTTCAGTGTAGAAGAAGTACTTTATGCTTGATGGTGTTTCTTAAATATATCCACTCTCATTCAAACACTCAAATGATAAGTCAAAGATCTTCCACTGCCATAGTTCTTAGTAGTTTATTAACTGTTCAAATATTTCACTCCATTCTCAATCTGAATTGATTTGTCATCAGTTTCTAGGGATTGGCACACATACCTTGTACTCTTAGGTCAAAGGGCAGGTACTGACAGATTTATTGTCTTCTGTCAGTATATTCAAAAGGCGCAGCATTGAAATATTTCTATTTGCAAACAAATTAGACTTAGTTGTCACATCTGAAACCAAACTTCAGATCTCTCACTTCTTTTCACAATGCTTAGGAATTACCTGATACTTCTTTTTGAAGAAATTAAACAGATCTAGTAAAAATATTCCAGTAGTGGAATCCTCTCTGTTCTGCACATGACTGTAACATCACTTCTTTTTTCTAGCTAAAGTTCCTGTGATGGTAGACCCAACTACTCTGTTTATCTTCAGCTACAGCACCACACCACACCACACCACATAAGTTTGCACTTGATTTGCTATAGATCATGTCCCAGCTCCTATCTCAGAATCATTTTTCCAAGAGACAGTATATATTTACCATATATATATATGGCCTTTTTCTTTGACTTTCCATATAACTTTATCAAGAAACAAATTATTCATAGGTGCATTCCAAATGCAGCAGTAGAAATCCATTGATACAATTGACTTTCATGTTTTTTGAAAACTACATGTGTTGATTTTTGTTTTCTTTTGAGCCATATTAGCCAGCTCAGAAGCACCGGCCAAGACTAAAATAAAGTAAGATTCTTGCTGATTTGTTTAAGGAAAATACAAATCACATATATGCTGCACTAACAAGCATGAGTGTACTTTCAAGAAATTAAAATTTATAAATATATACTGGTATCATTGCTTTCCTGGAGACAGTCTTAGTTAATAAACTTGCCCACAGAGTAGTTTTGAGGACTAAGTATCTTGAGTATTTGTGCCTCAAGATTTAGGGTGTTTAGACATTACAATTACTTGAAGTTCAAGTGTTGTTATGAAGATTTTAAATTCAAATTGGAGAAGAGGAAACAGCCAAAGAGCAGAAGAAAAACAGCCATCAGTCATTCCAACTGAGATAAACAGAGACTGAATAACTTCACTTCAGTGAAGTTCACTTTTTTTTCCTGGCAAGATATTCTGTTTTTAATTTGCTAGACCAACTTGTTGATTTTTTTTTTTTTTTTTTCATATTTGCTTGTCTGGAGAGTACTGCACATGAACCTAAGGGAAAAGGAGATGTACTCAAAACAGTAGCAGAGCATAAAATGTTCAGACACTGGATAGGGATGACCTCATCCTATTTTGCCTGAGTTGACTGGCTGTAAGAAGTGAACTCACCATTAATGTGTTCCAACAATTCTTTGGGGAACTGAACAACATTAAGAGGCATAATCCCATTCCTCTTCGTCCACAGTAATGCAGTAGATATTTTGAAAGTTTAAAATGCAAAAATAAAAAAAAATTAAGGATATTAAATCTTAGTTTTCCCAAAGAAATAGTCAGGAGGAATTATGATTAACATCATAAAAGAATATATCAAAACATGCATTGTAAGCAGTAAGAGAAATTATTCACAATATTGTTTTGTAGTAGGGAAAATCCTGAACAAATTAGAGCAAATAAATTCACTCCTGAATGCTTGTACTTGTGTTATGGCACCATTTAACAAGAACACGGCTTTTAATCTCTCTTCTAAGAAAAACTAAGGAAAAAGCTTCTTTCACATAAAAACTGAAACTGAAATGAAAATTATCTAATCTAAAAACTATTTTCTAGTGAGACAATCTCTGCAAGTTTGTCTTATGCTGTTCATATTCCTGTTATCTGTCCTCCAGCATGCTTCAATGAGTTATCCAAGCCCACAAAGCTGCACACATTATTCAGTTATTTTTTCTCTCTCTGTATAATAAAGCTTGTCACATTAGTCAAAATCTGAACACCTCAGTCTGTTTTTCTCTTAGCTGTTTCTTTAGCTCCAGGAAACAAGCTGTGTTCCTCATGTGCTTACCAACAAAAACCTTCTTAGAATAACCAGGACTGCATTTCTAGCAAACTGAGAGAAGATGATATGTGGCACTAGAGGAAGCAAACTTCTTAGTTGTGGTTAGGCACATCCAGAGTTATGTCATCCACTTACACACATTGATTCCAGAACACGAATCTATTTCCCCATCAAGCTTGGACATCAATTTTCTCCTTTTCTGAAGGAAATTAGAAACACTGGGGCTTCAAACTGCAACAAGTCTATGTCTTCCTCCTCATTGCAGAGAGGTGTGGGTGCACATAGACACAGATAACTTCTCTCCAATGTTTTGAAAGAACATAGCAATGAAACTTACTTTCCCAAACTACATAGCTTTTTGCAATTCATATTTTCTGTTACAGGAACAAATTAAAATTACTTCTATCCATAGAGGCATTTATCAGGGGTTGTGGGATTTTTTTTTAAATCAAGACAACATTGCATGGCCTAGAAATCATTTTTTCCTGACAGTTCATAACACATGAATCACCTACTATACTGTAGAAAGCACAATGGTTTCCTCCAAAGAAAGCGGAGAAAAACTTATATAAAATGTGCAGCTTTGTTAAAATGTTTTTTCTCAGTAGGGCAATAGAACAGGTCTGAAAACTCCTAGCAGGAAGGGAAATGTTTTATTTTCTTTTTGGTTTTGCTTCAGAAATAGCATCAGTGCCAAAGACATGAAGGGATGGACAAGAAATGTTCAGAAGTGAAAAAATGAGCAGATTTAGGCTGCTCTAATTCAAACTGTAATAGAGGAAAATCAGAGCTACCATATAATGACACAAAAATTATTGATATGAATGAAAGAGTTTTATAGATAATTGTTTTATTGAGAAGCATAGTTAATTATATAATGGGAGGGAGATTATTGCTTCCTAAACACTTCTGAGCAGTAGAGCACTAGGCACCTTGATACACAATCACAGGAATTTCTGTACTATAAGCAGTTCAGTTGCTTCACAGAGATGCTATCCTTTCCCCTTAATCTTGCAAAGGTGTTAAGAGTGGGCATGGAATCATTTCCACCTCTCTTCATCTCACAGGAGCAGGAATCATGACTCAGTGTAGTGGCTGCAGTGCTGTATCGAGGTATTTCAGTGCTCAGGGCAGGATGTTAATTTGCCTTCCCCCCACTGCTCCTCTGGCACCAGGCAGATCCTGTGTCCCGTAATGCTCTTGTTTTAAATCTCTGATATTCCCACACACAAACCAAAGAAGCTTTTTACACTGACCTGAACAGAACTCTTCTTCCTGAAACATATCATTAACTCTAAGGTGTTCTTAAAAGGGGAGCTCAAGCTGAACTTTCTCAACTATGGGAGGAAAATTGTAACTTCCTAGAAGGCTGGGAGACAAAATTTTTAAGATAGATATCTGTGAAAAAAAGTCACAATCCACTATTCAGAGCAGAAAACATAATTTTGCATTGAATTGACTTTATATTACAGTGGACACAGTCTTGCCACTGCCCAATAATGGAAAATTATCTCCATAAGTCATCCATTAACCAACAACACAGGCCCAGCTAGTTCAGCAGAACATAAATATTTCTCATTATTCATGTGAAGATAAAACAGTCTGAAATGTGTGAGAAATTGAACAATGGAGTAATAAAGAATAGACCATGTACAAGTATAAAGGGGAAATGACAATTGTCAGAGTTGCCAAATAATCTTGTGCTCTGTCAAAATCAATGCATTCTCAGTCCATTGAAAAAAACAGCCTGACTGGAAGGAACCTCTTCAATCAGTGTATTCAGACCTTTGAGGAACCTCTCATAAATGGATTATTTCTTAAAATTCATTCTAATTTCAGTTCTGAATTTCTTAAAATTCATTCTAATTTCTCTTCTTGCTACTATTGAGAGATCATCACACAGCTTAATTCTTAGAACCGAGATACTTTCTTCTGCTATCCAGCTTAAATGTATCTACACTCTCTGAAATCTATCCTGAATTTTTCCAATATTCTGTTTTAGTTTAATTTCTGTTTTTCTAGTTCTTCCTTTTCAACTTTATGACCTGTCCACTCAAACTCTGCTTTGATAAGCCAAATATAGAACAAGGATATTTTCTGGGGTGGTCTGAAATCTTGCATTCCACATGTGTACCAAAGCTGAGTTATGACTCTTTCCTGGAAAGAGACTGCAATCACAGACAAGTTTCCAGAGCCTTAGTCAATAACATTGATAGTTCTTTCTCTCTGATAGAAACATGTTGTTCAATATATCACAGCATTTTGTTTGTTGTTTTGAAATTCTTTACTGAAGCCAAGATAAGGGAAATTTACTGCGTCTCTTTTTTTAGCAAAACCCAGA
>JAYDZK010000001.1:34970689-34996314 GCA_034509185.1 Euphonia xanthogaster
AAAAAAAACAAAAAAAAAAAAAAAAAAAAAACAAAAAAAAAAAAAAAAAAAAAAACCAAACCAAAACAAAAAAAAACCAAAAAAACCCAAAAAAACAACACCACAATGCTCTTACTCCAGAATAGACATATTGAGTTGATCAGCTGAAAGAGCCTGTCAGGCAGCATTGCAAAGATAATTCTGCACTTCACCTTAAAATAGGAGAACTAGGACATACTACCAAAACATTGATTAGCATGCATTCACATTAATTGGGGTAACAGAAGGCATGTGTCCTTCAGAGATCTGGCCTGTTATCTTCAAATTTTTTGTGTTTGAGATAAATTTCAGTTCATCCCAAAGGATAAATGAAAACATTTAGCACTCCACTAAATCCATCATGAACCCCTTGCAAAGGAGAAGCTAACATATCCCGGACTAGGTACTTTGGAATTTTAGCAGAGAGAGTCAGGGCAGATGCTTTCTGACCCATATGAATAACTGCGTTGCTTCAGTAACAAAGGCAGTGTGTTATCCCATTAGGTGTGCAGTGTTTTGGATCTGCTGGAAGCTGACCAGTTGCCCTCCAGGGAGCACAAGAATATGTTTCTGGTGCAGCAGTTGTGTTTTCTCTCCATGCTGTGCATCCACCCCAACCAACATGGTTCTCTACCATTTTTCAGCTGCTTTAAAGTCCTTGCTCTGAACTGAGGAAAACCAGGAGCAAAGCTAAGCAGTCCTTACCCAGGAAAAGTACTGTAAGAATTACTGTTCACATAGGAATCAACAGAGGCCTTTCTCATAGGAAAAGGGAGTAGGTGTTGATCATTTTCTGCAGCAGATTCTCAGCAGAAATAAATAAACTAATGAACTGTCCTCCTTATTTTCCCTACTCTTGTCATGGTCTTTTCTGCTAACATTGCAGATGTTTCTGGAATCTTGAGATTTTTCAAGGTGGGATTCACTCAGGACACAATGAAAGAAAAGGCTGTTACCCTTAATGAATAAATCAAGCAGCAATAATGATTGCAACCTTGAACTCCAGTTCATTTCTGTGTAAACTACAGAATTTTTAAGAATATGTGTATTTTCTTCTTCCCCCTTCCCTCCCTGGCCCCTTTTTCTTTTTTTTTCCTTATAGAATGTCTAAACCTACAATGGTAAAACAAAGTTTAGAAAAACCCAACAAACAAACATAAAATCAGCATTGAGCCTATTCGGATGCAGTTTTCAATACAGGATGAGTAAATTTTCTAAAACATATGGGAATTGTTTTTGAAATTTTAATCACTCAGGTTATCAGACTCACTGAGCTATGATGATTGTGAAATTAGCAAGGCTACAGTCCCAAGGATGAAACAGGACAAAGACCTAGACTTTGTACTTGTACAATGATAAACCCTATACTACTCTGGTTAGTTACTCTTTTTGTTCTAGGTTAATAAGTGAAAGCAGGCAGAACAGAACTGCACTGACCAGATCAGTGCTTCCAGCTGCATTGTCCCTTCCATCAGTGAGGTGGCCCATTGACTCATTAGCCTCATGCATTAAGAAGGGAATTTACTTCTAATGTACTTGGAGTGTCAAATAATTTATGAACAGCTCCATCCTCATTGCAGAAGGGACAGGAAAACTCCAGACAGTAACTTATTTAGCTGTCTCAAGCTTTCCTGTACTGCATTCAGCTCTGGGGTCCCCATCATAAGAAGGACATGGACCTGTTTGAGCATGTCCAGAGGTGGCCACAAAGATGCTCAGCGGTCTGGAGTATCTGTCCTGTGAAGAAAGGCTGAGAGAGCTGGAGTTGTTCAGCCTGGAGATTGGAATGTTCCAGGGAGACATTCTAGGATCCTTCCAGTATGTAAAGGGTCCTACAAGAAAGCTGGAGAGGGTGTGTAATAACAGGACAAAGGGGAATGGCTTTGATCTGAAAGAGGGTAGGTTTATATTTGATATTAGAAAGAAACTCTTAGCTGTGAGGGTGGTGAGGGACTGGCACACATTGGTCAGAGAAGCTGTGGATACCCCATCCCTGGAAGTGTTCAAGGCCAGGCTGGATGGGGCTCTGAGCAACCTGGTCTGGTGGAAGGTGTCCCTGCCCAAGGCAGGGGGTTAGAACAAGATGATCTTTACAGTCCCTTCCAGCCCAAACTATTTTATTATACTTACTCACTCACTCCATTTAGGATTCATGTGATTTTCAGTAGGTCCACAGACAGCCAAGAGAACACACACAGAGAAATGTTTCAGACGCTTGAATCTCATGAATACTTTTGCTGTAAATAAAACAATTCACAGGGTTGCAGAACTAAGTGCATTCAGCTCACACATGGCTCTATATAAAATGTGGGAAGCTTTACAGTGTTATAGACTGTGATTTTGTTTATAAGGTGACTAGGATGTTATTATTGCCATCAGAAGGGCTTCTTCCTTTCTAAACAGACACATTTTGGAAAAAAATGCTTACCATTCATTTATCAACAGGCTTAGTTACTATGACTCAGAAGTGTACAAGTAACTGTGTGAATCTCCAGAGCACTGATTAATTATTATGAAGGTTTGAGAGCTGTCATAATTTGCAAATTTTACACCAATATGAAATAAAGTAACTCTAAACTGGTTAATGCCATTAGACTTACAATAATACTTTCTTGGATACAGAGTATGATGAAGAATAGGTCAGAGATTTACAGCCTTTGCCCACCCATGACAGGCCAAAATTTCCTTTTTATTTTTAAAAACCTATTAATAATTCATATTCATGGACTGAGCATTAATTTGTTGTATCAAACTTCAAGAGCAGGGTAAATTTAGCAGATGCTCTGATAAACATCCATAGCTCTTGTTAAACTAATAAAACCAAAATTGGTTTTCTTGGAAGGTCAGCCTAAATGTCGCCTCCTGTTTGCCTTATCCATAAAGACAGGATTTGTTTAGAGAAGCAATTCATATGACACTTAGTGTTATATGTTATAAATAGTGTTATAAATTCGTAGTCCCAAAACTACCAATAGTGTCTCCTGGCTTTCTTACAGCTTTTCTGGTTCATATTATGCATTAGAAGGAACTCATCAATTGTTACCTGTAATATTTAAAAATAAATCCATCAATACTTCTTTAAAAAAAACTGAGAAGGATGTGCTACTTTGAAAAATAAGCAGTTGTATTGTGCTCTGCTTAAACATATCGTGTCTAGTGAAAAAAATACAATGTGGAAAAAGAAGAGCTTGGGTAAGGTTATAGATACAAAAGTGATTTTTTTTTTGACAGTGTAAGAGTTTATTGCTTGATAGTCATGAAACTGAGGCCTAAATAACTCAGAGGTTTGTATGCATTACTGCTGTATAAATAATGTCTGAATCTCTTTGAAATTCTGGAATTGCTGACTATTACTTATTTTGTATAGTAAAAGTCTTAGAAGAACAAACTAACAAAACTCATTTGTTTTGGTGTCATTAGTAAATAGAACACAACCATGGGTCCATTACCGACCCTGGCACAGTTCAGTGCCTCAGCATTCCTATTGCAGGTCACAACTGTTCAAAGGCCTCCCATTTCTGTCAGAGTGCATAAATCAAAATATTTCTAGCAGTTTCATGTTTCTTTTTGAAGAGAACTTGTAAAAGGAAATGCACTTCCAAAGCTGTCTTCTGTCCCCAGTACAGAGTACATGCTTGGAAAACACCTTCAGAATTCATTTTGAGCAGTCTTTTGAAATGCATGCTGCCAGCAAAAGCTAATACCACGATGGTAGCAAAATTAGCAGTGTGAAGCATTCTGAGATAATGACTTAATTAAATACTTTGGTTTCAACACAGGAAAGGACTTGAATAACTATTCATATTTAATAGTGATGCATAAATCAGGACATATAGTGTGAAGGCCTTATACGCTTTAGAAATACACAACATAAAATACCATATCTTTGTTTCTCAGTTAGGATAACAATGAAATAACCAGAGAAAACAGAAATAAGGGTATTTACTCATATAAAGTAAGTGAGCCGAAGAACAGTTCTTGCTCAACTTAATTACTTATTTCATTGCAACCTGCACTGCAAGCCTTCTCAAGTGCTATATATTGAGTGCTCCAGAGTTGGAGTAAGAATTAGAGCTGTATTTTAAGACTTGATAGTGGTATGCTCCCCCATTTTTTCCCATCTGTGTTTAAAAGGCAGTATTTTCTTTGGATGTAAAATCAAAGAACAAAAAATTGTCCCCCTGGCTCAGAATGCAAGCATCAGCATCAATGCTAGTGTTTATTTTACAGAAAAAGAAATAGAACTAAAAGTGAAAAGTGACAAGAAGTACAAATATAAACTTTAGGGTAATGTGGCACACTTACTGCATGTCCTTCAAAAATGCATGCCTCTTCTCATTACGGAGAAGAGCCAGCACAAAGCATCCTCAGAGTATATTTCAGCATTTTTATATGGCTTTTATACAGCTGCCCAGTTCTGGCATGGCAGGCTGGGTAGCCTGTCCAGCTGCAGCTCAGTTCTGTGGGTTGTAGGTGATGAATTACCATCCACTGATACTATTTCAACTCAGTGTGAACAACTTTGGCAAGAACTTCTGCTCCTGTCTGCCCATAAATGAATCCTAAATCATTATCAGATTGTCTATCCTTAATGTGCAATCTGGTGCCTGACCTAAGTGGACAGCAGGTAATTTGTCTGCATAATATTCTTAGCCCATCTGTGTGACTGATGACATGAGCTCTTCAGATTTGTCCAGTTTTTTTGGGATGTTTCATAAAAAAGATATAATGATTACAAAGAAGTAGAATTTAAGACACAGAGACTACCTTGCTGCTTTTGTTAGGGTATCAGCTTTGGATAAATTAAATGTTAGAAGTTAAATATATAAATGTCAAATATATAAATATATTATATAATATATTTACATATTGTATATCATATACCATATATAGTATATTATAATACATTACATAAAATTTTTATATGTCAAATATGTATATAACTTGGGAAATAAAATATGAATATATATTTATATATATAAGTCAAAAATGTTTTTATATGGACTAAAAATATTTATATGTATAATAA
The DNA here is from genome assembly GCA_034509185.1 of Euphonia xanthogaster. Classification (NCBI taxonomy): domain Eukaryota; kingdom Metazoa; phylum Chordata; class Aves; order Passeriformes; family Fringillidae; genus Euphonia; species Euphonia xanthogaster. The sequence goes on from JAYDZK010000001.1 coordinate 34,975,737, forward strand.
GAGGGTGTGATAATATCCAGTGGCCAGGCAGTCACTTAGCATTTTAAACTTTTTATTCTGAAAATGTCTTTTAATGGATAGCTTCCTAAGCATATCAGAAAGAATAAATCCAACATAGAGGTAATTTCATCTTCCTTGGAGACATGGTATTGGCGCTGAACTGTGAATTAATGAAAAAGATCATCTACAAAAATAATGATCAATTATCTGTCTTTTTTTTTAAATTGATCAAAGTCATTCTTTGTTGCAACTCAGACCACCATGGAGTTTTGACAGGTTCACAACAAAAATTTTGATTCATGAGGTTTTCATAAACTCTGCTGGACATGACCTAGTGAAACAATCTTTTTTAACTACTCAAATGTGCAAAAAAGAGGATAGTTGCTGATTCAGTTCCAGTTAAAATAAGATGGATCCAAACCAAATATCTAAGATCTAAAACCAAATAGGAACTAGGTAGTACAGCTTAATTCATGGAAGTATTTAGTCTGCAAATATCCATGCTTTCCCTTAAATCTCTAGAGAATTCTAATTTCACCTCTTGTGCATACTGCAGATCACTCTGTGTGGGACCAGAATCACCAAACACAGACATTATTTCTAGCAGAAACTTGGAAACACTGGTTCCTTAGTTCTAGCTGCAATTATTTAATGTTTTTGAATAGAATATTCTTGGTTCAGTCTCTGGGAATGTGAATGCATATCATGGCAATCAGTGTCATGGAAAATGAAGTTAGGGCCAAAGAGAATAGTCCTGTAGTAGCTGTTTAATTAACTCACAGAAAACAAGTTAAGAAGGGCCCAAGTGTTAACAGCTATCCTCTCAAAGCACGTCTGCTTATTCACTTTTGTTTTGACAGTGATTTATGGCTGTGATTCTTGCATAGCAAGTAACAGCAATACTGCCTCAGGCCATGTGTTATGAGACATAAAGAAAACAAGCCAGTCCAATAGTTGCATTCCACTATGTTCCATCACAGATGTGAATTCTATAGCAAAATAAAACACAGATTAAGACACACATACTCAGCTACATCACCTCCTCACCTCCTTTCAGCCAGCTTCTCTTGTTTCTACTCTGACACTCTTCTCTGCTGCTTTAAGATAGGAAGATGCTCAGCACTCAGAACAGACAAGGGTCAAACCCAGCATAAGTGGTATCTCTTTCATCCTTGAATTCCTCACACTCTTGCAAGTGAGAAACTCACTCTGCATGCCATGGGAAAAAGGGTGATGCCCAGCCTGAATCAGAGGAGGCCAGCCCCTCAGTCTAGAAGGCCCTGGAGGCAACGTGAGAATTTAAGTGAATTGTGAAGGTTCTGAGAGCCCTCAAACAGAGCAGGTTTCCCATTGTGGTATGTGCCATTCACATGGCAAACAGCTCTCTACTGGAAAGAGCCCACAGTGTTAAAGCAATCTGTGGCAGATAAACTGTTCACATCTGCCTTTCCTCCTCTGTAACCCCAAGATGGTAGAGTGGGGAAAAAACAGGAATTTTCAATGCAACTATAAGTATTTTGGTCAGCAGATGTAAGCTTTTTTTCTTTATTATGAGTTTTAAATTGATAGAATTTATGTTGAGTACTGTGTGGGATGTGCAGAGTTCAGGCCTCTTCACAGTGTACAAATAGAAATTCCAAACAAACATACTTTAAGGTTTTTCATTTAAAAATAAGTAGGAATGTGTTAGACTGATCTCATACAGTCTCTTTCTGATATGGGACACAGAGCCTTAGCTCAGCAATTACAGTGTGAAGGCACAAGGGACACTGGAAAGAGTTATGAGGTTTGTGTTGTTTAATTTTATTCCATCTCTACTGTGGAGGAACTTACAATTAACTTATTTGGTTTTCTAGGTTGGTTAAGCTGCCAAAAAAAAGTAGTGACATCAAAGTTGTTCAGCACCTTGCTTAAATATGTCTTAATGATTGAGGAATGATACCAGACTGTTCAGCAGACTACTGGCAACAGAGGGTACATTCTTATTTAAATGGATTTCTATTACCTTATCTAAGTTTTCTCAAGAGCCTTATTCTTCTCTCCCTATATACAAATACATTTATACAGACAGATAATTTCTACAATGTTTACCCATACAGAGGCAGTTTAGAAATCACTAGAATTACTGGGAAGCTTGCCTGTTTGCTTTATACACATGGTACAAAAATTAGTATCACACACGGGATGTGTTAGGCATTTTAAAAGGGCTCCATAAGATCTCTTCATAAAAACATCCTGTCAAAAAATTATAAAAAGAAGAAAATGTCACTGCTGGATCAAGAACTCACCTGAGGACACGAGACAGGATAACCTGAAAAGATGCCATCAGTGTGTAATAATTGGGCTGAATGTGCAATAACTCTATAAATTTATCCATTAACATGATTTGACTTCCTTACAAATAACTTCTCGTTATGAAGTATAATAATGACTGAACTCCCCTGCCCTTTGCAGAAGGATCACTGTGTTACACTGCCATAAATCAAGGGTGTGCTTTAAGGAGTAAGTCAGAGGAAAACACAGCAGGTGCAGAAGACAGCAAAAAAGCAGCCTAGGACTAAAGAAAGCTGTCCTTGTCCAGAGAAAGGAGGCAATTATCTTCAGCACTCAGCAGACAGACAAAGCACTGTTACAGTGTTGGCAAAGCTCGTTTCCAGTTCCCTGGAGATCAATACTCATTGCTCAGTAGAGACATGCCTATCAAAAATGGTTTGGTTGTAAAAGCAACACTTTTACCACTGAAAACAGTAAATGAGTTAGGTAGCTAAAATACACTCAACATAATAAAAAACAGATGTGTTGTATTACAAGACCTAGATGTAAGATCAGGGGACATCACCTACAGTCAGCATTGCCAAGTTCATGTTGTTGCATCTATTGTCTTTAAATTGAATAATCATCCAGCTATCTCTATTGTGCTGAGCTTTCTTAAAATTATAATTTGGAAAATATTACTTTTTATTATAATAATTCACCCTGGAACTGTTTGTGTGTCCATAACATGGAGCTGAAATAGCTACAATGAAGGCAAATACCAAGAGATGTTGTTCAATAAGATGTTATTCTTATTGCTGGGCTCTCTTAATGCAAGGGAGGGAGATTCAGTGAATGCCTTCCAAGTGTCCAAGCTCCACAATCTCAGCCACTTTCAAGTACAAAGTTGTTAGTTTGTTTTCTCCTAGTTCATCACCCTCACATTCCAATATTTTATGAGAAGAGTAATCCAAAGGTATCTTCAGAAACCAGAAAGTTGGAGGAAAGCTACAGCTCCATTTCTTTTAATGAGCATTCATTGCAAACCAGTAATCCCTCAGAGTCTCCAGTTTAGCTGTCTTAGAGGGAAAAGAAAGTTCATCCTTGCCTTTAGCTCCTCATTAACCTAACTTTACTTCCACTTAGGCTCTGTCCTAAGCTCAGTCACCCCTGGCACCTGTTACCCTCTGAAGAAGCAGCAGCTCTAAATTTGAGGAGGTGCTTCATACAAAACCTCAGCATGTCTAGGAATGGAAGTGTGGCTGCTAGAGGAGGAAGCAGGGAACTTTGCCATGTCTTGTCCTTTGTCACACACAGATGGTTTCTTGTATCATTTTTCCAAGAATATCACCCAACCAAGGAGAATAAGAGTCTAAATATCTTAAATAGTAAAATCAGTCTCCAAAAGAGAAAATCTGGGCTTCAGGAGCATATGTTAAAACCTGAACTTTAGAGCTAAATCTGGCATCCAGAAATCCAGTAGCTCTCCAGTTTTTCTTGTTAATTCAAGCTTTCTAATAAGTAAATATTTAAATCTAAGAGCAGTCCTTGGGATGCTTTTCAGACTGGGGAACTGTTGAGATAAATGAGGTAAATAAACAAAATTCTCTCTCTTTTGTCAGATATTGGAATAGTCTAGGTTTGCACCCGGGACTAATTCCACAGTAGTTAACATGCGACCATGTGAAAACTGTTCTCAGACTCTGCCAAAAATTTCAGAAATTACTGACATTCAATTATTTCTATCTTATTTAGCAACAGATCTGTTTTAACCTTGCTTTGTTGTATAAAACCCTTTTCCTGGTTTAAGGGTTATAAAAATATTTTGATTTTACCTTTGGATGACAACACAGCTAGTAGAATATTGCCAAACCTAAGCAGTAAAATATGTCTATGAGTTAGCTTGAAAGAATGCAGTAGGGGGGGAAAAGTGATTAAAAAAATGCATATATTTACATTTAAACATCTAAGCTACTTTGAACATGTTTTTGAAATTTAATCTATAAACATGAGGTACAGTCACTTTTTTTTAATGGAAAGATACAATAAAATTGGGATTTTTTTAACCTGAGCAAAATTATATTTTTTTAATCAAATTCAACAGCTGACAAAAGGATTAGTATCAAATTCCATGTAGACTTTCCATGGCCAACCATTTCTACCATCACAGACCATTTAAGTCTTAATATATTTATCCTCACATAGTTATCCCTTTGAGGCAGGGCAGTGATTACATCTGAGTTTCCCAATGTCTCACAACAAGTCTAGGAACAGAACTCTGGCATTGTTTCCACTGTCATAATAATTTTTTTTGCGAGGAGAGTTTTTCACAGTAGACAGCTATTTTGTTTTCAGCCCCACAGCACTGATTCAGCCAGACCTTGTTTACAGTTTATTCATCAGAACTATTGAAACCAAGACACCAAGGTTCACACAAAACTGAAGCAGTACAACAGTCAGAACTACATCCCAGGAATCTTGCCTTCCATACACACATTTTATCTTCAGCTCAAGCATCCTGCTTGCCATGAGACGCAACAGAAATCATCCAAAGCAAGACATGCCCTACTAACATGCCTGCTCATGAATAATATAACTGAATACATGAGTTGATTTCCAGCTGAAGAACCTTTTAATATTACTATGTATAGGAAGAATTGAGAGAATTGAGTATATTTAGGGACATGAGTGGATATCTAAGAGATATTGGCTTCAGTCCTATATCCTTTACTAGTGTAGCAAGGCATTCTGTTTGCTTGGTATTTCAATTGTCTCTCCCAAAACAACAGGAATTGTGAAACTTGTCTGGCATTGAAGTTCTTTGGAAGCTGAAATTAAAAAATGTCATACAAAGAAGACCAGTGTTTTCAGTTAGGAAGCATTTCCAAGAAATAATGCACTCCCTTTGTAGATGGGAAATACATATTTTAAATGAGACAATGTACATATACAGTCCTGGATTTCCACACAACTCAGACAACTTGTCTCATTTTCAGATGAATAGTTTTTCTCATAATATTATTATTTAAATTGAATTCTAGAAATTGGTAAAGTGAGCTTCATTGAAACTATTATTTCAGGGAAGATACTGGTTTCAGAAAACAAGTATTTTTCACTCTGTGCCTTTTATACTCTTGCATTACCTTTACACTCTAAACAAGTAAAGAAATCCCAAAAAAACTTACCCCATTCAATAACAAGAGCAAGAGAGAAATTCCTAACAATGACAAGGGAAAATGGCTATTCTGAGAAGGCCACTCAGGCTGCTACCAATAAGTAAAATACTTATTGCCTTAAGTAAAACAATACTAAGAGTAACACTCAAAGCAGTCAAAGACACCTGGAAGGGTTTGATTCCATCCTGAAGCAGTTTTTTAACAACCATTTTTCTGAGAATATTCAGAGTATTTAGAGCTGTACTTCAAAAGCAAAAGCGAAAAAACAAAGTTTCAATGAAAGCAGCTGCTTTTCAAGAGCAAGCTATCAAATTTGTTTGTAAGAGAACTTCCAAATCACACCTACACACCTTGAAATCCTTTCATGTCCACTTCAATAACTCAGACACACACACAAGAACCAAAGCAGAGATAGCCCCAAACTGTTGCCCAAAGTTCAGAGCATACATATTTCAGAAGAGATGTGCAGGAAATGTGTCCCCAGCTTCTGCTGAACCAGAGCATTCCATGATTGTCTGTGTGCTTTCCCCTCAGAAACACCTACACAATGCTAGGATCTATTGGCTTTCCTGAACTATTAATATGTTTTCTTCAGCTCAGAAAGACTGTAGCATCTCAAATCAGATGTTTTGCCCTTTGGAGAAGAGAGTTAAGACTGAAGAAACGACGTGCTTGCATGTGTGCATTTAGATGTTGTTTTCAAACTTGAGTATCCATTCTCTTACTGTGAATCACCAAACCCATCATCAAATAGAGAAGAAAATCAGAACAGCAAAGTAAAAATGAATTAATGGTTGCAGCAGTATTTCATGTAAAAGAAACATAAATCTCAGCAGAGGACTGGAGAACTCTAAAAGCATTGTTTTCTGTTCTGCAACCTTCCTTGCCACTGAAATACCAAACCTACATAGGAAAAGTATTTCAGGACAGTAGAGGAGATGGTGATTGGGTTGCCCCAAAGAAACTGAAAGAAATTATGAATAACTACTTAGGTACAAGGAGTAATTAAAATAAATCCCTTGCTTTTCAAAACAGATAGGTCAGTAATGAGGAAATATATCTAGATTATTCCTGGCTGAGGAGCCACTTAAAGAAGAACACAACAGCAGAATTTTTAAAGAGAAAGGAATATAGCCAGAAGAGCTAGTGAAAAAGCATGAGCTCCTAGAATTATTAAATCCTCAGGAAAACAAAGAAAATTCAATGATAGTAATGTATTCCAATGAACCATAAAGTCTAATATTAGACAAAAATAGGGCAATGTTAAAAGAAAAATGAAAAAAAAATCAGAAAGATTTTGTATAAAAGAAATCTAGTTGCAGTCACTAGCAGCTTCTAGGGGATAAAAACTATTTTGTTGGAAAATAAATTTAGAAGGAATGCTCCCATGCAAAAGACAGATGAGTGGCCTATCCTTAACAAAGAACTTAGTAATATCAAAAAGGATAAAGATAAAAAGAAATCAAGCAGAAATTGAATAAATACACTTCTTGGGAATGAACTAAAAGTATAAAAGTGAACCCAGAGGAAAGAGATGAAACCAATCTTACAAAGGATGCCTTTACATATGCACATGCATTGCTCTCAGCAAAATTCACAGGACAACTCTCCTGCTAATATTCCATTGTGAAGAGATAAACACAAGTCAAGTATCCCAGCTTAGATATATAACCCAGTAGAGCAAATTTCTTCAGAGCAATCGAAGTACACAGGAACCGGAGTTACAACCAGCCTCAAAACAAAGGCATGCTTATCCACAGCTGGTCTTACTCAAGACAGAAAAAGCACTACCAACAGCAGTGCAATTCATCTGCTCCAAAAGTCAATAGTGCTCATATTTATCTTCCCACATACAAGCTGCCCAGCTCTTCTCTGCTACAAAGTGAGGTGCATGGGGTGGAATGCAGAAAAGAAGAAATACTGCCCAATTTCACCTAAGAAGTGTCTCTAGATGGGAATTTAACTGTGCTGAACACAAATACATCTCTATGCTTTCCTTGAAGCTTCTTTCTCAGGGTGTAGGATACAGCAGGGATCCGGCACATAACATCCTAGTTTAAGGGCTTGGTGGCTGATGGGGAATAAGTGATAGCCCCGGCTGAGGGACAGTCTGATTGACAGACTACTTTATTGCAGAATGTGAAACTCAGCCTGGAAACAGATTACAGGACTCAGACACACTATCACTAACAAAGAAAATCCCATCTATGGCCCTAACCATGCCAAAACAACTGGAGATGATAGGGAAAAAAAGTACCGAAATAGGGACACACATTACACCCACTGGAGAGCATTGCTAGACTTGGTCTTGACTTAAACCAAGTTCGCTGTCTAAAATATGCCAAACAATAGCTCAGAGATTTTTTCTAGCACATTGTTTCAGTGTGCCCTTTGTCTATTATTACTAAGAATTAAAGCCTACTTTTTGTCAAGGTCAATGCTGGCATATGTATCTAGATACCTCAGCTTTTTATAAAGCTATTAACCACAGGCATTCAGCACTACAGACATCCAAATTCTTCTCTCTCCCTTCTTGTAAAAAGGGCTTTTGATATAATTGATACCAATTCTAGGAAGTAGAGAAGAAAAACAAATATTTTCATTGTGGTGTTTGTGAATTCATTTGCAGTAAGTGCATCATGTTACTATGAAGATGTCCATAAGGACTTTGAGAGCATTTTAGATTGATTGTTTGGGAGGAATATCTTTAACAACACTGACCTGAGAGTGCCTTAAATGAGGCAGAAAAAATGCATCTCATGTTAGGTTCTGTATGTGAAGCAACAATGTCAAGCACGGCTCTGCAGTCAATATTCACTGCAGAGTTGAAAGGCTTAATTACACAGAAGCTGATTGTATTTTGTGTTTGAACTAAAGAAAAAACATCTATCAAAGCTGTTCCAACCACACCATTACAGACTGGGCTAATAGAAAGAGAGTATCAGCAAAATGTTCTTACAGATGCACAGTGAGCAACAGGACTAGGCTGAGGATTTCTTTCCCTGTTAACCCAGATGACCAACAAGGAGATACCTGTGTCAACAGTGACTAACCTGCTGGCCAAGTGCAGCTTATATTTACATCAGATTTCTGCCAGCAGAAGAGGATATTATAGGTTATATTTCCATAGGACTTATATTTCAATAGGACTTATATATCCAAGTAATATTCACAGCCCTCAAGTTGGAACTGGTCTCACGGATGCAGCTCTCACTGCAGTTAATGGAAACCTCATTTGTATAATTGTACCAATGTAACCAATTATAGAATTTGATTTCCAATGCAAGATTTCATTGGATTGTTTTGGCAGTGCTTAGTTGCTAAGACTGCGGTACCTCTGGTAGTTCTGTGTCTTTGAACAGACCTATTAAAAGAAATAGGAAGGTTACTGCAGTAAGCTCTATTATAGACTGCTAAAATTCTGTTTCAATATCAAGAAGCAGCATGTCCCTTCATACAGCTACTTTGTGTTCTACTAATCTAGAAGATTAGTAGATTTTGATTAGGCAAATCAAATTAAATCAGAGTCAGTCTTCAGATGAACAAGCAAAAATTGAATTTCTTTGCATTCCCATCAAATCTCTGTATCTGTATCTCCAGATCTCTGAATAAAGCCTTTACATCATGATAAACACAAGAGAAGGCAAGGAAAAAAAAAAATTGGATGAGCCACATATCCTTGATTAAAAAATCAATCTTGTATGCAAATTTTAGATTTTTTTCAGCTGTTGTCAAATAAAGGACAATGTAAGGTTATGTGGTTTTGGATGCTTTTTTAGATTGCCTGCCACAGGGTGTTTTAGTAGTCTCCATTCTCAGCAGATGTTGAGGTTATAACATCTTCTATCAGACCTCACAGCAGCTTTTTTTTTCCACACTTGCAGGAATGCACATCCCACTGGAGCCAGACAGCTCCCCCATGATGATTCCAGGGCCTTGCAGCTCCCACTGCTCTCCCCACTCTTTTGCAGACCAAGAAGACATTGCACTGCCTGGGTCTGAGGTGGGAGCCACATGAGCAATGGCAAGAAAGCTCCCTTCTTTAATGATACATGAGAGAGAACATCAGCTATGGGACCTAGGGAGTTAAGAAGTAATTAACTGATAAACAAAATTCATATTTGAGAAGACATCACGCTGAGAACAGGACTGACCTGGGGATCTTCACTCCACCCTCCATTCTGCACCACAAAGTATGGAATTTTAAGGTGCCTCAGAATGCCAGCAGTGGAAATCATCTGTGCATATCCCAGTGAAGCATGGATTTAACAGCAATGCTGTTTTGCCTTTAACAATATTGTGTAGGACAGTATCATATCACTCAATCAAAGTACTGCACTGCAGATAAATTTTGTCCCAGCCTGGCATTCTGTTATCTGATCTTCCAAAAACATAACCTTCTAAATTCCTGCACTGTGAAATTTTACAATGAAGAGATTAACATCTTGTAACTGTATTTCCAGAAGTAATAAATTAATGAAAGCAAACTTGTGCATCTAATTTCTGGGGAGTTTTGTCGCTTTTATTTTTTCTTTTTGTAGGGGGTATATTTTTTTCTTTGTTTGCTTGCTTGCCTTTGTTTTTTAACACTTGTGCAGGGGAAATACTTTGGTTGGGCAGAAAACAGCCATGGATTATCTGAAAGTTGGGAATTCCAACAGTAGCAAATAAAATAATTTATTTATAGTCCTTTTCCTTCAACACCTAGTAGAAGACTGATTTACTGACAAAAGCAGCTATTTTTCATCACATCCTGATACAAAATAAATCAGTTCCCTTTACAATGCAGTACACAAAATTTAATATAATGCTGCTGGGACAGAGGTCACCTGCAAATGAACCAGATGTTGTTAGATCATGAAGATGACTGAGCAATATACTTTTGCACAGTTCTCATTTAACTGTGAGCAGTCTGACAGAACATCTGGTGCTGGGAATTCATCCGCTATTCCTCACCAATATGCTTTCTAACAGCCTGGTCTAGGGGTGACTGTCAATGCTGATCACATTTCCTTAGATTCCAGGGAAATCACAGTATGTAAGCAGAATATAAAGGAGGAGAAATAAGGCACGGACGTGAACAGCATAAAAAGAACATAAACACACAAGTAAACAAAAAAACAAATGTTAGAAACAGGAAAGAGGTAAAAACATAAACAAGGTATTTTAATATAAACTGTGGACCTATATGAAAATATGCAAAATCATTATATATCTAATAATATATATATTTTAGCAAATAATGTTTCACAAACATCACTGTAGAAGAATCTACATTATCACAGATTTGGGTTATGCATGTACTTTTATCTGTGCAAAACCTTTATTCCTGCAGTCTATTCTGACACCCTTGCAATTAGGCCAGCACCTCTTCCACCTCTACAAAATATGGGCAAAAAACCAGGAGACAAATCTCATGTCGAGCATGAGATTCTTTTCTACTTAATCCTTAAAGAAGGATTAATAGTTACCCCATTTGTGCCTACACTTGCTTTTCACTGAAAGAGCAACTTTATAGTTTCTTCAATCATTTGGGACATTGCTCAGCAAAATTGTAAGGTTTTGCTACAGGGACCTCACTCACAAGTCTCTTCCCATATAACTGAAGACTGAAGAGTTAATTTCTAATTGTAAATTCTCTCCAGGAATTCATCACTCTGGTTCAATTTTCCCTCTCAAAGGAATTTAGACTTTCAATTCTGCAAGTAATTTATATTCCTGCATCAAGACTTGCCCCCCAAATTAACAGCACTTGCTACAACTAACAAGAAAATGTTTTTAAAACACAGGTAGCCTGAAACAGAAACAGTGGGCACAGACCTCAAATCTGAAAATGCTGCATAACATCATGTCAATTGCTGCAGGGATTGGCCTAGCCCATGTGCTGGTAGAAACTACAATAAAACTGACAAAAAAAAAACCTCAACCCCAAAAACAAACCATGAGAATGTCTAAATGTCCTTGATAGGAGAGTTGTGGAATTCCAATATTGTAAGCTTATGGAAAGCTGTACACCATGCAGCCTTAAAGATCTTTGTTAGCAAAAGTATCTTCCTTCTTCCTCTTGGCTCTGGACCCAATTGTACTCTTTTGGATTCTAGTTTCAGCTCACTTTTTTTTTTTTTTTCCTTGTTCCCAAAAGTTTGACACTTGCAGGAAAAATATCTTGAGGAAACATGGCACGTGGATTAACTTTTCCACTTTTACTAGTGAAGTACCAGCTTCAGTGATCTCTGCTGTGTTGAGTCAAATGGCATTCCACTATCTTCTGAAGAGCTTGCAATAAAATTGTGAATGCACAGGAGATTAAGTCAGACCTGCTAGTGTTGGTAGATCTGGTGGATCTGGAAGAGGCCAACAGCCCACTGCAGGGTACTCCAACTAAGCCTACTAAGCCTCAACTGTGACAGGAGTACAGCTCCAAACTGATCCCGAGATTGTCTGCTGTGAAAACAATTGTCCAATGAATTTGACAACTTCTTATACTTCTTCATGTTCAATTTTAGCAGTGACTATCAGACACCACAACCTGCTACATCTCTCAGGGTATAATCTATTTTACTGAAAAGAAGTGTTTAAAATGACTTCATCTAATTGTCTGCTTAGTCTGGTGCTTCTGTCCTTTTTTCTTTAACCAGAACTATTGACATTATTGCCAATTTCCTTCATGTTTGAATAGTTCACTAATGGTATCACCTGGGATAAAATATATTCTTTCCTGGACATAGTGCTATACATGGATCATCTTTTACTTTCTGTCCTTCTCATGTTTGACACCATAGTAAATTGTGTACTGTCTGAGTACCACAGAATCACAGACTGGGTGAAGTTGGAAGGGACCTCTGGAGATCATCTGGTCCAAGAGATCTGGATACAAACTGAAATATAGGACGTTTCCTCTGAACACCAGGAACAACATTTTTACTGTGAGGGGGAGTCAGCACTGAAACGTTGCCCACTAAGGTTATGGAGTCTCCTTGGCAGCATTCTAAAACTCTGATCTTGGTCCTGGGTAACCAGGTCTAGGTGACCTTCTTGAGATAGACCATTTTATACTGCATACCTACGACTTGCATCATTTCTAGACCATTTCTAGACCAATCTAAGAGCAATATCTTCAGCTTTATTAGGCTTGGATGACTTTCTTTGGTCATTAATATATGCCTTCACTCTTTGTCATTTATTTGTGCTACAATGATGAACTAAGAAAATAAGAGCTGCCCTTATACATTTTTATGTAAGTTGGGATGTTCTGACGTCTGGCCAAATGAAAATCTATCTAAGCTTTCTTACTATTACAGAAAAGACATTGTAACACTGCGTTTCAGCTTCCCAGGCCATTTGCATTCATTGTTGTAACAAAACTATTCAACTATATGCCATTTTTTTTATTTCTCTTTATGGTAATAAAAATATAAGAATATTTGGATTTGGATATGAAGCTCTTCCACTATTTGTCCCGCATTATTATAGATATGTACCAGATCACAGCATATCTTCTTGATTCTTCAGGTTACTATTCTGACCAGAAAGAAAAGCTAAACTGCCTTTTTAAAATCAGGTAGAATCAAATTTTGAAGAAGCTAGGAGACAGTATATGTTTGATGCTGCTGGTGGTTCATAAGCATCCAAAGTATATTGAACATAAGAGAAGAAGATGGTTTCCTGGCCTGCAACAAGCATCTTTCCAGCAGTCTTCTAACTCACTCTCCATATTTCTAAATTTAGACAAATTTTATCTTCCAGCCTCAGCTCCAATCTGTCCTTTTCCCACTTCAGTGTGTATCACACACACCAAATATCCTTCACAATGATTATGCTAACTACTGAATGCCATTACACCTTCTTCTTTTTTGGGCAAAGTACATGGTGAACTGTCTTCCAAAGTAATTTTACATGAAAAGTAATGATTTAGTAATGTGTGTCTTAGTCTTATTATCTTATGCACTTCATCCAGCAAAACACCGATGCAGAAAATTTAACAGACGCAGTTCTAATTCCTTTGCCTTTTCAAATAACCATTGTTTATTGATTGAATGATATTTCTCAAGCACAAAATTATAATCTGAAATCCTTTTTACCCCATAAACTTACAAGGAAAATGCCAGGTGCTCCCAGGAGTTATCAAATGAAGCTTTCACTTCTCAGCAGAAGCCTATGCTGTTGAATGAAATGGGTGTTGTACTTCACACAAAATATCAAATATGAGAGAAGCAATGACTGTAAGGAGCTCAGTGATAAAATTGGCATATTATCAGTCATTCCACCTAGGGTATTTGTTTGTTAGAATGACTACTTTAATCAAGCAGCCCAAAGTGCAATAATCCAGTTGATTGATGCTAACAGCCTGTTCAAAAGAAATGACAGCTACTTCACACTTCATACCTTCTAAAGCACAGAAGTCTCAGCTTCACAAGGGTGTGGTGCAGCAGAACCTGTCTCTGAATAGATTGAATTCATAATGTGATTGATATAACATCTGAGAGTGTCTGTCAGCTTTTTCTGGAGCTTCAGATTTTGATGAAGTTCAATGACACTTGTTTTGACTGAGCAAGCTTAGCTTCACCTATGTCTGCATTTCAGCTTTTCATATGAATCTGGGAACATTCCATTCTTGGAATAAAAATTATCATCTATCCTCTGAATCTCTTGGAAGATACCTCTTTATATATCTGGTATGTATAGTCACTGAATTTTCCACAGGGCAATCAAGAAATGATGTGGGTTAGCTGGAGAAGGTTCAAAGAACAGGGCTAGTAAAAGACAATCAACATTTACTAGAAGAAAGAAAAAAATGGAATTGTTTTCTGTAGAGAATGAGGACTAGTGAGATGTTTATTGTTCTTTTCAAATATTTAAAAGGTAGCCACGTGATGATGAAGGAGATAAACACCTTCTATGCCTATCATGAGTGAAAATAATATTAGTGTTTTCAATTATAGCAGTAGAGCTTTGTTACCTCTACTAAGAGCAATGTCCAGCATTGGAAAAGAAAACCTTTCTTGTAACAAGAGCAATGAAGAACAGGAATGTTGTCAACCAAAGCCAGAACCTCCATCCGAGAAGATTTTAAGCATTTGTTGGATAGGTATCTTTCAGTAATGAAATCTGTTTTGTGTACACCTACTTTATGTTTTCATGTACATATTCATGTATACTGTCCTTTATCTGTGTTCTGTTGCACCGTATTTTCTATGATCAAATCCTCCCTGTAAGTCAGGTTCTCAGAATTTTTTCAGGACTCCAGAAGGCGCTTAGATATCTGTCTATGACTTTTGATCTACTTCCAGCTTTAAAATTTTCAGATAATGTAAAGAAGCATTTCAGTTGAAGATTCATTGTTTGATGTTTAAGTCATGGATTTTTCTATGGCTCTGAAATGCAATTGCAGACTCTTCAATATATGCCATTTATTGTCTCTTGACATTTCCATTGATTGTGTAGAAATAGATAGCTTTGGAGTTGCAGCTAATGACTCTATTTTGGAACATAGATACAAAATCTAGGAGGGATTGTGTGATAAGTGGATTTTAGCATCCTTTATTAGTGTCAGGCCACAGAGTTTTGATTATGCTCGTTTTATTTCTTATCTCTGTTGCCAGAATTTTTTGCTGCACAAGATTCAAATATATCTCTACTAAAAGTCTTATGAGAGAGAATACTGATAGAAAATTAAATAACAGTTCATGGACTTTTCTGACATGAAAATCCCAAGCTGCCAAGATTCATTTGAATCAGTTCTGGGAAAAGGGCAAGGCTGCAATAATATAATATTTTTCTAGTTCACTTGATGATTTATCTCATTAACAAAACAATTTTCTCTAGACCCTGGAATGATGATTGCAAAGTACAATTAGCCACTGTCATGGTTTAACCCCAGTCAGCAATTAAGTCCCACACTGCTCCTTCACCTGCCCCATGTGAGATGGAGGAGAAAATCCAGAGAGACAAAGTCAGAAAACTCATGGGTTGAGATAAAGACAGTTTAACAATTGAAGTAAAAGCACACAAAAGCAAAGCAAAACAAGAATTCATTCCCCGCTTCCCATGGACAGGCAGGTGTTCAGCCATCTCCAGGACAGCCAGGCTCCATCACAGTAACAGCGACTTGGGTAGACAAACATCATCATTCCAAACATCTCCCCCTTCCTTATTCTCTCGCCAGCTTTATCTGTGAGCATGACACCTTCTGGTATGGAACATCCATTGGCTCAGCTGGGGTTCACTGTCCCAGCTGTGTCCCCTCCTGACTCCTTGTGCACACCCAACCTCCTGTGGGGTGGGCTGAGGAGCAGAAAGGACTCTTTAAAGTGCTGCTCAGCGATGACTAAAACATCCATTTCCTATCAATGCTGTTGCCAGCACAAATGTAAAAAACAAGCCTCATACCAGCTACTGTGTAGAAAATCAACCCTATCCCAGCCAAAACCAGGACAACCACCAGCTTTTTCACTCTTCACTAATGTAAGTTAAACTGTAATTTTGCTGAAGGGCAGAAGAATGTTCCATTCAGAAGAGAAAGTTTTCTGCAGTATCTTACATAACTTTTTTAAATCTTTTAGTATATGTACCTTTCAAAATTTTTCCTTATAATTAGCCTCTTTTTTTTACCACTGGAAGCCCTGAACAATTCTCTGCTCTTGATGGTATGGTGGAAGTACAGAGAAATTTTAACCTACTTAACCTCAATTATTTTCCTAACTCTTCAGAATATTTGAGAAACTTAGAAGATGTAAGAAAAGGGCATTAGCACAATTTTTAACACTAAACAGTGAACTTGGAACAAACATCTAAATGTCCCATATGATAAAAAGCCCAACACGATACCCAGCTCCGAGTACATAACATTATATGCAAGTGATTTAACAGTTATTGTATATTCTTCTGATAAAAGAATGCATAGATTAGCCAAGGATTGATTTTCCACGGCAAGCAGCTCTACAGGACATGTTTCCTGAATGATCAATATATTATTGCTTATTCAGTAAGCGATGAACCTTGGCTGCTTCACAGAGCATTATTTTCCCTGCTTCCTAAAACAGGGAAGGGCCATGAGCAGTGGATATTTGTGACCCAAATGCAATCCACAGTGGCAATGCCATTATCATATTCTCCCTAGTGGCTGGAATGTTCCTGTTTGCCACTGCCACAAGGGACTGAAAAGATACTTCAGGACATGCTCTTTACTAAGAGCACTCTCTTCTTCCCTTTTCCTTGCACATTTCCCTTACTTCTGACATTACAATCATGAAGCAGAACTGAAGGAAAACCTCCTGTCTCTGCCTAGTAATTTTCTTTCCACTCAGAAGCCACATAAAATTAGGTTGGCTGCCTTTAAAAGTTTACAAAGAAGGAGATGATGCTAAGAGTGTGAGGTGTCTATTCCTGTTTTTCATGCAGGAGTGAACTAATTAGGCTAAGAACAACTATTTTAGGCCAACTCAAAGGTCCTTTTAGTTCAGAATTTTACCTCCAACAGCTATAAACACTAGAGTGTAATAACAAGACAAACACATTATAGTACTAAAGTACTTCTTTAGACTATACTCACTGGCTGTAAAGAATTTTGGCTTAGGAAATCACTGAGCCAGAACTGTTTAATGGTTTGGAGGTTTTTTTTGGTAATATACAACCTAAGACTCACTTGCATGAGTGTAGGTTCTGTGCAGAAAACCAAAAGTCTACTGAAGTTATTGAAACAGCCTCAGAGTTAATTCAAGATTCAGTGTTGCAGTTTATGTGGTAATGATTATCACTTGAAATGCTTCAAAGGTGTTCAATTAAGGTTCAGGTTTTATATCCCATTGCACCTGTCTCCACCACTATCACTTTGCTGCTGTGGCTCTTAATAAACTTCAGTATGCTTTGAATTGGGCTCAGGAAAACATTCAAGTTGTAACTTTTGGGAATTGCTGCCAGGAGTAAATCAAAGATTAATTAGGAGTATTTTAGAGTAGGACTTCCTTCCTTCCACTACTTAAAAAAGTGTGCATTCTTCTTTTTTCCAAAATGCTTGTCTAAAATTGTTGACTTTTCTTTAGGTATATTTTCATTTTCAATTGGGCAAAAACTGTTTTGTAAAAAAAAAAAAATAAAACTGGAAAATCATTATTTCAAAAAATAAACTCTAGCAAAAATTATGTGTTCTTTTTCTAATCTCTTGAAAGAATAGCATTTTAAAACATTTTCTTCTTCCTGTCCGGCTTTCTTTCATATATTGGTTTCTAATTCAAACAATATGCAAAGAGAAAAAGCCAACATTGTTTTCCATATGTAAGATGACAAAAATTGTTAATGAAATAATGATACACTAATATTACAGGTGTTAAAAGTAAGAAAAAACATGTTTTATTTTTTAAAATTACTATTTGTCTGCTTCTAAAAAATCATTATTTAATTAATATTGACCTAACCCCTTCATTTTGCAGATGAATATCTGCCATTACCTTCTTTATTTTGATTGGCTGATTAGTCTCTGCCTCGTGTAAAATTAACTACATTAGATGGCTGCGTTCTTCCATGAATAAGAAGCTAGGAATATATCCAGTGGATTAGATGATGTAGCAGATTATTACTTTCTGTACCTTCAATATAAAAATTTTGGAGCATACTCTGCACCATACTCTGAAGATATTAAAATGATATCAGGGAGTATTTCTTGTTAGCTAGTGGATAGACAGCTGAAGCAACTAAGGAGACATTAACATGGAATAATCTATTTAGTACAATTGGCCTATTGTTAATGTATTTGACGTATTTCCTTGATGTGAAAAATTTTAGATGCAGTGGAGATAACATAGATATTCATTCATTTTCAGATATGCATTTATGATGCCTGAAGACCTCTGAATAGAGACATAGAGTTCTTAGAGGCCACTGCATAAATTACCAGTTTACTTAGACTGCCAAAAGACAAATTAAAAAAAAAAAAAAAAAAAGCTCTGAAGTTGCCCACTTTGTAAAATATCCAAGTGAATGAAGCACCTGAGCAAATTTTGAAGTACTCTGGGCTAAGAGCTGGTAACCAAGCCAAGTTATGGGGCGGTTTCAGTTATTCTGTGTCTTCTGTTTCTTCCTCTCCTAGCATGGCTCCCCTTGGATGGCTTCAGGTAACAAGCTGTGATTTTAGACTTTAAGGAAAAAAAAGATAAAATATAAAAGAATAAGGATATTTTCATTTTAGTTGCTTAAAAATTACTGAAATTGTTGTTAAAGGGCAAAGACATGAACACTATGTTTAACTAGAGCTATAAGGAGCAGCTTCAGAATACAAACCTTCTTAGTTTTCCACTCCTGGAATACCCAAGAACTTATTTAACTTTAAGTTGGTATGTCAAGAGGAGAAAAAAAATGTATATTTTTAGGGCTCCAGAGAGAAAATAAAAGTCACATGTCTTTGCAAAGCTTCAGCATTTTGATTAGAGGAAGGTTACTTTCTAAGGAAGCTATTAACTACAGGAGTTTAAAATTCTATTTTAAGATACAGAAATAAAGCAGTTGCACCTCACTGAGCTTTGGCACATGATTTCTGGCTGCTTTTAAAGGGGCACAGAGGGGTTAATTGGCTTTCTGCAAAAATGCAAAAGGATATGCTGACAGATCCAAATAGTATTTTGAAAACCAGATAAGGAAATACAGTTTGCACGCACACAGTTTGTGGAAGCACTGTCAGCTAAACCAACAAGCATTTAAGTT
The DNA here is from genome assembly GCA_034509185.1 of Euphonia xanthogaster. Classification (NCBI taxonomy): domain Eukaryota; kingdom Metazoa; phylum Chordata; class Aves; order Passeriformes; family Fringillidae; genus Euphonia; species Euphonia xanthogaster. The sequence goes on from JAYDZK010000001.1 coordinate 34,994,861, forward strand.
GTGCATTCAGAAGATGCCTAAAACCCTGTAAAAACACCATACAAACCTTAGAGGAGAAAACGACAGTCTGATGACAGTGGTGTGCTCATTTTATGGGTACACTGAAGGGAAAACTGGGATCCTCCTCCAAAGAAAGCTTGGAAGGGTATGAAAGGTTTCTAAGAGATTCTAAGAGAAATGTAAAGAGAAAAACATCTACTTCATGTGTTTTTTACAAGTTTGCCATTTTGTAGCAGATACCTGGGATGAGAACCTGCAAGCCTCAGTGACTGTGGAGCTGTTTGAGTCAGCCTGAAGGCTTTGGGGTACAAGAGTTAGGAAATTTGTCAGTGCAGTTTTCAGTTATGCATCATGTCAGTCCTAGACCAATCATGTGGATGGGGTCCAGTAGGAAATAGCCCTAACAGCAGTTGTGAAAATACTTCTGAGGGGAATGTGAATGTGCAGCAAGTCTGGTGACTTTCTGTGCATGCAAGATTTCTGCATCACGCTCCAAAAGTGCCACGATCCTCCCTGACACTCTTGGCCCCACCACCAGTTTTCATTGAAGAGGTAGATTCATTCAGATACATATGCACTAACGATATGGTATCTGCTACTTTGCCCACATTTAGAGGAAAAAAAGGGCAATGACAATGGTGGCTAATCTCTCCCATAAGAACAGAGACTGAGACAGCATCCTTGGCATTCCAGCAACAGAAAGAGCCCACAGCGCATCACTCTGACACTCAAGTCCAATAAGCATATCTTTCTTGGGTTTATCTAAGTTCATCACCAGTTCTGCTCTCTGCACTTCTATAAGCTCGTCACTTCATACTGGCACTGTTTTTCTATCTGCCCTGCCTGATGCCATCCATCAAACAGACAACAGAGACAAGTCTTTCCTTTACACTCATTTTAAACCCAGCAAGAGACAGCCAGGCTTCAGGATTCCTGCTTCAAATTATACAGTTTACTTCAAATAAGCTGGCAGTAAAGTTCTGAACATGCCCTTCAGCAACAGAATTGCTGCAGAAAGGACTGCGCCCATTTCAAACTGTGAGTGAAAACAGATTTCAGATGCTTGGTCTCTCATGAACAAAATCATCATCATTTTTAGTCCCCTGGCACAGCTGAGTCAATGTGCATAGCTGAGTGCTGGAGATGCATGAGGACAGATTATGGCACTTGATCAGGGTTAGAGAAATGTAACCTGACCATCTAATACCAAGGCAGGCTTAAAAAAGTTGTAACCAGAAAATAATACATCTTATTAGACCACTCAGAATGAAAACCTACAGAGTGAAGACACTGGAAGAAATTACCTAAGATTAAAACACTGAGTCACACTTCATTTCTATTTAATTTTTATAGAAGTTTTGCTGAATGGGGAAATTACTTCAAGAGAGTCATAGAAAGGAAAATAACAGAAGAAAGCAGAAATATAGACAACAGGTAAGATCGGAAGAGCGTCG
>JAYDZK010000001.1:35007153-35026535 GCA_034509185.1 Euphonia xanthogaster
CTTTTGCTCCTGTAGCATGAAAAAGCTAGAGTATTTGTAGGCCTCAGAGCATTCCAGTGCAGCTTTGAGGAAAGCAAAAATGGTCAGGATGTTCATCTTAAGGCAGCTGCAATATGACTAAAGTGCAGTTTATTGGTTTCTCAGAGAGGCACATATTTTGATATGAGCTATGCTCTAACATCTGAGAGAATTTCCATACATACATTATTCTGCTTCAGCCTCCATGTTTTCCACGTTGGCACCCCAGCCTTCAGCACAAGAACAACAAGAAAATGTACTTGCCATACTTCTAATATGGGAAAGATCAGTGTCCTGGGAAGGCAAAAGCTGAACACAGACACAGAAGAATTTATGTATATTTCTGTAAAAACTTGTTCTGAAGCTGTAAAATGATTCAAGGCAATTCAGCCATGGTGGCGTCAACTCTGCAGTAGCAACAGGCCATTTCTATTCTCATGGTGCCATTAACACAGGGCACTTTGAGCTGATTTTACATTCTGATGCCAGAAAAGGGGCCGATACTCCCTGAATCATGCTTTGTCACATATGAAGCTTGTCTGAGTTGTCCACATATCAAATCAACACCACAACCAGCAGTAAAGGGAAGTTGATAGCAATACTCTTCTGTGCCATAGTGATGAAACCTAAAGAATTCATTCAAAAGCAGTCCAGTGAGTACAACAAGTGGAAGAGAACTGAGTTGTGAAGCCAAGAGCAGTAGCAACAGTAAGAGTTCTTAATTCAACATGAAAAGCTTTTAAATCAGCATGGCACCTTCCCTTAGCTTTATATCCCTGCATCTTGCAGTACTGGGGTTCTTGTTACAACTGATTACAATTGTGAATTTCCTCCCCTCTTTCCGTGTGTGCCACAGATCTTTATGGTTCTTTATGCTAGCTCACAGTACCTTCATCTTCCTCCTTTCACAGTGTACTACCCCACAATGTTGCACTATTTGAAACAGCAAACTCCTTCCTGCAAATAGATGGATATTTACTTCTATGACCTCTGTAGAAGTTAGTGTTCCAGCATTTCATTAGGAAGCCCCAGAAGACGGGGAGCACAATTATTTCAGATACAGTAACAAGTATCACCATTCAAGACAGAAGGGATTCAACAAAAGAGGGCACCTGGATAGTTAGTTACTATGGCAAATTCATTACCCTCTCCTTTAGATTGTAAAAACCGATTCCCTTGGAGACCTTTAAGAGCTGGGAGAGGAGGAAAGAGGATACAAAAGGAACCCAGAAGAAGAAAGGAGGACAAAATTAGTGAGCCATTACAGTAGAAAAGCATCCCTGCTCTGCTGCTTTTTTTTTGACACTCACCAGAGTCACAGCAGAAGGAATCTTATCACAGCAATTACTCCACAGATCTCCAGGCTCATAGCATAGGGTCAAGGTATAAACCCAACACAGCAGGTAATAAAGGTGACTACTACTACTTGAATTCAAATCAAGGAGGTAAGAGAAATAAGGATAGACTTTTTAGTAGGGTCTGTTTTGATAGGACAAAAGGAAATTATTTTAAACTTAACAAGGGTAGATTCAGAATAGATATAAGGAAGAATTTCTTTATAATGAGGAAAGAAAGGTTGTGGATCTCCCATGCCTGAATAGATTAAAGACAGGTTGGAAAGTGCTCTGAGCAACCTGGTCTACTCGAAGGTGTCACTGCCCATGGCAGGGGGGGTTGGACGAGGTGGATTTCAAAGATCTCCAGTCCAGACTATTCTGTGAACCTATGATTTTAGGATTACTTAGTGTTTTAAGTAGGCACAGAAGCAGCATTATGACTTCTTTATACAGAGACCTATAGGGAGAAAAATATTAAACAAGCTTACATTTTCTTTCTAGTACACAGCCATAGGTTGCACCGTGCAGAATGAGATGTTTCAGAAGCACTGTAGTGACTCGTGAAAATCAAAAGCAGCATGGTTTCTAGGCACCTTCAAAGCTTTATCTATGTACTTTCTAATGCAAGTAGAATAAGAAGAGTATATAGTATGGGAAAGGAAAACATGAGTTATAAACCTGCTTGTTATTTGCATGCCCTATGTGAATAAAAAGTGCGAAACTAATGTTTCGAATTGTTTGAAAATATGAAGCTAGAATAAAGTGTAAGAAAAAGTTTCTAGGTGAAAAGTGTTCTAGGTTTCATTTTATGGTCTTCTATTGACATTTTACAACAATATATGCAATTTATTTCACTCATGAAGTGTATAACAACAGCTTCTATCCAAACCACTTGAATTTTAATTAGTAAATGTTCTTACAGCCTAATAGAGACTGGAAACTCATTAATTTGAGGATTTTTTTTTGGTTTTGGGGTTTTTTTGTTTGTTTGTTTGGGAGGTTTTTTTGTTTTGTTTTTGTGGGGGTTGGTTTCTTTGGCTTTTTTGGTTGGCTTTTTGAGGTTTTTTGTTTTGTGGTTTTTTTTTTTTTTTTAAGGAAATGATTGCAGAACTCCTGGGAAAGAGGCAAGTGTTTTTATTTTACTATCTGTTCCTCAAATTTTTAACAGAGAAACAAACAGAGAAACACAGACTTCAACATTTACAAAGTAGTCTCCATATTAATTTACAAGCAACTCTCTATTAAAAATACAGAGTCACAGGAAAATATTAGAAGGGACCCCAGAAGGTCAATTCAGACCAACTCCTGCTCAAAACAGAGCTATGATCCAAGTTAGATCAGGTGGCACAGGGCTTTGTTCAGGTGTTTGGAGAAGTTCCAAGATTTTTTATGCTACATCTTTGGGCAGCCTGTTTGAGTGCTCCCATGCTGAAGGCCCTGTAATCATGAAACTTCTTCTAGCTGTGTAAAGAAGGCTTGACCCATTTCTCAGCTTTATAGAGCAATCAGTAGCAGGTGACCCCCATGATGTCTCTTTGCTGGCCTCCTCTTGAGCCCTGACATAATTCCAGAGCAGAACTCCATGCATTTAAGTATCTTTGTTTCATCCACTCTCTCTCACAGTTAAAACTGTTACAAAGACTGGCAGCTACAAGCAAACACACCTTTATTCGGCAAGTTATAAAGGCTGGCCTCAGACACCACTGTAGTGTTACCACCATGCTATACTGGCTCTTCCTCCAGTGGGTTGCAAATGACAGCCACTTCCACCTTCTTTGTTTTCTGCCCTAAACAAAAGAATTTGGAATCTCCTAACTCAATCACCTGTCAAAATAGCTTTGTGACTCAGAGTAATGAAAGGCTACTGCAAAAAACCGCCACTGAGATGACTTGTCCCCACCCTTTCCTAAGTCCCAAATCTGAGTAAACTCAGAGCATACATTTAGTAGGTATATGAAGAACCCTCCCCACAAATATTTCCAAGTGTTATGTGCAGTAAATTACTGCGACAACATTTTCACATGCTGAAGAGCTAGCAAAGAATAGTTATTTGGTACGAATATAAAAGGAAAGTAACACAGAAGTTGAACATACTGTATCTGTGTGATGATCAGATCACATTCAAGTAGGGTCCTTAACACCTTCAAGTAAAGATTCTACCAACTGGTCCTAAATAAAACTGAGTCAATACAAAAAAGTGGATAATCCTAGCCAAAACACTGCCTAAAATTTGCATCACAAACCCCAGTTTGTTTCTTCAGACAGATGTATTGAAACACAAAAATTTTCATACATGCCTATTTTTTCTTATCTTTGAGATTCAAGGAATCTCAAAGATAAGAAAAAATATTTCTAGTGCTTTCAATAGTAGAAGTTTTTTTTCACAGAAACAGGAGAAACATTAACTTTTCCTAATTTTGGTTTAGTGAAATGTCTTTGTCTACAAAGTGACCTATAGGATCCTGTACAGAACATTTATCACAATTGCCATTTACTCTTGAATATTCTTTTTCTATGACCTTTGGCTGCTGCTATTGTATATTCAAAGTCCATAATGTGCCCAAGCTGCAGGCACTCTGAAAAAACTATATATAAAACATGTCAAAGCAGTAATTCAGAACTTCTAAGTGGTGTGGGCAGGTCAGTTAATTTTAGAGGACTAAACAACACCAAACTTTCAACAATATTCTCATGTCAAATTTCCTCACTGCTTCTTTCCTTCTTGTTACACTTGAAAAAGTGTGGCCATAAACCACTGGGATTGATTAAATCCCTCTGGAATATTAATCAAGAGTTAAGGTATGTTTTTGTTCAGTGCCTAGTCCCATGGTGCTTCATTAACCTAATTTCCAAGTACTTCAAAAACCAATTAACTGATCCAGGGGCTCTCCCAAAGGTGCCTTATGCCCAAAGGTGCCTTGACCAAATTAATCTTTCTAAGAATACCAGAAGACATGTTCATTCTTCAGCCTACTTAACACTGCCTTGGCATCATCCACTGGTGAATAGTGGAGGAGTAACAAATACAGGCACAATGCACAGGTACAAGATGGGAAAGGGACGTAAACTGCAGGGCAGAAGTAAAACCTTCCACCCTGTGCATTTCCAATTTTATGTTCTCTATATACTATAGGGAAAAGCTGGGGATTCCAGAATGGTTTATACAACTGTCAATAAGCTGATGGCAACTTGTCGCGCATCTGAGTTTGACTTGATGATGTGACGGAGTGCCCTGCTCAGAGAATCATGAGCAGGGCTTCTGCACAGCAGGGTCAGACGGCGTACAATAATAGAAAGTAGGAGACAGGACCAATATCACAAATACAGGCTTTTTTTTTTTTTTATTTCTTTTTCTTCTGGCTGGTGATTTGCAGAGGGTTTTTTTTGTCTCTTAGATAATTTCAAAATTGTATTATTGGTGTATTGCTTTTTGAAGGCAACACTCCTGCTTTCCACAGTAGCCCTCTAACGTTCTTGTATCAAGATTTCCTGCAGGATAGATTCTGCAAATGAGGCAAGACAAAGTCCAATGTCTGGAATTCATCTAGGTTCATGTTTTGTCTGCATCAGCAAGTAGCATGGCTCAATAGGAGCAGTCCTGTAGAGTGCACAGTCCTTGTGCTGCTGCTGAGTACAGGCTGCCTGTAGTGTATGTGGACATGGGTGAAAAATGACTTCAGACTTCTTGTGTTAAACATCAGCTGTCTCCCTAGCCAGCATCCAAGAAAGGGTTCTGAGGAAGAAAATCCACGCAGAGCTGGTGAGGTCACCTCTGCAGGCAAAGTTCCACTGTGTTCACAGCCCTAAAGGTACACTCTCATCCCAAAAGTGATGACTGAACTGAATGAAGAGGTTTTTTTCCAAAATCATACAGTGGTAATTTTAAGAGGCGGAAAAAAGATACCAGCAAAATCAAAAGTAGACAAAGTTTCAGCCTTGTCCTCAAACTGGCAGCAGGGTTCACCCACTCTGGGGCTGTGCCTCCCTAAAATGGAAGGAAACACAGGGCATGGAAACACAACCCACCTTCACAGGGGCGCATATCTCTCTGAGGAGTCTTTGTAGCCTGTCAGAGTGTGTTAGGTATTGGAGTAAAATGTTTCTTAAAATGTATCTTTTAAAAGCTTTTACATTTCTTCCCCCTCAGCTTCGCCCTGCTGGTGCTGCCAGCTCTGGTGTGTGGGTTGTGGAAAATGGCCCAGCACAGCTCAGTGTGAGAAATCCATGGCAAACTGAGTGTGGAAGCCATCGCTCTGCGTTCTCACTGCCCTTTGTAGTAAATCAAAAGAACTGTGCACCCAGGTAGCTACAAAGACCAATGGCATCCTGGCCTGTACCAGTAATAGTGTGACCAGCAGAAATGGGAAGTGATCATCTCCCTGTACTCAAACCTTGACGATCAAACCTTGAATCCTGTGTTCACTTCTGGGCCACTCAATTCAAGAAGGACGTTCCAGTATCCAGAGCAAGGCAATGAAGTTGGTGAAGGCTCTGGAGTGCGTGTCCTGTGAGGAACAGCTGAGGGAGCTGGGGGTTCAGCCTGTCACCAGTGACCTTATCACTCTCTACAACTGCCTGAAAGAAGGCTGCAGCCAGGTGGGGATCAGCCTCTGGTCTTGGTAGCCTGGGCTACCAAGAACAGAACAAGAGGACATAACCTCAAGCTGTGCCAGGGAAGGTTCAGTCAGGACACTAAAAAAAGTTTCTTTACAGAAAGGGTGATTAGACATTGGAATGGGCCCAAGAAGGTGGCGCAGTCACCATCTTTGGAGGTGTTAAAGGAAGGACTGGATGTGGCACTGGGTGCTATGGTCTTATTAATGTGCCGGTGTTTGATCATAAGTTGGACTCGATGACCTCAGAGGTCTTTTCCAGCCTATTTGGTTCTGTGGAACACGGGGCAGCAGGATATCGCAGGGGTCTGGCCGAGGGTAGGTGGGCAGGCCGGAGCAGCTGCCCGAGCCCAGGCACAGCTCGCCCCGCGGGCCGGGCGCGCCGGTGGGAGGGCCTTACCCCGGTGGGGCGGGGAGAGCGGGGCCCTCCCGGCCGGGCGCCGGCGGGGCTCCTGCGGGCGGCGAGATGGCCGGGCCGGCAGCCCTGTGGACATCGCTCCGTGCCCGCTCGGAGTCGGCCGGCCCCGGGGCCGCCAGCGGCCGCTTCTGGGCTGTCGTCCTGGGAGCAGCGGCCGGCTTCTTCCTCCTCGGGTTCCTCATCGGTACAGTGCAGACTAACCCTCCTTCGCATCGGGGGCTCGTCCAGCCGGGGGACGTGGCTCGGAGCCGGGCCGAGGAAGGGCCGGGGTGAGGGGAGAAGCGGGCGGGTTTGCAGCGCCCGGGAGTTTGTGCCAAGGGTGGCCGAGGTGCGTCCGTGCTCAGCCGGCCGATGCCGCCCTCCGCGCCCCCCGCCCTTCACAGCGGGCAGGTGCAGTCGCCGAGCCTCTCTGGGGTATCCAGCTCCTCCGCAGGAGAAGGGCTTTTGTGTCTTTGGCTTGTTTTTCTATTTTCTTCTTCTTCAAGTAAATAGGAGTAAAATAGTGCTGTGGGCAAGAAAAAGGGGCGCTGGGTTGGTGAGGAGGGGACAAAAGACATACCCCTGGATCCTACTGCCTTGAAACGGCACCGGCCGCAGCCAGAGAGGCAGGAAGGTAAACATGGGGCTGGAGGGACACGGACAGAGGGGGAGAAATAGTCTCTCAGTGTCTCACCTGCTCCTCGTCCCAGGCAAGCAGGACTGAGGGTTGCTGCCGCAAGAGATTCCCCCTCCTTACCTTCCTTTTGGTTTCACATATGAATCATGATGAGCTTACAAAAGGAAAGAAAACAAAGGAGCCACTTGTATTTTGCAATGCCATTTGGTATGTACTTGGGATTGTTGCCATTGGGAAGCCCCGACTGAATTCCTCTCTCATGTGGAGCCTTTCACTGTGCCAGTAACCAGTGCCTCACTGATGCCAACTTGTTACCCTCTTGAACCCACTGGTTCTGTCATTCACATGTAGCTGCTGCTGCACATGCACTGAATGTGTCCAGTCTGACTTAAAAACAGATGTCAGGAACACTTTCTAGCCAGCTGTTCCTCTCATCACTTACTCTGGTAGTACTTGCTCAGAAAGGGAAGGATTCCAGAAAGAAGCCAGACAGACCAGAGAGTGAGAAAGGAGTTACAAGACATCTGTTCCTTACAAAGTGTGCCTGGGTTTCTGTGCATTTTTTATAAAGCTGCTGCCTTATTATTGAGGTAACTGTATGACTGATGTTCTGGTGCTCAAGGATGATAGATAAGTCTCTTTAGCATCTACAGGAAAATAAATAATGAATAAATGTAAGATAGTATTTTATATCACTCAACATCTATCTAGACAAATAGGTTCTCTTACCATTTGTGGGACTAACACTGCCATCACTTTGCAGCCTGCCTGCACTAGGTTGTAGCTGCTTGTATGCGCTGAAATGAAAACAGTTCTGAAATGTAAAACAGTGAAAATCTTGTGGTGACACCAAAGAGAAGTGGTGTGTGTCATGGGAATATTGCTCTGGTGTTTTTACTTTGGTATTTTCATGTGTTGTACAGGCTGGTTTGCAAAACCTACAGATAAGAAGACATCTCTGAGTACTCATGAGGACATGAGGACAGCATTTATGGCTGAAATGAAAGCGGAAAACATCAAGCAGTTTCTTTAGTAAGCAGTGTGTAGACTAATCAGTTCAGACAAGAAAAAAAAATCAAGTGGGAGACAGCCCAGTGATCACAGAGTCATAGAATTGGTTGGAAGGGACATTAAATATCCTCTGGTTCTAAACACCTTCTACCTAGACCAGGTTGCTCAGAGCTCTGTCCAAACTGGCCTTGAGCACTTTCAGGGATGTGGCATCCACGGCTTCTCTGGGCAACCTGTGTCAGTGCCTCATCACCCTCACAGTAAAGAATTACTTCCTAATGTCCAATCTAAAGCTGACCTCTTTCAGTTTAAAGCCATTATCCCTTCTTACATCACTACATGCCCTTGAAAACGGTCCCTCTCCAGCCTTCTTGTAAGCCCCCTTCAGATACTGGAAGATAGTTCTGCTGTAAGGTCTCAGAGCCTTCTCCAGGCTGAATGGCCCCAGCTCTCTCAGCCTTTCTCCTCAGGAGAGATGCTCCAGCCCTCTGATCATTTTCATGGCCTCCTCTGGGACTTGTTCCATCAAGTCCTTGTCCTTCTTGTGTTGAGTCTCAGAGCTGAGCACAGCACTGCAGCTGGGGTCTCATGAAGCAGAGTAGAGGGGCAGAATCACCTCTCCGACTTGTTGGTCGTGCTTCAAAGAATTCAAAACAATGGAACATTACAATATCGATATTTTAAAGTTATTAAAATTTGATCTATGTAATAAATACTTCTATTTTAGTAACTTAGAAGGTTTAACTGCAAGTACTTGTACCTGATTTGTTTGTAAATGGATTATTTTTCTCTTTAGAGAGTGTAATATTTGTTAAAATCTTTTATTTATTCCAGTCAGTAATAGGCCACAAGTCATAGTTTATTGATAGGAATTTACTTTCAGTGTAAAGAAAGAGCATCAGCTATTGTAGGAATAATCAACAAATTTGGATTTGCCTCATACTCCCAGTGTGATTACATAGCATGGAGTTGTGCAAAACTAAATTGCTAAAAGACTATTTTCACTTTATAGGGTTGTAGCAATCCCACTGCTGCCATTTTAGGTGTATTTGCCATTAACTATTGCAGATAAATTAGCTCAAAAGTATGGTCTCTCCTACGTAGCAGTCACGTACTGGACTATAACATACACATTCAAAACCAAAGATTTAGGAGTTTTTAGAGTCTTAACCTTTGTTTTGGCTTTTGCAAAGTCAACTCTTGTTAAACAGTTCTGTGAAAGGACCTTCCTGCCCTTTAAACTCCCTGTCTCTATGTAAGCAGAAAGCATTGTATCTCATTCACTGTCGTGTGGCCAGTCCTGCAGTGAAATACAGCAGATGCTTAGTCACTGCTCAGAACTACCAGCCCAGGCAATCAGATGAGAAGAGAAAATTAAGAAACCACAATGTTCAGTTAAATGGAAGTGTAATACAGGAAAATGTTATTGCGTAAATCAACTTCTAATGAAAATGTTATACTTGAAGGCTTGTAACTTCTTTAGAAAACAAATATTCTCACTCACAGTAGCATGTAAGTGTGCTCTTGGTTCAGTATATGTCATCCAGAAGATGATACTGCCACTATAACAGTGACTTTTAGTACAGTATTAAGATTTTTGCATGATCAGAGGAGCATGTTTTTATCCAGCAGCATTTGGCTGCTTAGGATTTTTTCTAGTTTGGAGAAAAGGAGGTTAAGGGGCAGCCTCTTTGCTCCCTACAGCTTCCTAAGGAGAGGACATGGCAAAAGAGGTGCTCATTTTTTCTCCCTAGTATCCAGTGATAGGATGCATAGGAATAGTTCGAAGCTGCACCAGAGAAAGTTCAGACTGGACATGAGGAAGCATTTCTTTACCAAGAGGATGTTCAGACTTGAAACAGACATTCTAGAGAGTGGTCAGTGATCCAAGCTTGTCAGTGTTCAAGAGACGTTTGGACAGTGACCTTAATAACGTGCTTTAACTTGGTCAGCCCTGAATTGGTCAGGCAGTGGGGCTAGATGATTGTTGTAGATCCCTTACAAGCAAACCTATTTCTATTTCTATTCTATATGTATAGTTCTTTCAGAGTGGATTTCTTTGATGGCTTTGGTCATATTTTAACTCCAGAATTTAGGTTTTTTCCTAATCTCATACCCCTTCATAATCAAAGAAACAATTTCCTTCATTAACACCAGCTGGTGCCACACATGTTTCTTTGGCATGTTAATAGCATGGTCATATGATAGAATGAGGACATCATGATCACAGCCTTATTCAACTGAGGATTTTTCAGCTGGCTTCACAGCTGGGCTTTCACAATGGTCTGGACAATTTTTATTTTTTTTTTCCACACAATGGGCTGTTCATTATTTATGCTCTCTTTCACTATTTGTTATTCATGCTGGCATGACTTTTAAGTCACAAACTGTTGAGTTTTTCTGTTCCTTGTTTATACAGTACTCAAAACTCACTCCCTTGTACTTGCCAGCAAGACACACTAGGAGTGAACTTTCAAATAAACCAGTATTAGTGCCAAAATTAATTGAAATTGTGGGATTCAAGGAGGACATCTAGAGTGAGGACCAGAGTAATTATGCACGTTTCTAAACTGAATACACAAAAATAATTGTACTCAGTTCTTTTATCACTTCACAATGATAAGGTCTTACTGTGCATAGGAGTGCATGGGCCTATTGTAGCTTAGAAGACAAGGAGTAAAGAAAGGATAAGACACCATAGCTGGCGTCATCACACCAATCTTGCTAAACCATGCTGCAAGCAAGATCTAAACACCTGTGCTAGATCAGGACACCCTGAAACCCTTCATCTCAGTTTATGTGTACAACATGACAATGTATAGATGCAGAGAAGCTTTGGTCCTTATTTAGCCTGAGCATGCATGATCATCTCTATGAGGTTGATTTCCAGCTAGGCTAAGAGGAGTTCTGATTATGACCTTCAGTGCCTGACTCTGCTTATTTCTCCTTTTTCTCTAGCAATTTTACACGGCTTCCTCACCTAGCAGGAACAAAGGAAAATATGCATCTGGCACAGCAAGTCCAAGCTGAATGGAAGAAATTTGGTTTGGATTCGGTTCAGTTGGTTCATTATGATGTCTTGCTCTCTTACCCTGATGACACTAAGCCCAACTACATCTCAGTAATTGATGAGCATGGCAATGAGGTACATAAACAACCATTTTCATCCCTGGTTTTTCCAACCAGGGATGAAGATTACTTTCATACACCTGGGAAGGCTGTGAGGAAAAACTGTCCTCTGTTCACTTAATGGTATTGGGCCTGGTACAAAGCTCATGGAAATCAGGGATTCCAGTTTGCTTTTATATTTTGCATCTTCGTTTCAGCGTTCAAAGTGAATTTCATAAGTGTTAGGAATACTAATATTTCCCCTGATTCATACAGCATCCTGACGTATGGGTTAAAAAACAATTAGGTAAGAGAATTACTTGATGTAATTCAGTTGTTTGAAAATTACTGTGTTATTTAAAAAGAGGAAAGAAACCCTGGTCAGCACCATTCTTTACATTGATTAATTTTACAGTACTGATGGTTCAGCTAAATTCAGTTTCTAGAAGATTAGAATTTAGGTCTCAAGATGTGCTATCACAGAGGGAATGTGTTCATTACATGCTGGCTGAAGTGCACATGGAAACTTCAGGGATGAACAGAATGCAGGCATTTTTACAGTGTGATTTAACCTGTTCTTATCTGCTGTACCCAGACCACTTCAGGGAACCCTGTATTCCTTCATGTAGGATTCTCTGTGAAGAGAGGAGATGGGATTTGTAAGTTCACACCTTGAGCATGCCTACTGAAGAGGATGCCCAGTGCCTGCTAAAATTTTGGCCACTTTTTAGGTAGAATTCTAAAACCAGACTCCTTTAGATTGCAAATGCTTGTGAAATGTTCTTGTGAATAGAAAGTATTTCTTTTCCATATTGCCTTGTTTACCTTTTTCCTGTTAGGTTTTCAACACATCATTGTCTGAGCCTCTTCCTCCAGGATATGAGGCTGTCAGAGATGTGGTGCCACCCTACAGTGCCTTTTCAGCCCAAGGAGTGCCCGAGGTAAGACAGTAGAATGCTACATAGTAAAAGAAATAGAGGTAGAAACAGAGGTAGGAAAAGAAGCAGAGACAGAAATAGAAATAATAGAAATGGAAAAGATGGAATACCACAGTGCACTGTAGCATAGCAGAGAATATCAGAGACCAATACAGAATAATTTGAAATTCCTTAGGTTTTAGTTCAATACCCACCTTATCACTAGTAGGGAAGGTGACCTAGCTCCGATGTTCTTGTGATTATTGTGATGACGCAGCGTTCCAATTTAGCAGTCATATATATGTTTCATATTTTCCTCTAGTTTGAGTCAGAGCTGGATTTTATTTTTTCTTTTCCTTAAAAATGATGGTAATAAATCTTTAATACCAGCTGCTGTAAACCTCCCCAGACATTTCTGTAACTATGTGCTGTTGTTTCCCATCTTGGTGAACAAATAGACTGTTACATTTACCTGACCAAATGAACAATCTCACTTTTCAAGATGCTACTTGCCCAAGGCTCACACTGACAGGTGTAGCTGCACAGTGTTGAGTATGCTTGAAAAGCTTTTGCTGACATTTCTAGCTGATGATAAAGGTGTTGCTGTGATCTGAATTTAACACTAATCCTTCCTGTCTTGTTGTACAGATGGTATCAGCTGATGGGCTTTCTTTGATAAAGCTGGCCTGTGTAACAGGAGTTTTCTGTTCTATGATCATTAGGGGTTTCAATTAATATTTTGTAAGATTAGAATTTCTTGGTGTTGTTCTCAATATCTTTCCTTTCTATATGTAGAATAATTTAGACTGACAGAACCCTGGTCCAGGCTCTGCTTTAAAGTTCCATCTAGAAAGATGCTAATGCTTCTACTCACACATCACAGTATTATATCAGTCATGTTCTTTGTGATGTTTGTTAATAAGCTGTTCAAATCCAGAAAACAAAAGGAATGCTGTATTCATTTGCCTCAGACACTCAAAGAAAGCTGGAGAACCAGGCAGATAATCTGTACTCTAGGACATAAGAGCTTTGAGTGTTCTAAGAATTGCAGTGGGAATTTTGGAACATAGTGTAAGATAAAATTAATGGGTTTTGTTTGACCTTTTATCAAAACATATCACCCAAGAAAGATAGAATAACATCACTGCTTTGTTTGGTTTGATGAGATGTGAGAAATGATGAAAAGTTTAAAAAGCTTCATCTTCCTTCTTTAGGAAATTGTTTTAATTAAATATAAACTTTGTTTCCAATGAAAACAATACCGAAAGACAAGATTGTCATTTCAAAATATGATATTATTTTCACCTTATTACATAACAGTAAGACAAGATCTCCTGGTACTTATCTAGTGCTTTTAGCAGTAGCATTCTCCAGCGAGCTGTTGTCTGCATCTGTACTGCAAGCAGCACAGGAAGGGAGCATGTATAAAGCTCCTCAGTGGGAATACTCAGTGAGGCCAAAGCTCTTCTGAGTTCTTGCTGGCCAAGAACTTCATGTGAAAAGCCATCATTATCTTACTAGATCATATACTCTTTTCAACCTGCTCTTTGGCGTAATTGTTTCAAATCCTGCCTCTTTCCTCTCAGGGTGAGTTGGTGTATGTGAATTATGGCCGCACCGAGGACTTCTTTACGTTAGAACGTGACATGGGAATTAACTGTACAGGAAAGATTGTTATTGCCAGATATGGGAAGATCTTCAGAGGAAATAAGGTAATCCCTGTGTATAAAATCATTGCTGCCCTTTTTAGTGTTACTCCCACTTCAGCTGTTCTGCCCTTCAGTGTTTTCAAGAGACTGAAACACTTCCCTAAGGTGTTCTGGAGATTTTAGAGTAATGGAGTTTCCATAGAGCTGTGTTCAAAGGTGATTCTAAAGTATTTCTAGGATAAAAGTAAATCAGTTGGAAAATGTTCCATATTTTAATATTCATTTGCATTCTATAAATTATTCCAAAATATCATTAATAGAGTGTCATACACTCTAATTTTGAACTAGATTGTTCTTCCCTGTTGGTTCAGTTGTTCTTTACCATGTGTATATTGTGTTTCTTTATAATGGTGTCTGTACACCAGAGAGAGTCTATAGCTATATGAAAATTATTTTAAATTCTGTATTTGGTTATTCAATGTCTCTGTCATATAAATTTATTTTTAAACTACAGTTTTCACAGATTTCCATGACCTAACAGGAAAGGACATAATCCTGTACATACTTCAGGCATACTCTTAAGTTATTTTCTTAAAAGAGATGTAAGAAGACAGTCTATTTTAAGAGTGTTCGGCTCTTGTTCAACAACTATTTTGATCCTAATTTGAGCAGGACTATAATTTGTATTTGTCAGTTACCTAAGGGTGTCAAGCACTGAATTCACTGGATAGCAGTTTTTATTATATGCTGTTGATTAATCTTGTGTGACACTTTTAAATAGATAACTCACTGGTTTACATACATATAATTTTCACCAGTGAGAAATGGTATGTAACTCATATTCTGGGTCAGATAATTTTTTCACTAAATTGTTTATCACTCCTCAAGATACTACCTGAATGGAAGAGACTTAAAAATTGAAGGAGGTATTACTGTCTGTGAATCTTTTCTTAAAATGAAACACAAATATCTTAGAGTTACTAATATCTATAGAGACAGTTTTCCTGTGGTTTGGAAATTATTTGCCCTCCCCTCATTTACACAAAGGGATATCCTCAGTCTTACAGTATTATTTCTAATGACTGCTTATGTACTGAAGAATTTGGTAGCCTATATAAAATCTGGAGAACTGTACTGAAACTTCTTAAGACTTCCTAATGGTGTGCAAAAATAGGGTAGTGGATGAAGGGAAGTACTGTATTTCCTTAAAAAAAAAAAAAAAAAAAAAGAAGTTTTTAAAAAAGCTATGATATTCCTGAGTTAAAATGCCCAAATTTGAAACTGTTGAGGATTAGTTGTCACTCTGTCACTATCCATCACTGTCATCTCTAGTAGCAAACCAGATTGGGATGTCAGAATGATATATATTATGCAATAATAAAGTCACACAAGAACACTTTTAAAACAGTATGCAGGTCAGTCCTTCTGCCGTAATGGGCCTAAAATGTGGGCTTCCTGGAGTTAGTGTTCTTCACAGCCAAAGGCAGTTTCAAGTATAGACCAGACCCTGAGATACATTCAGAGATTATTTAGGTAAATAAGGTAAGTTTAGGACTACCTGACAGATACTGTTGTATTAATGTGATACGGTTTTTTCTGTTCATGCTGTGTACATTTCAATAGTCAGCTGATTGCATTGATCTGGGTGACAGAATGCAAACTCAGGTTATGTAGCAATACTGTGGAGGATGTTTCCCATGTCGCTGGTGGTATCTGCTAACTAAAAGTCAAAGCAAGAGCAAACCTTTTACTTTCATATGAAACCTGGTATCTCTATATATATGTTTCAGAAAATTATGAGACAGTTATGGGCCCTTGACTTATCCCAAGCACTGTAAAAGGAAAGGAGGAAAAATCGCTGTAATTTATACTTTGTTTTGCCCCTTGAACTCTGGAGTCAAGCTATAAAGGATTGGATAGGGACTGGAGATATGCTTTACAGGTGAAGAATGCTGAATTGGCAGGTGCCAAGGGAATTATTCTGTACTCTGACCCTGCTGACTACTGCGCACCTGGAGTAGATCCTTATCCAAATGGCTGGAACCTTCCAGGTGGAGGAGCCCAGCGTGGGAATGTATTAAACCTGAATGGAGCAGGGGATCCTCTGACTCCAGGTTATCCTGCAAAAGGTGAGTGACTCTAGAGAAGGCATTCTCTGAGGGTCTGGTGCCAAGAAAGGGCAGAGGATGTTTTCTCCCTTATAACAACACACTTCCTTTCTTAGTCTTTGTTGCTAAAAGGCAGCTTTGGGTTTCAATGCAGTAGGCCACTTCTGTGAATGGCACATGAGAGAAAGTGAGAGATTATTAGGGGAGCCCTAGAGTACTGATCTGTATTTATCACCTTCACCTTAGGCTTCTTCATCTGCTTGAGTTGTGCCTAGCTGTTTCATTTAGCTACTAAGCCAGATCATTTTGATGGAAACTCGTTAAGAACTATTTATGCGAGCACTTGGGCCAGCATATCTGAGAGGGGCAATCACCTCAAGAAAAGTAGTCTCTAAGTGATGGGCAGTGTTGCCTCTAGGCAGCAGAACTTGAGCTGGAAGGGGATACGTGTTCAAAACAGCAGCATGGCAAAGCAGACCATGAAGAAAATTTCTGATTCCTCAAGCTAGAGTCAGTGATAACACGAATGAATCCCTGTCTCCCTCAATCACAAAGGGTTCCTGTGAATATTGCACTAAGGAGGAAACTATTCTGTGTATGCTTTTGTCCATGAAGATTAAGATTTGCAAAAAAAAATTATTTGTATTTGAGCTTTGTCAGAACAAAACCTAAATTTTGTTTTGTACACAAAAAAACAGCAATCCAGAATATTCAATAGTCCAGTGTATAAGATTTTATCTGCATCTCTTTATCAACTGGCATTTTTTTTTAGTTCTCAGCTGAATGATCCAAGCATCACACTGTGGGCTCCTTCTTTGCTGTTGTTCTTTATGTGTAGCTTAGTCTGAACTTCTTTCCCATGAAGAGAAATATTTCTATGTAAAGATATTTCAACCCCCCCAAAAAAAGTTAAAAAAAAGGAACGAATAATTCTAAAATTTCCAGCCATCTTCATTTGCATGACTGCAGACTCTGGGAGAACCTTGATTAGTGTCTTTGAAAGTATGTTGGTAAAGCACAAAGAACTAAATTACTGGGAATATGTCAGCTCAGCTTCTGGGAAAGTGAAATGTTTATTCCTGACTCCAGTGTTAAGACTGTGCTAGGAATTGTACAGCTTCTTTCTGAGGCTTGTAAATATGAAAGTACCTGTCTTTTGCTTTCAGAATACACATACCGATTAGACAAAACCAGTGGTGTAGGTCTCCCAAAAATTCCAGTTCATCCTATTGGCTATCATGATGCAGAGTCATTACTGCGGTAAGTGCATGGGAGACATGAGGTATTTTTAGCAGATTGTTTTTTGGAAGTTATGACAGTATTTGAAAAGAGAGTAAAATGACTTTTGCACTCTGCTTCTCCTGTAGCTGTTGAAATAATATGTTTGTTTCTTATTAGGACCTCTGTAGGAGGTAAGTGTGGTATCTATTGTTACATATGAGGTATTTGCAGAGTTATCTGGAAATAGTCATTTGTAATATGGACTAATATGTCTCCAAGTCTTCTTTTTTTTTAAACTTTATAGTTATCACTGTTATCAAGATACTTTATTTTAAACTTTATAGTTATGACTCTTATCAGCATAACTGCTCATAATGATAAAGGTATAGATTAAAAAACCTCTTTTATCCACTGCCAACTAATAGTGATAGAGCAGACTACTATGTATAAATTTGATGTAGCCAGACATTTCTGTTCAATAAGTATTAAATAATACTAGAAATTGGTTTTAATAATTATGAATGAAACCTAAATCCTTTAAAAATACTGGGTCCTTGTTTTCACTTTTGTCTTGAAAATTCATAGCATCTTGTTATTCCTGCTATTGTATTTTTATATAAACAATTTACTCAGGGCCCAAACACATGTTGAAGTTGTTCTGTGGACTGAAGTATGTATTATTTACAGTAAAAGACATGCTTTCATTTACAATAAATATATTCTGCTTCCCAAGAACCAGAAAATCCAGCATACTTTCTTTGTATCTCAGAAGTTCATGTCAAAAATAAAAGTCCTTCAAGGGAATAAATCTGGGTGACTGTGATCCACTGAATTACTGCATTTCCAGTTGTGTTAACAGGAAAACCATGGCACTTCTGACAATGGAACAAGAAAGGGTGACTTGGACTGATCATGTTTCTCTACTTAGCCATCTTTGACACACTTCAACTGCCTGTGCTACACGATTAAACAGTGTGCAGGGACAGGCACCATAAAACTACTGCCTGTGCTGTTAAGTTAAGGAATGGCCCAAGTTGCTATATACTAATTCAAATGCAAATGTAGTTGAAGGGAATATGTTCCAGGGACCATTTACAAGAGGCAGTTTGTATGCAAAGCCTTTTGGCCAACACTTTCTTCCAGGGTAGCTGTAGGCCATTCCACACTGATCTCTATGCCCAGGATTATTGTTCTATGTTAATTTTCTAGTATTAGTGTAGCTAAAACTCCAGAATATTCTCCTGACCAAGTTTGCAGTATAAGTTGTCTAAAACAAAGACCAACACTGGTTTACATGCATACACATTGGGACCTAGCATAGTGTGGTTTCTGGGTCCTCATTTGTTTGGTGCTGTTGTAAGAGCTCTGTAACTGATAATGATTTTTTCTTTCATAACAGTAATATGGGAGGATATGCACCACCTCATAGTAGCTGGAAAGGAAATTTGAATGTATCTTACAACGTTGGTCCTGGTTTTAAAGGAGATTATTCTTCAAGGTCAGTTTTGTTTCCTAAGGAGAGTGTTCTTGGGATCAGGGAAAAAAACAGGTAGAGCAATAGGGTTTGATCAAAGATAGAGAAGCTGGGTTTATTTACATCATTCATTTGATTCTGGCTATTTCCTTGGCTGAAATGTGCTCAGTGCAAAGCATTAGTACATTATGTCTTGATTGGATGGATATGACCACCTTGCTTTAGTTTCCAGCTAGTCCTGAACCAGTTTCATTTGAAAAGCATCTAGCCTTTGATAAACTATTTGTTGAGAGTTTTTGTTTTGTGTTATTTTGGTTTTTGTTTTTTTTTTTTTCAGAGTACTTTTGTTTCCTTTTAAGTTCATGACCAGCTTTTGGTCTTACCTTTTTACTTATATAAAGCAGTATTTTATATAAGCAGTTTTTCCATTCAGCTTTTCCAGAAAAAGAGGAGCTTAAACACTGATGTCAATTTTATTGCTTCAGATTGTTTTTAACTGAATTAATAATTACAGTTTAGGACTAAAGTCTATGTGTTTTAATGTTGTCTGAGTACAATGTACCGACTTCATATTAAGTGTTTAACTTCGTATACTGAACTTCATATGAACCCTTGGGGCTGAGTTGTTACACCTGCAACTGTGGTACAGATAAACAACTCTTGATGTTGTAGAAAAAAATCCCTTGATGCAACTCAGGTTGTCTTATTTTCTGCTGCCTGAGATGCTGCAGTAGTATGGACTGTGCTGGAATGTTCTTGTTTTGGCTAGGGTAGAGTTAATTTTCTTCACAGTGGCTGGTATGAGGCTGTGCTTTGGATTTGTGCTGAACACAGGGTTGATAATATAGAAATGTTTTTGTTATTGCTGAGCAAGGCTCACACAGAGCCAAGG
>JAYDZK010000001.1:35033039-35098688 GCA_034509185.1 Euphonia xanthogaster
ATTTAACATTTAAAATTGTACCCTCTGTCTTTTTTCTAGATACCAAGTCCTGATGAGGGGTTTGAAGGAAAATCTCTTTATGAGAGCTGGTACAAAAAAAATCCATCAAGTGAATATAAAGAGGTCCCCAGGTCAGTGGCCAAAGAAAATGAATTAGCTACCAAACATTACATTACAAACCCAAACTTGCAGAGTGTGGGTTTTAAAGAAATACTCACAAAAAGTTGAGTCCTGAAGAGAAATGGTGTGATTCTCAGCTGATATAAATTCCAGAGTTGTAATGATTGCAGCTGATACACTGCTGTGCAGCAGGTTTGTGAACCTGTCTTTGTAGATGAGCAATGTATTAAAAGTGTTCTTTTAGTTCTTAGACGTTTAGACAAATAAGGGTAGTATGCAGAAGCCAGTGGCAATTACACAAGATGTTAACTCAACAGCTTTCCTTTGGATTTTTTTCCAGTCTTCTGGAAGCCTCTGAGTTTGGGTGGCTGGGGAGCACACCAGGCAGGATTTTACAACATTGTCCCACCAGGGGGTTTCTACAGGATCTCAAAAACTGATTTTATTCCATGAAGCCATGCTTCATGTACTACTGTGATTTCTCTGAGTTGAGAGCTTGGGATAGTGGAAGTTCATTGGAAGGAGGAAGGTCACTGGTTCTTGTCAGTGATAAAAAGACCGTGAGGTACATTCTCCTCTTGAGAACTGGATATCTCTCACCCTAAAAAGGGTGACTTCGATCCTCAGAGAATGCAATTGATGAGGTGCCGGTAATTCAGGGGTCTGAGGCAGTTCATGGTGTGTTGACAAAGAGCACACTGGGGAAAGACTTTGTGGTGTGTAGTGACTGACTGCTGAATAAATAACTGCCATGGTATACTTGGAAGCAAACTAAAATTATACTTTAAGTATTGTCACTCAAGACATATCCCTCTTTCTTGTTTAAAGAATAAATAAACTGGGTTCTGGCAATGACTTTGAAGCATTTTTTCAACGTCTTGGCATTGCTTCAGGCAGAGCACGTTACAGTAAGAATTGGGTAAGTCTGTGTCTTTGTAGTTTGGTCTCTCTTGTTACTGCCTGAATAACGTCACGGGTAAAGGAGCCATTTAGACTTCCAGCTTTTTAGGATAGGACAGTTCAGTCTGTCAGAGTGGTGTCTAATTACTACAACTCTATGTGCTACCTCAACACAAATATGTAATAAATAAGAATGATCAACTTGTCACTTAGACAAAATGACTTTTGCTCAGGGTAATTGGGTGTGCTCAAAATTACCTGTGGCTGATGAGGGCTTCTGAGTAGCTTATGGTGAGTTTTGAATTATTTTTAACACTTTATGAAGCTTTGAATTCAAAATGGTTTGTGTTTCATTGAAAATATGGGTTGGACTCTGGAGTATACTGTGAGAGAAGATTAACTGAGAAATGTTCAAGAAGCAAGCTATTCCATGTGGTCATTTCCTCTGAAAAGGAAGGAATATCCAAGGACACAAACAAATGATTATTGAATCCAAGCAAGAGAAGAAGTCCAATCTCACCTGGATTTAGCCAACTGAAAGTTATGTGTCTGTGCTTAGGTGCCTTCTTTGGCCTGTGTACATAGTGAGTGGAGAGAGATTTTTCCAAATGACCATTCATCTCTGTACAGGTTAATGTCTAAGAGAGCCACTACTGACCAGTTCTTCTCCTTAGACTATCTACAATGGCTACATAGGATTAGTATGACCTGAATGCTTAAACTTTGAATCCCGTGCCTTGAATCCCACAGCAAAGGTTTTCAAGCCACACTGAAATAGACATAGCTGAATAATGCTTTTGTTTTGGCTTGGTTTCCTTTGTTTCAGAACGTGGAAAAATACAGCAGCTATCCAGTTTATCACAGTGTCTATGAAACCTATGAAATTGTGGAACAGTTTTACGATCCCACTTTCAAGAACCATCTGACAGTAGCTCAGGTACGGGGAGGGCTGGTGTTCGAATTGGCCAACTCTGTTGTGCTTCCCTTTGACTGTAGAGATTACGCATCAGCTGTGAGCAACTATGCTCACGTCATCTATAATTTGTCAAGGAATCATGAAGAGGAGCTGGCAACATATGATGTATCTTTTGGTACGTACAGTCTTTCTTTACATTCCTCCTCTGTTAATGCTAACAGTGCCTTACGTTAATGGATGTCTTAGTCATGACCTGGTATTTACCTTGTGCTGTATGAACAGTAAATAAAACGAGCAGTACCCTCCATTAATGTGAAATGGGAGTGTTTTGTCACTAGCATGCCTGTGTGGGGGCTATGCCACTGCCAAATAGAGCTAACACAGTTGCACGTGCTTTGACCTGTGTATGATTTGCCAGTATTGACAACAATGTATCATTGTCATGTTTCCTTAAAAAAAAATCACACTGTTTTGCAGCTTATTTTGTTGGATAGTTCTGTACCTGAGAAACTTTTTTTTAAATTAGCAACATTATTGAATATTCAGTTTGGTATTTGGCTTCTAATGGCCGATATCAGGTACACGTGCATGTGTGTACACACACACAAACATTCTCAGTTTTTCTCAAAACTCTGTGTGGAGAGACATAACAGTAAAACACAGGTTGCTGGGATTTATAAAATCTCAGACCTACTTGAACAGTCTGATTCTGGTTCCATGACCCAGTTTTTGATATTTCTGTACATTCTTCAAGCAGCAAATGCTAAACAATATTCACAGCAATACTTACTGCTGTTGTTTCTGGGAGAGGTTTTCACACAGAATTACATACTTTTTAATGTAGGAATATGGGGTCATCTTCCTTCAGTGAGACTTTTACTAATTCATGAACATAGGGGAAGATAAAGCTTTAATTGAAGAATTTGATTTGTTAAATGATATTTTCAGAATTTGAAGTTAAATACTTTGCTCCTGCTCCCTCCAGATGCTCTGTTTTCAGCTGTGAAGAATTTTACAGAAGTTGCTGCTAGCTTTCATGAGAGACTGCAACAAATAAATCTCAATAAGTAAGTTCAACTCTTTTTTATTTCCTGTCAAATACTCCATGTAGTCCTCTGAGCTCAAGAGGACTTAGTCTTCATTTTCTGCCACTTAATGGAAAAAAAGAAATAAACAAGGTGTATTTGTGGTGTGCTTTATGATGAACTTTCAAGAATTTCTATGCACCACCTATGCCAAAAGGCCTAGTTTGCACTTGACTTAATTCTTAATTTATTCTTTTTAGGCCATGCCCAGAATGACAAGCCAAACTTCCTTTTGTATATACATATATGTATGTTCCATTTCTTGGGAAGAATCTAATGTAGCCATATGCTTACCCTTATGGAACACTAACTGAGAATAAAAGCCATCTTTTTAATGGCAGCAACTTTCAGATAGAGTTAACAGTAATCTCTTATGCAAAAGATGACATTTATGACATGTGACATGTATGTGACATTTTCAAAATGGCTTTATTGATGGATGGTCTAAATCTATGCTTTATCTCAACCAACCAGTTTCAGTTTCTGTTTACACCACTGTAAACTTGCAAAAAAAATCCTTAATGGTAGTAGAGTTACTCCAGTTTTACTGTGATATGAATTTTAACTTTTTTTTTTTGGTGAATGCCTTTGAAGTTACTTTGGATGTAAATCACCAAGCCCACATATATTCTGTATAACCTCATCACAGTTCTTTTATTTATTAAGCATCAATAGTATGTGCAGGGCTATTAAAAGCACTCAGATACAGATGGTCTCTGCTCTAGGGAATTTAAAATCTACCATCAGAAAAACACAATTCTCAGAAGGCTTAAAAGAGCATTTTAACATCACAGAGTTCCTTTTTCTGATATGTTGTGATTTTACATAAAAACAAATGGAATTTTATTGAAGTAGTTTGTGGCTGGCTGGCTTTCTGGAAAAGAGGGTCCTTAGAAAACTGTTGTACAAAAGAAGAAAATGGTCTAAGCATCCTCATTAAAAGAAAATAAAGGAATGAGAGAAATCTGAGAGAAAACACCCAAAACACTGTGTGCTGATGCTATCTCTTGGACTTTAAAAAAAGCTTTAGGAGACTTTCCAGTTATGAACCAGACTCACAGAGTCTGCATAATTCAGTTATGCAGGTTAGATGTTAGCATGGGCTATCTTTTGTGGCCTACACCTAAACTTCAACATCTCAGATCTACTGTCCTTTATAAATCCAGATGTGTATGCTGGGATAAGAGTAGGTCAAATACACTGCTAACATATTCAAAATATTCCCTTTTTTTTTTTCTTTAGTCTGCTTGCTGTCAGATCACTAAATGATCAGCTGATGTTTCTAGAAAGGGCTTTCATTGACCCTCTTGGATTACCTGGCAGGCCATTCTATAGGTGAGAAAGGCTTACTTTTCACTTTCCTCATGGAGTATGTTATGAAAATTCCTTTAAGATTTAAGTCTCTAAATGGAGTTATAATGATTTTATTCAAGACAGCAAAAGTACATGAGACAGGAGGAATAAGATAAAAACGGGAAACTACATTGGGAAAAACTTCAGTGTAATACACTGTACAGAATGAGGAAGCTTCTTGTTGGAAGTCTATTCAGATAATTTCTCTTGGTTTGATTTTACTTCTAAAAAGATGTAAAAGTTTAGCCCTGGAGTAATTTTAAATAATTTTAATTGTAGGAAATTCAAGAACTTGTTCTTATTATTTGAAAGTGAAATAGTGTATAATTGAAGAACCTACAATTTGATCAATTTTAAGAGCAGAGCCATGCAAGCAAATGTAGTGTGGAGGGCAGTACTGAAACAGCAGGGAGGGAAATCAGTGGTCCTCTCATCCAGGTAAAGAAGTAAATCTTATTTAAGAGGCAGTAAATCAAGTCTTGTTTTATAATGTAGCTTATGTTATTTTCTTGCTTTACGGACTTTAGCTACTATTGCTGCAATAATATTATTTATTTACATCTTCAGTGTCAAGTGTTTACAGCTGGTTTATAAAACATAAAATAGTATGTTTTATTTTCCTAACACATAATATTGTTATTTTTTCCCTCAACTTCCCTACAGACATGTTATCTTTGCTCCAAGCAGCCACAACAAATATGCAGGAGAATCCTTCCCAGGAATCTATGATGCCATGTTTGATATTGAAAGCAAAGCTGATCAACATGAAGCCTGGGAAGAAGTGAAGAGGCAGATTTCCATTGCAGCTTTCACTGTGCAGGCAGCAGCAGACACACTGAAGGAAGTAGCATAAATATGAACAATATAGTCGTCAGTGAAGACTAAATGTGGCAGTTTGCAGAAGCCTTCAAAATGGAGCATTTGAAAACACTAGGACAATTATGACAAAGAACAAAAAATCAAAAAAATCTTGGTCTTTGCAAATAATATACCCAAGTTGAATGCATTTAGTAATGTTAACAAGGTAATGTACTCCATTGTGAGAGGTCAGAATTTAGATGTCTTCTGAATTGAGACTGATAATTTCAGGTTTTCTCCCAGCTTTGTATTTTAAGAATTTCCAACCACTGGCTCTATTTTCTGAGTTTTGAATTTTTCTAGCTTGATTATTATAGCGATCTCCATAGTTCTTCCGGAAAACAGAATTAATTTCATGTTTCTATCAGTTACTAATTTGTTGTTGTCTTTTTGTTATTTACCCTGGGATTGCATAATTATACCTTAAAGACCTCTCAGCCCTCCTTTTCCACAAAGATTGAGATGGACATGGAGATGGGAAAACTGTCACGTACCATGTGCAGGATCTATAATAATCGTAACAAGTTTTGGGCAGCCAGCCCAGAATACTCATCCATGACATTCTTTTCCTCACATGCTGAACCTTGCAGCTGTTTGCAAATAAATTTAAGCAAGAAGATTTTAGTCACTTGAACAAAAACAAGGCAATACATCCTATCAGACATATAGTCATCTTACAAAATGTCTTTCAAGATGAAGACCCCATTGTTATTCTTTTAAACAAAATCTACCCTTGCTATGCCTTGTCTCTATAGAGGTGTTTTTAATATGAAGACAGAATCAAAGAAAACTCATGTCCTTAGTTTGAAAGGATACCAAATTATTAGCATTTTGTTGAATCTGTATATCTGATTATCATGTGCTGCTTACTCTTATGACAGACCATGGGGCAACCAAGATCAGACAAAAACTCAAAAAATCAGATCCCTTCATCTAAAAATTTGCCACTGGACTTTTACTAAGCTCTTATACAGCTAATAGTTTGTGTGATTTCATGTGTCATGTTAGCTGAGACCTCTACCATGTCTTAAACTACTGTCCTGTGATCCGATGGTTTTCAGTACTGTGGCATATTGTTTTCTTTTCCATGAGGCTTCATTTAACCATAAATATTTCTGCACTTCACATTAAAACCTGTTAGACAAGTTACTGTAATAAAGTCATTATTTTGCTTAACTGTTGGTCTTTCTGATAAAATAATCTAGTTTACCAGATAATGGGAAATGCTCTTATACCCATAGTTATTGCCCAGTTATTTTCACATTTTTTATGAAACTGATTGGAAAATGAAAATGATGGAGATGTCTTCCCGCAAATCAGTGCTGATGGGAGACATTGCTAGCTCTGTTTTGTCACTTCTGGCTGCTCCAGTGCCCCACTTTTATCAGTGGAGAATTCATTATGACTGTCTATAATCCACCTCTGAAAAAAATTAGGTTAGTTTAGTTATCTTACCCTAGACGATTTTGTCTGCAGCAATCAGGACAATGATAAGCCAAATCCTCCATGCAGAGCAGGACAGCAATAAACAGCTCCAGTTGTCCAGGTGGATGCAGTAACAGTATTTTTCTATTGCTGAGGAAGATGAATTGAAGTACCAAACTCCAAAATTGTGGAGATCTTTCCCTATGTGACCTGTTTGCTGCTTCAGCAACTTTTTCTTTCAGTCCAGAAGACATAATTTTTTAATCTCTGGCCATAGCATTTTTTCATTTAAGTTTAATTAAGGCCCTTTTTAGAAATAGTTAGCAGATAATATACAATGTCCTGGCCCAGGACCACACAAAATACAGAAGTAGTTACACAAACTACAGCAACATCCATAAAAAAAAAAAAATCTGTTGCCTGTTTCCTAATCACTGCAGGGAACAGGATACAGGAAAAGAAATTTTCTCTTTCCTAATGACTGGAGAAGCTGGAGAAATAGGCTTGTGTAAACCTCACGAAGTTCAACGGGGCTGAGTGCCAGGTGCTGCCCCTGGGTCAGGGAAATGCCCAGAGAATGGATGGAGACTAGCCCTAAGGAGAAAGACTTGGAGGTGTTTGTGGATGAGAAGCTCATTGTGACCTGGCAAACTGCACTCGTGGTCCAGAAAGCCAGCTGCATCCTGGGCTTCACCCAGAGAAGTGTGGCCATCAGACTGGGGGAGTGGATTCTGGGCTGCTTTTGTGCAGCCCCACCTGCAGTGCTGTGTCCAGCTCTGGAGCCCCAGTGTAAGGAAGGCCTGTGTAAGGAATCTAAAGAACCATTAAATCACAGGCCTGGAGCACCTCTGCTGTGGAGACAGTCTGTGAGAGCTGGGGCTGTTCAGCATGAAGAAAGATCCTCACAGCACCTTCCAGTACCTAAAGGACCTAAAGAAGACTGGAGGGGGATTTTTTTATAAGGACATGTGCAACAGGACGAGGAGGAATGGCCTTAAGGTGAAGTGCATGGTCCCTGTGTTCAGTGCACAGTCCTTTATTCTCTTGGCCTCACTGGGTACATTCTCTTGTGGAAGAAAGGGTCAAAGTTTGCAAGCTGCACTTACCAGCTGCCAGAAATGTGAACTTTTATTTGGAATCTGATAATGGTCTCCTGAAGCTCAAGATAAGACTCAGACTCAAAGAATCAACATGTACTACCATTGTAATCTCATAGAAAGACTGCAGAGGCCGTGAGAGAGTTCAGGGGATTGTGCAACTGGCAGAGTCAGAAGGAAACTACTGATTTGAAGTTGCAGTTGAGCATTCCCCTGTTGCCATTTTTCCTGCCAGAGCTGTCTTTCCCACAGATCAGGGTCTCTTGATCTCTCGAGCCACAAGTTCAACCTTTAGCCAGGCAGTAGGTCAGAGAGCACAACAGCAGTGTATCTTTGTTGCTGCAGATATTAAGCTTTAGGGCCCAGTTACTGAGCAGCCACAACCTACAGTTTACAAGCCCTGGCATTCATTCTGTGTTTCATGTACTGTGACTGGCTTTACTAATTGGCTGAATAGCAGAATTATGCATTCAGCACACAAATGCATGCTAGTTCTGCATTTGTCATGTGCATCCTTGCCAAATATTTTTGAGCTCTTTTAGTTTACCAGGGATTTGTGTGTTTTAAGTGAGTAGAGTGTATGTAGCTACCTGCAAGTGCTCTTAGCTTCAGCTGAACCTTATTCTTGTTTTCACTGTCAGAATGAGCAATTCTCACTACTCCTGATCTCAGCATGAGGCATATGCAGTAAGTAATAATTTTCATGATAATTCTAAAAGTGACACTAATTTAAAGAAGTACTGTGTGTTTAGGAGCTTATGGTTTGGACCCTTTTTCTCACCTATTCTAAGAAAATGAGTCCTTTTACCCTGTAATCTTTTCACAGTTTGTTTTGCATAATTTCTCTGACTACTTTGGGTTGGCCTTATCCCCTTTTAGCCTCAAACTTTTGATTAAACTTAGACTGAAGTGGGTGTTTTCAAAATTGAGTAAAATGCCCAGCTATTATCAGCAATGCGCTTGTAGAGGTATCTCACACTGGTGATATCTTACTTCTAGCTGGAAAAGCCCCATGTAGAATAACAGGGTGATGAATGTGGCCTTGATATTGCCAGGAAAGGACTCAAAGGAAGATGAATCTTTTGGGCTGCTGATCATCTCAAGAGCTCTAAGGTCTCTCCTTGGGTACAAAATGAGATGATCAGTAACAGGTAAGAGTGAGATGAGGTTTCGGTTGTAGCAGTTTCTTCCACCTTCTCACATATGTGGCTTTGCGTTCCTGACATGCTTCATTTTGGATCTCACATGTCAGGGTCATTTTTCTCTGACTCCAGTTATTCTGAGGAGCATTTGTAAGACTCCATACTACACCTTTGGCAAAACCTCATCTCTCTTCTGTTTCACCTGGGTGAACGATAGTTACTCAGCCTTCACATGCTGATTTTCTTCCAAGGAGTTTGTAAGTAAGATAACTCAGGGATACTTTTGCACCCTGTCAGCAAGCCAATACAAAATGTTTGTATGTAAAACAGGTATGATCCCAGGGGGACAACAAAAATTCTTGTGTTGTAATGTCACTCTTTTAACCGGCCTGCACAGCACACCGAGCTGATGCATGGAATAGAATACAACAGTTTGGATTGGAAGGGTCCTCCAAATACCATCTAGTCCTCTCCCCCCTGCAGTGAGCAGGGACATTTTCAAATGGACCAGGTGGCTCAGAGCCCTGTCCAACATGACCATGAATGTTTCCAGGGATGGGACATCCACCTACTCCCTGGGAAACTTGTGCTAATTACTCACCACCCTCACTACAAAAAAAATTCTTCTTTATATCTAGTCTTAATCTACCCTCCTTAGTTTAGAAGCATGACTTGACCTATTGCAAGGCCCTATTAAAAAGTCTGTCCCCATTTGTATTGGGTTTGTGTGGCAATGTTTTCATAGTGAGGGGCTACAACGGCCACTTCTGTGAGGAGCCGTAGAAGCTTCTCCTGTGTCTGACAGAGCCAAAGCAAACCAGCTCTGAGATGGCTGTGGGCAAGGCTGAGCCCATCAGTGGTGGTGGAAGCACCTCTTGGATAACAGATTTTAGAAGGGGAGGAAGGTTACTGTGCAGAAGCAATTAGAGTGAGACTAGGGAGGAGTGAAAAATGTGTGAGAGGAACAGCCCCGGAGACGCCAAGGTTAGTGCAGAAAGAGGGGAAGGAGGTGTTACAAGTGTCAGAGCAGAGATTCCCCTGGAGCCCAGGGTGCAGGCCATGGTGAGCACCATGACTACTGCACAGAACAGTATTCAGAAGTCTCACCTGGCCTGTAGCTGTTACCCCAGAGCAGGACACAAATGCTGCCCTTTATAGGTTTGCTTTGTCTAGAAGTTTAGCTCCCAGATGACACTGGCTGTTTTTTCTGTTAGGAAGTGAACAGTCTCAGTGCAGAATAGTTGAAGTGCCTAAAGTTAGGTGCTTATCACAGTTTAGATGCCCTAGGATGTCTGGCCTGATCCCAGGATGGCCCTTGTGTTACCTGGGGAAACCCTATGGCACAAAGGAGCTGAGTAAAGAAGGTTAAGCTGAAAAAATGGTTGCAATGTGGGAGATGTCTTAATTTTTGGCTGTGTTTCTCACTATCCAAGTCTCTTTTAATTTGTAATAAATTACTTTTCCCTGAGTGGAATCTGTTTTTCTAATTATGGTAATCAGCAAGTGATACCCCTGTGTTCATTTCAGCCCATGAGCTTTTTCATCTTATTTCCTGCCCCAGTCTTTTTGAGGAGGACGTGTGATTGCAAACAGATTTACACTCTATGTTACACTCCCATTTAATCGTAACATAATATACTCCACCTGTGGCTAATCCATGGCACATAAGAACATGTCACAACTAATAACTAATAGCAACAGGGCTGTATTTTAAGTGGTAGAAGCCATTTGGCTGCTGCTTGTTGTTCAACCTCAGCATTGCTAATGCCCTTGTCACTTTAAAAAGACGTTCACGTAGAAATAAATACATGTCATACTTTCTCACTGTTGCTATTCTTATTTTCTTCCTCCACTGATGTTATTATCATGTGAGGTCTAATTTTGATAGCAATCTCCAAAAGCCCTTGTCACTTTACTGTCTATTATGTGCCAGTCCTACACCTGTGGTGCTATATAAATGCTAATAATACATCAATATGCCCATTCTTTGTGAGTTCTGTAGGTGGAATTCCATCTGGTTTGTATATGTCAATTCAGATGCTGGTGTGAAATGTCATTGCTGTTCAGAATTTGTGATGGTTTATGAGCAGTTGGGAAATGACAGGAAAAAAATCACAGGACTGGACCTGCTTATCGTTTGAACAAAGACATCCAGCCCTGTGCTTAAGACAGTGGCTGTGACCGGTGTGTAATACCCAAGTGGTGTAATTTTCCTCTGAAAAGCCCTAGTTTAAGTAATTAGGACATTAACCACTCTTTCCTGCTTTTTCTGAATATTTTCAGCTCATCATAATGTATTTAAGAAAGTTTTGGTACTCAGAGTACTGACATTTCTTTCACAAACAGTATTTACTTTGGGCTTTGGGAGTGAGTGGTAGGAATTTGGAGCATACTCAGGCTCCCAGAAAAGCTTTCCTGCCTTCAGCCATATAACTGGTCTCAAATGGGCAGGTCCTCAGCTCCAGAAAGATCAGTCTTGGCTTCCATGTAGCCATGAAGGAACTCGGCAGTAAGGAGTGATGTGCAAGGTCAGAGTAAGTTTATGCAAAATGCGATAATTCTGTGGATTTATCTTTAGACTATTCCCTGGGCTGCAGTTGTTTTCTTCCCCATGAGATACTGATGGATTTGACTAAATTAGACTAGGAAAACTTGATCTTAAGAACCTGGTAATCTTAAGTGCAAGTAGCTAGAGAATATAGGAAATTAAATTAGCAACTTTTCCTAGTTGCAAACTGGATGATGTCTGGCCAATCTAAATTATATTCTCAGCTGCTCTAAGTATACATTCCTTGCTAAAGACTCATGTTACCACGGATTAGAAAGGGAAGCAATTCAGCATTTCTTTGGTAAAGAGGAAATAAGTTTTTCCTTAATTTCATCTCTTGGCCACTTCCACTGGAACAGGTTGTGAACAAGGCTAAATCAGGAACTTTCAAAACCAGAAAGTCCTGATAATTAGTAGAAATTAGCATCTTAAATACTACCTATACGTTGCTTGGTGCACAGCCTGGATACATATTTGTTGCAGAGATACACAGCCAGCTACACAGGGGCTGTCTGGTGGGGTGAGACTAAGGAATGGAAGAGTTTAATTGCATTTGGAAAACCATTTTATCACCATCACCCAGGGATTAAGCTGCTTCGGCAGCAGGAGAACAGAGAAGCAAAGAAGGCAGGGACAGCCCTGGGGCTGCGGGTGGAAGGAGGAGGAGGAGAAGGGGGAGGAGGAGGAAGGCAGCTGCTTGCCAGCCCCCAGAGCCTGCCAAGCTGCCGTCCAGTGCTGACCGTATGGCCGGGAGCAGGAGCAAGGCCACCCTCCGTGTGTGGCTCGTGTGCCCTGGGCTGCTCGGCTGTTTCTTGCTGGGCTTTCTTACAGGTGAGTGCGGAGACCCAGGGGCTCAGCCCCCAGCTTCCTCCCCCTGCACACACTTGTGTGCAACCCCTGTTGTGATTAACTCACCAGCAGGGAGATTGTGCTACTCTTCAGAGGCATGATAAAGTATTTGTCCCACTGATTTTCTAAGCTTTTCTGTCCAGCAGTTTCAGTCTTCAGGGAGTGAGGAACAGAGCCGCTCTGTGCTTCAGCTCAGGACAAGCCCTGGTGAACTGACAGCTTCCCAAAAGAGGCAGCCAGGCATTCAAAGAGAAAAGATTAACACAAGAGTTTGAGACTTCAGCGATTCCAAGATCTCCCAGATTTTTCTTTTTTTTTTTTTTTAATTTTTATTTCCTGTTTTTTACTGAAGATATTTTTAAATGCTCCTATTCTGTTGCTATTTTAGAAATTAAGGGTAGAATGTAGAGGAGGAGTTTGACTGACAGCCAAGATTCTGAAGTTTTCATTATGCACAATGAACTTTACTAGAGATTCTTTTCTGAAGTCACTTGCAGCATTTGATTTCAAATTAAAATTGCATGTCCTTTTTAAACTTGTGTTGTAACACAAACCTAACACTAAAGCATGAAGTAAAAATCCATGAGAGCTATTAAATATGTAAAATATTAGTTTAATTTTGGGGATCCCTGAGCTGCTAATTTCTGGTGCTTGTGCTATGCTTATACATTTCCCTGAACATCATCTTTTGGCCCAGCTCCAAAACAGGATACTGGGCAAGATGGACTTTTAGTCTCATCCAGCATCACTGTTCAGTTCAGAGTGTTAACACAATTGTATTTAAGTGTAACACGTTGTATGTACTGTGCACGTGATAGCACATGTATTTATCTTTCTTATGAAAATTTTCCCACTTTGGGATTGTCTAGCTATAATAATAAAAGGATTTTGTTGTTGTTGTTGTTGTTGTTGTTTTTCTTAAGAAAAACTCATACAGTTTATACACTTCTCCTACTACTATTTATGGCTACTGAACAAGCATTTTAAAACTGGCTTGGGTGACAGTTAACTTTATTATTTTAATTATTAAATAGATGAACCCCACCCTTCCCAAGTCTGTAACTATTACAGTGCTGGCAGGGTGGCTGTTGAGTCCTAGACCTTCACTTTAAATATGCTTACACATCTATTTAAAAATATATGCATAAACTAAATAAAGTAATTTCATCATGAGTATCAGGAGTTTGAGCTTCACACTACAAACAATTAATTGAGAATTTAAACTATATTTTAAAATTAATGAGAGATGAGTCTACCTTAAAAAGGAGATTTACCAGGGATTTAGAGTTTGCTCTTTTCATTATGTCACTTCTAGGCATTTCAGTCAATGAAATATATTTTACTTTTCTGCTTGAGCCCTCAGACACTGGCAGAGGGTGCTCTAAGCCCTCTTCATCCTTGTTGTTTTAAGTGATTAGTACCACAGGTTGCACCTGTGCTCAAACTGTGAGGACATTCTTGCTAAGTAAAACTTTTCAAATGTGTTTCAGGATGGTTTACAAAACTGACTGAGAAAAGCCCCAACTCTTCAGATGTCCATCAAAATGTGAGACAGAAACTTGTAGCTGAAATGAAAGCAGAGAACATCAGGAAATTTCTTCGGTAAGCCTTGTGCATCATTTTTTGAACAATTTTATCAGTCAAAAAAGCCAGAAAGTGATAACATCAGCTCCAAGAAAGGGCCTCTGAAAGCAGAGTTTTAAGATGCTTTAGAATTGTTTAGTTTGTACAAAATGTCTGAGGGAAGAAAGGAAAGGCTTACAGCTCTTCTGTTCCCCCCTCCCCATTTTTGAAGTTACGTTTTTGAAGTGGTTGTACTGTCAAGTGTCCTTCCCTCAGCTGCATTACTGCCAGTGCTTACCAGTCTTCATGATTTCCCATCTTCATGATTTAATGAAGTGTGCCTTTTTTTTTCTTCACAAATATCTGAAGCTCTAATCTCAGATAACTGGTTTCTTTCAGACTGAGATGATTTTACTCTGTTTGGGATACAATGATTGACATGAGTTACATCTGACTGATCATCTGTTTAATGTCTCTTTAAACTTTCAGTTTGAGCAGCTAGTCTAAGAAGAAAACTAATTTATTAAAAACTAATGCTACAAATTTGCATGGCACTGAGTTGCACGTATACTTACGATTTATAATTCCTTTAGTGTGGCCATAGTGGATAATGTGCTGTTAATTGGGAGCTCTGACATCCCATTATACCCTGTCTTCTGTTTCTGAGATAAAGAAAGGGCTCTGTCTGTGGTCAGTGTGCATGTATAGTAGGTTAAGGCTTGCATTATGTTCGTAAGTATAGTTTTTTGGCATTGTAACGCATCCATGCAGTTCTTTACAAACATCTAAAATACTAGGGATATAAAAATACACTTTTTTTTTTCCATTCCATGAAAATGAAAAAAAACACCCCACATTATTTGGTGTATTTATACTTTCTATAGAGGAACAAATATATTCACATGAAAAGTAAATAAATACTAATTCTGGTTAGTAAAATGTTTGTATTCGGCATGTAAGTCAGCAGCTGCATCAAGAACATTGAAGAATTACTGGCAAATTTGATTTCTATACATTTATTCTAAACCCAAAAGTTGTCTTTTGGGTAATAATAATAATAATAATAGGTTTTTCAAGTCTACAGGCCTAATCTTATTTTGTAATCATTGCTTTCAGTAGATTGGAGAGTTCCTGAAAATTATGTTTGAGTGAGAATCTAGGCAACATAGCATGGCGTAGCTCTGTAATTATGCCAAAGTCTCTTGGCCATGGGATATTAATGGTTTCTCATTTGTCTGCTTGCTTTGGTGATGGGCCAAATGCTTTGTACTCGTTGGGGTTTTTCTTGCCTAAATTCAAATAAAAATCAGGAAATGCAGAGAGATTGTATTAACACACTATCCAAAAAGTTTGTCAAAAGCATAAAAAAAAGTGAACTTGAGAATTTGGATCCATATTCTTTATTTTTCAGACTACTACATTTGCTTTTATTACATGGGGAAAAACATAGGAGTCTCAGTAAGTGCAGACAATTTGGTCTTGGCATTCTATCAGAGCTCTGGAAAGGGTTAAACTGTTTGGAAGGGAAAATTAAAAAAAAAAAAATTCATGTGTGTTTTTCCTGATGGCATGTATAGTATTTAGTGTACTTAAAGAATTAAAAGGTACTTAAAATACTAGTGGGAATTAAAGTGCAAGAGGCAAACAAGCTGCAGGCTTTGGCAAAGGTTGCTTCCTGACTTTGGTGCATACCCTCACAGTTTAAAAAAGGGAACAATGACAGCAGACAGCAAAAGGTTGTGGTCTACTTAAAGAATCTGGATAATCTGGATGCATTCAAATCCTGGGGCCAGGTGGGACACATTTGAAAGACCTTTATGTTATGATTGCAATGTTGCTGTAGATGAGACATTCTGATGATTGCAAGGGGCCCCAGGTGGCTGAAAAAGGCTGATAGTGTGCCCGTCTTAATAAAGACAGCCTGGAGGGACTCTCAGCTGGTCAGCTTCAGGTCTGGAAGGGTGACAAAACATCCTT
This sequence comes from Euphonia xanthogaster, assembly GCA_034509185.1. Lineage (NCBI taxonomy): Eukaryota > Metazoa > Chordata > Aves > Passeriformes > Fringillidae > Euphonia > Euphonia xanthogaster. The sequence continues at coordinate 35,048,873 of JAYDZK010000001.1, forward strand.
CTGGAATCTGATTTCAAACACAGAAAGAACAGAAATATATTTTGGGAGAGTCAGCATTTATTTACTGTTTGTTTGGATGGTCAGCATATTGCCTTCTGTAAGGAAATGACTGGCTACGTGCATGAGGGGAGAGGTTATGGTGGCTGTAACAACCTTGACTTTAACAAGGCTTTGGACATCAGTCTCCTTTGGAAGCTGAGGGAGTGCACACTGCAGAACAAGGGTTGAAAACAGCCTGAAGTGACAGGCTGAAGCAATATTAATCATGGTATTTGCTACCACTAATTAATGGTAATTGCTGGTATCTGACATATGTGGGCAGCCATTGACAAGCAGCCTGTTGGGAATTGGAAGCTGATGCAGAGTACCTGGCTGACTGATGAGCTTTCACCGTTCCTTACTTGTTCACTGGGCCAAACAAATTGTACACGGATTTCTGTAGGGCAGCCCGGAGGGACTGGATTGTTTGTGACTATTTATCAGCTTTGTGTGTTATATCTGATACGGAAGTAAATGTTTTTAAGAAGGTTTTGTTACTCAGGCTTTTGATTAAGAAAAAGAGCAAACCTGTGCAGATAATTTAATGTAATGATTTTCAAGTTAAACTTATTAGGACATTAGGACAGGCTATGACAATGGTACAAATCTATTATCGTATACCAGAATTCTCTGGAAGGCTTGTTTCTGAATACATAACTTTCCTTTATTTATTCCTGCTTTTTGCATACTGCTAGTATTCTTTTGCTCAGTTTTTGACATTGATTTCCATTGCTTGTGTGTAGATGTGGTTATTCCTGTTATGCAAAGAAGAAACTTTGGTTAACTTATCTTAAGGCCTCAGGAAAGATCCTCTGCTCTGAGTATATTTTGTTCATGTCTTGATGCAGACTCTGATAAGCAATCATGTTTTACAGCTCACCCTTTAAGACCTTACTATCCATGCAATATATCTTGAAGATTAGCTTTATAAACACTGATCCTATTTCACTATTGTGTATCTCTGCATTTGCTGCTTACCAGTGGTTTTCTGTTTTGTTCTAGGTCATTTACCAAGTTGCCTCACCTCGCAGGAACTGAACAGAATCTTCTTCTTGCCAAAAAAATTCAAGGCCAGTGGAAGGAATTTGGATTGGATTCAGCAGAACTTGTTAATTATGATGTGCTTCTTTCATACCCAAATGAAGAGCAGGCAAACTACATTTCACTAATTGATGATCAGGGGAATGAGGTGATCTTTTCAATGACAAAACTTTGTTAATGTAAAACCTAAAAAACCTCCAGTGATTTCCTGTTAAAAAAGTGTCATCCTCTGTATTCTCACCTACTCAGCCCAGCATGTGCTTTATATCATTAAAAAATAATCCAGTGCAAAGGGAATTCGTGTTTAGAAATGGTTTTCCAGGCTATGCAGAAAACACAGAAAAGTGGCTGAGATCTCAGTGCCTCACATGGAAGAGCGAGGGCGTGTAGAGAGGCTGCAGTTAACACCAGTAAACCAGGTGTTAAAGGGCTCAGCTTAAGGATACATCTAGGCTAATATCCTGTTTCCATAAATAGTTTTAAGTGGATGCACAGGGAAGTTTAAGAACAAAGAAATGTATTTCAGGCACGCAGTTCTTCAGTGTCTAGCTGTTTTCAGCTCAGGGCTTCTCCAAATGTGCTGAAATTAGTCTCTTGAAAAATCCTCATTAGACCTTTTCCAAGTATTTATCCAGTAAGTGACCCTCATTATATCTCTCTTCCAAGTACCTATCCAAACCCTGCTTAAACATTTGTACAATATTTGCTTCCACTACATGCTGAGGTAAGGAATTGTAGAGATACTATCAATTTTATGCAGTATTGCCTTTTTTTCCCTTGCTCTGAACCTGATCCCACTGGCTTCCTATGGTGTCTCCTAAATTAGTGTTGGAAGTACTAATGAACTAGTCAGTCCAGAGACTTCTCCCTTTTGAAAACCCAAGGAAATAAAGAAGTAGATGTAAATTCTGACAAGGATCCTGAGCAAGGAGAGGAGGTGGGACTGCTAGGGAAGCATCAAAGCCCATAAAGAAGGATGAAGAGCCAGGGTAGAAACTAAGGAATGTGTGCTCAGGGATGACATGAGCTTAGAGGTGAAAAAATGGAGAAGTTCTTCCAGGAACCCTGTAACAGTGCCTCAGCTAGAGTCTCGCAAGGTGGCAAAAGGTGGACATGCACCTTAAAGCAACATGAGTGTTACAATGCATAGTGATGAAAGGCAGCAAGTTTAACTGGAGTATTACTAGATAAGAGATAAAGAGAATAATAATGCAGGTGGGAGAAACCACAAAAGACCCCTGGGATGGCATGGATGAACCAGATGTCTTTTTCTGTCACCACCTCTTGGTAATTTTAAGCTACTTTCCATAGGTTCAGGCAGTGACTGATGAGCATCTTCTGACATGTGATCTGTCTCTTTGTATTCATATCTGCATTCTGTTACAAAACTTCAGCTCTGGATTCCTACCTGTATTTTTGTTTGAATTTATGTGTACTGGTAAGGACAGTATTTTTTGCTCTCAGTTTGTGGAAACTATAGGTTAAACTGCTGACAAAGCTAATTAACTTGGCAAAAGCCTAGGCTTTTGATACTTTTTATCCATAGGACTGCAGTATTTTGAAATAGTAATTATTTGACAAGGAGTCTGATGCACAGAAACTGAATAACATAATAATAATATTAATAATAATAAAGTCTCCTGAATTAGTTTAAACTTTAATTAACATTTTCTTAGTGTGTGAATTTGTGCCTAGAATGTTTAACAAACAACTTCTGTTATTTTATTGATAGGTTTTCAATACATCATTGTTTGAACCACCTCCACAGGGGTATGAAAATGTTACTGATATACTACCACCATATAATGCTTTTTCAGCACAAGGAGTGCCAGAGGTAAGAAAAGAAATTATGTTATTGGTGCTATTACCTATTTCTTGAAACACTTTCTGGGACAGCGTGCTCCAACTTCTCAAAATATTTGTTGCAGTTGTTTTAATTACCATTTGTCTTATTTAAAGAACACTTAGGCACAGATAGGCCACATATTATGCAAAGGTTAGAAGTCTTATGATTGAAAAAAGAGCTTTCTCAAATTGCTAGAACTCTGAATCACATAATAAGTGAAAGTTTTTTATCTTGATGGAAAATTTTGGATACATGTCTGATTGCTCCATATTATTCAGTCATATGTAGAGGACTTGCTTAAGGCATGGGTAGAAGTAGAGTTCAGTGGAATAACACTAGAATATTTATATCAAGTTGGAAGACATTTTAGATTAAATGAATGCCTTCAAAGGCCACAAAAGGTCCTCACTTAGTCTGCTAATTCATTATGGAACAGGTCAGGGACAACATTGCATTGCATAAATTAGTGAAATTTTAGAGTAGTGAGTGTTTGTGTATGTAAGTCATGCCACTTCTTTGTCACAGCCAGAGAAGTTTGTCAGTTTACCAAAGTACTCTGGTTTATTTTCCAGCTTGTTTTTAGGACTATTAAGTGCAGGATAATAGATAATCAGAATTTTTGAGCCAAAGCTTCCTATAGAATATTGTGGGTATCTTTTGCTACTGTTTTTATGAGCACTGGATCTCATTTGTAGAAATGAAAAAAGGGTTAAAAGTCCTCTGTCATACATAGTAAATGAAACTTTATTTCTGATATTTTATTTGTTGACTGACCTGTTGCCACAACTCTGCTTTTCTTTTCTGCCCAGGCAGATCTGGTGTATGTGAATTATGGCCGTACAGAAGATTTTTTTAAGCTGGAGCGCGAATTGGGAATTAACTGTACAGGAAAGATTGTCATTGCCAGATATGGGAAGATCTTCAGAGGAAACAAAGTAAGGGCTGTGTTTTAATTTTTCTTCCGTGGGTCAGACACTGTTAATGGTAGAGCTAAAGGGAATTAATAAGGGCTGTTCATTGGAACATAAGAGCAGAAGGAGGCCTGCATTGTATCCATTGTGACTGCAGTCTAAGAATAGCTTCCAAAGCAATAAAACCAGATGAATGTATTAGACTCCTGAGACAGAGATGCCAGTAAACTCCCTAGACAGTTCTTGCAAGAGAATAGTGCAGGGAACTGGGTAGTTTGGAGAGCCAAGTCTTTTGATATGTGCCATTCATAGAACTGCAGTACTTTGAAACAGTAGCACTTTGACAAGGAGTCTGATGCACAGAAACTGAGTAACTATCTCTTCTGAATTTGACAACAAATCTGGCAAAATTGGAGATAGTGGGGCAGTGGGGATGGTGGTCAGGTTTTGTGCCTCATTTTTACGTTCTGTTCTTTATTTCATAGCCTTGAGCTATGACTAAAGGTTTGACACAATGAACATACTGTGTTTCTCTATGCTTGGTTCTTCTGCTGAATCTGGGTTAATTTTCAACTCTTTCACATATTTGTCTTCTAAAAACATGCTTGCATGGAAGTAAATCTCAGCATTCAGATTTATTGTTGCATTGAAAAACAAAAAAGCCACATCTTAAAGCCAAATAATTTCACAGGTTAAAAATGCCATATTAGCAGGAGCCCAAGGGATCATACTTTACTCAGACCCCGCTGACTACTGTGCCCCAGGAGTAGATGCTTATCCAGGTGGCTGGAACCTGCCAGGTAGAGGAGTCCAGCGTGGGAATGTTTTAAATCTGAATGGAGCCGGGGACCCTCTAACACCAGGTTATCCTGCAAAAGGTGAGTGCAAGTTCTGTAGCCTGGGCCATCAAGTACTTCATCAACTGCTGCTGAAAGTGTGACACTAGAAGTTAATTCGTTTTCAGTGCAGATGCACAGAAAAAAGCTGGTTGAAATTCTTATTGACAATAGTTAATTTCCTATTAAGTTCTGTCTCTGTCATTCTAACTGCTTTCAGCTAGGCAGCAGAATAAAGTTTCTAGGAAACTCTGTATGGTCCCACCCTTGTGACACTTAAAAAAGCAGGATATGTAGGTTTATAGATTGTGAAGCAGCAGAAAATGTCTGAGAACTTATAGCCATTTTAAAATATCTGTGTTTCTCAAGAGGACCACTTTAAACAAGGTTATACTTTGCCATCAAAGAGGACTAATAGCTTTACTTGGAGGTATGTTTCCTTGCTGATCTTAAGTTCCAGGCAGAAAAAACAGTTTAAATTTCTTTTTAAGGGGAATAAAATTCCTGTGGCAAAAATAAGAGCAGCCTGGAGTTTTTCAAAAGTTGGCACCATGTGCTTCTCTTGTCTTTGCTGGCATCCTAAACTCAGTCTGAACTAAGATGCCTGCCAGTGCTGGGTGCTGATGGGATGGCTGTACAGGGATGCTTCTGGAAAGCTCATGGGCTTGTGTGGCCACTGCTGGGGACATAGGACAACCTAAACCCAGGAGACGTTGTGTGTGCCAGGCCCAGCAGACTCAGAGAGAGACTGGCTGTCTTCAACCCAGGTAAATGCATCTGTGGATGTCCTCTGCCGCTTGTCAGCCAGCTGCACGGGCGGCATCTTCACCTCACATACCAGCTTGGTTTCCAGCCAGCTTGGAAGAAATGTTATAACATTTGGACAGCAAATGTAGCCTTGCATCAAGTGTGGGGGCATCTTTTGCACTGCTGTGCAGATGCATTACTAGTTCTGTCATTACAGTTTGGTTTTCTAGAAAAAGTGTGTGAGAAATGATGTAAGAATTAAAAAGAATCAGGCATGCTGGTGGTTGCTCTGCTCAAAAGTGTTTCAGGTTTGATTAAAGTTGCTAAGAATGCCATAAACTTGAAATTTTTGTTTTGGTTTCTCAGAGTACACTTTCAGGTACAGAGTTAATGAAGGTGTAGGGATTCCCAAAATCCCGGTTCATCCCATTGGATATCATGATGCAGAAGTATTACTGCGGTGAGTATACATCAGTCCTCCTCTCCAGAAGTCAGGGTTGACAAATGTGCAGACAAATTTTTCATATTAAGATGGCAAAATCTATGTTGTTACTTGCATTTGCTACTCTTTTGTAGTAATGAAAGTAATTCAGAAGTAATAATGTAGTTATTAATGTAGTAGTAATGTAGTTATTCTAGAAAATGTGGAAAATTCAAAGCATTCTGTTTTTGCAATAATGCTTTTAAGAATTTTGTAAAACCACCTAAGTTTTGCTGCAATAATTATTAAGATAATTTAAGGTTTCAGCCTAATGATCAATTGCATTTGTCTTGGTTTTCACTTCACAGTGCAATGGGAGGACCTGCAGCTCCAGACAGCAGCTGGAAGGGAAGTCTCAACGTGTCATATAATATAGGGCCAGGATTCACAGGCAACTCTTCTGCAAGGTCTGTTTTAATACTTGCCTGTTTATACAATATTGCAAAAAAAAAAAATCCCTCTGAGGAAAAGACTCTGAAGTAATACATCTAGACATACTCTGGACATTCCTTCTGCTAGGGATACATTTGGAGACAATTATTAGAATTTGAAAATAGATTGCATTAGAAAAAAGATCATAAATTAGCAGATCAAGCCACATGACAATGACATTTGGAAATAAATTGCAATAAAGCTAAAGATCACTCTTCTGTGACTTTTCCACATAAATATAGTTTCAGTTTACATGAGGTATTATTCAATGAGGACTGCTAGTGGACCCCAATGAACAGTGGGTAAAAATGGTGTATCATTATCACTACTCCATCTCCTGGATAACAAGGGTATGTCTGAATATATATATAATTTTATAATGACTTCATTTATCATTTTTCTTTTCTGCTCTGCTTTAACACTAGCTGAAAATGAATAAAGTAGCAATAACTAAATAAGAAAGCATGTTTGACATAATTACACTGCTGTTTGGAGCATCTTGAAGACCAACAGTGAGAAAACAATATGATTCTTCCACAAAACTTGTATTTTTGAGTAGACTTTTTAACATCTTCCTACTTGATAGAGTAACTTTTTTTTTTTTTTGTAAATATGGATTAATTCTACACACACTTCTTTCTCAGAGCAGTTCCATATCAAAATGAACCTTTTCATTCTAGGTAGAAAGTCACTTGCGCATGGGAAGTGTGCACATACACGCACGTTCAAGGCACTGGTGTCTGTTACTTTCTGGGCAAAGATCCAGTGGCTGTCCCGAAGTAGGTTTTGATTTTGACAGCTATGCAGATTTGCTGCTGAAAAGATAACTTCAAATGTGGATCTCCTGAGGTTTATGCCAGACACACAACCTCCCCATTGTTTGGTGCTTTGTTTCTTCCACAGCTCAAGGGGGCTGAACACTGTGTTAGTTTTGCCTCTCCAAATACTTGGATTCCCTTTGTTCCTATAAAATTTCACAAGGGATTTTATGGGGGACAAGGAACAAAAACCTGTACTTCTAGTAGAAGGTTTTCTGCCTCTAATGGAGGATTCTCTGCCCATGACAGGGAGGTTGGAACTAGATGACCTTTAAGGTCCCTGCCAACCCAAACAATTCTGTGATTCTGTGACTGACAAATCTTAATCACTTAGATCTACTGTCCTAAACACAGATTTCAGTTTATTCCTGGATGAATATTCCTAATCACCTTTTCTTCAAGTTCTGTATTATTGCATGGGCCTGTGCTGGGAAACCAAAATGTATTCTTTATAAATATCTGCATATCCACAATTATAATTTTGGTCAAAATGTAGATTTTTTTTTTTATTACTGTGCAGGTTTTTCAGTTTATTCCTCTAGTACACAATTATCTGATTGGTTCCCATTAAAAAAAGTTCTATAAATTCTGTAAATCTTTGCAAATGTATAGACTAGCCCAGCTCATAGGCTTTTTTCTAAGGCATCAGCAGGAGGCTTAACTGAAATAAAAAATGGGTCTCAGAGACAGCATGACAATGCTGAACACACATTGCATCAGTGCTGAAAACTAAAAGCAGGACAGAAGCAGAAGCTCTCTGGTTTATGTGTTAGTAACATTGGCTTTTTATTGGCTTATTAATCAGAAATTGTTACTTCACACTCCCTTTCATTTCAGAAAAGTCAGAATGCATGTTCATACAAGCAATAAAATCACACGAATTTACAATGTCATTGGCATCCTCAGAGGAGCTCTGGAACCAGGTGAGCATCAGGTGCTTGATGATTTTAATTCCTTCTTTCTTTTGTATTTGTTGAAATTGTACTTGTGTTGTAAGAAACTTAAAATGTTTTAGATAACCGTACAATACAGTCTTGAGGCATTATTAGGAGTTTTTCTGCCCTTCCCATCACACTATTTGTCAATGGCATTCCCAAGAACAGCATTCCCTTTAAAATACAGTGATAGATGTCAGAGAATGTTTTTTTACAATGCCTGCCACTTTACAGTAGGCTTCACCTTACATCAGTCATACATTTTGCCTTTGCAAAAATTACCATAGTTCAAATTACAGAAAGCTTGTGATGATTTGGAACATTAACATTATACTATTGATACTATTGATTTATTATATTATTGAAACGTTATATTATTGTAGCAGGTCATACAGAACAAAGACTTTTAGATGGAAAAATATTTATTAAATATTTATTGTCTTTAGTGGCAGACCTTAGTAGAATAAGTGAATGATTGCAGGTTCCCTTAAAAAATAAACTTGTAGCACTGGTATTGAACTTCATATTTGATTTCATACAAGTAAAGATGCAGTCAAAGGAAATCACAGGTAATCCAAGTGCATTTTTAATTATTAATTGATACTGTATGTTTGTTTCCAGACAGATATATTATTTTAGGTGGTCATAGAGACTCTTGGGTGTTCGGCGGTATTGATCCAACCACTGGTGCTGCTGTTCTGCAAGAAATCGTACGGAGTTTCGGTAAAAGGAAGATGGAAGGTAACTTACTTACTACAGATGTAAAATGATGGATATGGAAAACAGCAGCTTTGAGGATCAGTGCTTCCATAAGCTGTTGTATTGATTTAACTTTTCACCTCTACAGAAAGTTCTGTTTCCCATTATGAAAGTTGTAGGTTCATTGAAGAGATGCATATGTGGCACTGTGTGCTACTTGGCTGAATTTATTCCCTCGTGAGAGTAATGATACCCTCTTAGCTGTGCAGAATGAAAATATTGCATTAAGAAGAAATACCTCTGCAATAATATGTTCCTCTAAGGATTTTAGAGAGGATTTTTTACTGTTTTATCAGTTAAGTGCTGGTTTTAAAGCAATTGCAATTAACTGTGGTCAGTAGACTTTTAAAGTATAAGTTGAATTTTCAAGTTTAACTATGTAATTGCAGGTTGGAGACCTAGGCGAACGATTATTTTTGCTAGCTGGGATGCAGAAGAATTTGGATTATTGGGTTCCACAGAGTGGGCTGAGGTAAATAAGAAAAACTGTGTAAAGCAAAGCAAAACTTGCAAGTGTGTTGCAGGTGACTGCAGTACCCAGGATCTATTCCTAAACTGCAGTCAAAAACTCTGTGGTGAAATTGGAGTACAACAGACTCCTTCAGGTGTTGTGAGGCACTTGTGTTTATATAAATTACCTACCTAGCTAGCTTCTTACAACGTAAGTGCTCTTACTCTTCTAAGATTTAAAAATCTACTTTGATTCAAAGCTAATATCCCACAGTGGTCTCTATGTGGAAATCTATCTCATCATTTTACGGAACGATAGCATTTTATTTAACCCAGACTGGTCTAAATTTCTATTTGAGAAATTCCTTAGCTTCTATAAATTCAAGCCCAGATCCTGAACCTCTGATCTGTAAGCATGCCAAGCCTTTGCATAAAGATCAATCCCACTGGGCAAATGAAAGAATAGATCATCTATGAGTGAATAGATCAAAATTCCTGTGAATTCCAGCATTGTAAAGTCTCAGAGGCAGGACAGTCAATTAATTCTGTAGGAGGATCCCTGACTATACACCTGCCTGAAAGAAGAATGTTGGCAAATTCAGAAGTGAGGTTCTGGGTATTTCTATCTTCCTTTTCCTATTGGGAATGCTATTTTTATCTTCCTTTTCCTGCCTGAGGGAGGAATGTTGGGAAATTCAGAAGTGAGGTTCTGAGTACTTATATCTTCCTTTTCCTGTTAGGCATATTCAGTTCTTAGTAGATTTGTTTAACCCCAACAAGAAATATAGGTCTTACAAGAGTTTTCACTGCTTTGTCTGTAAAATCCAAACTAGAAATAGAGCAGGAACAAAGATGCCTGATAAAACACATTTCTGCTGAACTGTGTCAATTTATTAGTACTGAATAGTTTAACAAAAATGTGTTGTCTTATTCTTCTATTAGAATTTTATTTACAAGTTAATATTTAGCTGCATGGATAGAGCTTTCAGAATCTATAAAAAAAAATAATCTTTTTATTTTAGTTTATTGGCATGCATTTCAGCAAATCACAAAATTATATAGCAAAATTGCACATGTCAGAGGAGATAACAAACCCAGAAAAATGCTTCCAAACACCAAGGGGATTCCATCACTCTTCTGTTAACAAAGTTGAGATTTCTATTCCTTCAGATTTGCACTATTTTTTTCACCCATAAACTGTTTGGCTTCCAGCTTTAACGATGTCCTCATCTTACTGCTGGTTTATGAAACATGAAGAAAAAGTAATTTAAATTATTTTAAATAATTTACTGAGAAATTTTAAATAGTTGGCATTAAATTTTCATCCCACCTGAACTCCTGAACTCCGCTGGTGGCAAAAATATGCTGTATGTAAAACTTTTTTTGTGATTTCATTGTCTGTGTATCCCTGCATATATATAGGTGCTGTCAAGAAAAAAACCACACAATTGTTTTCATTATGAGGAATATGAAACAATGATACTTAGGAAATCAATTTCTCATGAACAAGTCATTAATAAATTAGGGAGTTTTCTTATGTTCTATTTGTTAAATGTTGCTACTGCTGTTCTGTAATGGGTTTTGTGTAATAATTTGGTATCTAGTAATCTATCATTCATTACTTCATGAAATGGCAGCTGTATAAGGTTAGAAAACTGTAAGCACAGTTCATATTTGAACATGTCTTTAATATTATTTTTTCCTTGCTTCATCTTGGTGGTGTGCATTACTACTCTTTTAGACCTAAATTAGATTCAGTTTCTCTAGAGACATTCCTCACAGCTTACATTCCTCTTCTCTGCAGCTGCCAGATCTGTCATGAATTAAATCTCAGGGAAAATTAACCCATGATATTCACCATCTTCTGTGTAACAGAAAGAATTCAGATGTGGCAACATTCTTTTGCTACACAGATATCTTCATTGCTCATAAACAAAGGAATTTATTTTTGCTGCAAATATGATTTTGCATGTATGCAAGGCCCCATATGGGCAAGTACAGTCTTGCTCCCTCCCTTCATATTCTTTTACAGGATCTCCTCTCCTGTTTGTTTTTGGTTTTTTTTTTAAGATATAAATTTCATTATGTAGCTATTAATTACCAATTAATTTTTTAGTTCACGTGACTTACAAATTATTAGTTGGGTTATAAATTGAATGACTCAAGTAACAATTGCTAACCTAATTAAAATATCTGTCACAAAGCCAAATCTCATTAAATACCACTTACTAATTAAAATATAAATTTCAAACATAATTACCAGTTTGAAAAAAAATAAACAAGATGTCTGCATATATTTAGCATGAAAGCAATGCTTAGTGAACTCAAAATAGTCAGTCAACTGCATTTAAGGAGAAAAATTCAGTGCTTTGACGTATCCCTTTTGAAAAGGAAGATTGTAGATATGTCAGGAGTGCTTGGTTTATCAGTGTTGAGTTCAATGCTGGGAGCCCATATGGAAAACTAGGGATTAAAAGCATGGAGGAATTCTGGCTGACCTCACAGTCACATGTTGCATGTTCAGAAAGTCCAGAAGTGCAGAGCTAAAATGCATGTAACAACCTAATTTTACTGTGCTACAATTCTATTCAGTAATTCTCCTGCTCCATTTTGCTCTTGTGTGATGCAGCAGGCAGCACCTACACTTTGTGGATGTTTTCCACAACAAATTAAGTCCTAGAAAGGAGTAATGAATTTCATGTGTCCAGAGCATTTACCTATCCTCAAACAATAGAATTAGTAAGGTACACAGTAGTAATTATCCTGACTGAACTCTTAACAGTAATGCTCTAAAAAACAGTTCACTTGACATGCTCTTGACTAAATGCCACTAATTGGAAGTAAGAATTATATATTTACAACCCTAGGAAAATGCCAAAGTCCTTCAGGAACGGGCAGTTGCTTACATCAACACAGATTCTTCTATTGAAGGTGGGTCTCTTATTTTAAACTTTACCTGACTTTACATGCCTAATTTTTATTAGTTTTCTGTGCATTATTTACTGCATGAGATAGGTATTGTGGTGTACAGGATAAACTGTTCTCTCTCTCCCCTTAACTCCATATTTGCTACACTTAAGTTTTCATGTTGTTTTCTTTTGCAAGTAGTGCCATCCATGAGCTGCAGTCCACGAGTCTGAGTCCAGAATATCTCCTCGGGAGAAGTTTATTATTCTGTGCTAATGAACTGAGCGTTCTGGATGTTAAACTGTCTCTTAGCTGCATGAACTTTAATTTACAATTGTAGTTTTAATATATGACAGACTGCTCCTTGTTCTGGTCACAGCTCCAGCTCCTTTCCCTGTGGAATTATAATATTTTGAGACAATAAATTATTATGATGGTAAGACCTCAGGCTTACACTTTGTGGGGGTAGAAAATGCTTTGGTGCTTTGAGCCAGTGTGCTCACCTTTGTTGATTGCCAGGAGAAGGGTTATATATGTATTACAGCAGGACTTTTTTAAAAAAATAGACACTGGAAAGTGTTTCACAAAAAACCTTATCTACCATTATCCAATTTACTGCGTCCTTCGGATTATGAGAAGAATATGCCATTCAGGGGTGCTGCTTAGAAACTGGCTCTTTTTTTTGAGAGGGCCCAACACTATATCACAAAATCCTTCTGAAATTATGCTGCACTTTATTACAGAAAGACCTTTTATACTGTTTTCTGTGCTGAAATAATAGTCAGAAGAGTCCTGTGAAGCTTCTCTGCATCATAACCTCAGTTACTCAGGGCATTACTCTTCTCATGTCAAATCCAACTTATTTGGGCTTCCTGTGTGTGAATAAAATTGATATCTACAGGCATATTTAGGAACTCTTTTTATTCCTGTCAGCTAAAAATTTTGTCTGTCACAAAAGGATTAGAAAGAAAGAAAGAAAAGCTAAATCCAGTTTCTAAATGCTCAGTTGGAGCTGGGGAATAAGGAGGGTTAGAGCTGTTCCTTCATTTATGCTGCCTACATGCTGTGTAAAAAGTAGAGCAGAATTTCACACCTAGAAAAGCTCGCAAATGAAATAATAGTTTACAACTGCTTCATATTCTCACCATGGATTGTAACGCATATTTTTTACTTGGTTTGCAGCCAACATGCTGCTGCCTTAACAATTTTATTCTAAATCTTGATTATTCAAACACGTCTCTTGCTTTATGTATTGAAAAAAATGTGGAAGCAAAACAACTGGAAAAGAAGTGTGTAATAAGGAAAAGGACACCCATGTTGAGTGCACTGGCTTAAGTATCTTGGACATCTCTCACCTGAGCAGTAAAATCCCCTGTGGACTCATAGCATTCATGCAATCTGAAAATGATCTTGTTTATCATCACATGTTCTCCACACAACTTCTTGTACCACTTTTTGGACAGCGAATTATTTGTATTTATTGTCCTATAGCAATGAAAAGAAGCAAAGTAAGTTTTTTTGTTTTTTTTTTTTTTTTGAACACTTTTGTGGCTTGAATTTCCAGTTTTCACACACAGACTCTCCTTGGAAACATCATTAACATTATCTGATATTTTTTCCATCATCTTACATTCTGCCTTCTGTTCAACAAAAGCTTTGGAAAGCATATGAGTGACAAGGGCTTGTAGTTAATGAGGCATAATTAGGCATACTTTAGAGCTATGGGAAGGCTTAATTGCATTACTGTGGATGTACTATAACCAATACTTTATTGCCTTGTAGTACCAGTAGCTTACAAAGTGAGACCATGCAGTCTACTGCTGTATATTTTCTGAGGCAAGATCTAAATTCTTGCCTTAGTCAAAAAGTTTTTCTAAGAAAGTACTGCAGGGTTTAATCCATTAAGAAGGTAATGCCACTAGTACATGAAGGGAAAAATTCTGTGTTTGTTTTATTTTCAGGTAACTACACATTAAGAGTTGACTGTACCCCTCTTTTCTACAAACTGGTGTATAATCTGACAAAAGAGGTACAGAATCCATCTATTTTTCTTCCTTTCTAAGAATAAGTAGGACTTCAAGTTTATTTGATAAAATTGGACTATTGAATGGTACCCGACTCTTTTTATTGCTGTGCTAGAAGATCCCACCAAAATCAAAAGCAGAACATCCCATCAGCAGTACACAGTCCATGCTCACAGTTCCTCAGTATTCTTAAAAGGATTGAGATGTGTCACTGACATAAGTGGAATCTTATTTGCAATATACGGTAAAAATAATAATAATAAAAGCAAAATGCTTGAGCAAGATGAATTCTCTAAAGTTATAAACATTGAAGGGAAATATTTTTGATATTGGCTGGCTACCATTTTCTCTCTGTATGTTCCCCTGAATCTCCTCCATATCTCACTGAGCCCCTGAAATATGTGATAAATATTGAAGGATTAAGAAGGTTTTTTAACAGGTCTGATGTGTGGATTTGCTTTATTTCAAGTGGTCTAACCATGACTCCTTTACTTTCACCTCTCAGGATACATTATCATAAGGCTGGAGGGTTGTGATCCATTAAAGCATGGAACTTTATTTTCCATATGAGTTAACCAGATTAGGTTCCTGTCATGAGCCACTGCCACCATCCTCAGATGAGGATTCATCTCAGCTAACAAAAGACAGAACAACAGCAACACAGGCTCCCTGTAGAGGCCTTGGGTAGGAATTGGTGCCTTTAGGATGAAATCTGTTTGGCCAAGTGTGGTTGTCAGCCTTTGCATGTACTAACCCAAACTATTCCCCCCCCAATCTTAAGGGAACTCAGGTCACTTGGTCCAGTGTAAAAATCTGCCCTGACTCCAGGTACCAATCTCCCATCCTGCTAGATGCATTCATCCCAAGTTATTTTCAAACACGGTACGCTTTTACCACCTGAAATGCTATGGTTTAGATCTGGGGAGGTTTATCTGTGCTATTCCCATGATTTTCTTTTCTTTTCTACATTTTATTTTCCTATGAATTCTATCTTAATCTTTCATCCTTACAGAGGGAAGAACTGTGCTGCTCAAATATTAGCTCTGGCACTTGGCACACTGAAGAGCATTCTCTTTTGTCTATAAAAATTTTCGTGTCCTTAGTGCTGCAGGGCCCATGATAAAATAATTTATTTTCTGTCTGCAGTAAGCCACTAACTCAGGAAGACATTTCACTGTAAAATATAAAGTTACAAAAAAGTGCTCTGGGCTAAAAATAGTACCTAGCTCTGATCTTAAGTCAACTATTCAGCTATTGCTGGTTTGAGTAGAAGACTTACATTAAAGAAACATGCAAAGTACTTGAGACTGACTTGTAAAAATAAATGTCATATTCACTGTTATTTTAGCTTTTAACAGTAGAAGCATGATGTAAACAATAAAAAACCTGGCAGCCTGATTATGCATGTCCAAAGGAAAGTTATTTCTGTTCATAGTAAGGTGTCTAACATCCAAAGATCTCTTTGCTCTTCTTGTTTTTTAGTGGGCCAGTTCTCACCAGAAAGAAGTGTAGTGTGCGCATGAAGTGTTTTCTTTCAGGGAGTTCTGCATTTAAGTGTGGTCCAGCTACAGATGAGACATTGAGCTGTTGAATGTCTTCTTGGCCCTGCTATACTGCCAGGGTTTAGACATTGGGACACCACCAAATGGTGTCTGCAATAGTTCAGCTCCAATCCTCCTGTGATTATCACTGCTTCTTTTGCGTTTATACGTAGAGAACTCTTCATCTTCTCTTGAGTTAGCAGGAAATTTATGCTGATCCTAAACTTGGATCTGAGTCAGGGCAAATATGTTTTACTGTGCTCTCAGTGTTGTATGAAAAAGCTGACCAATGTTTTTTACATGACCAGAGCTGTTAGAATAACATCTTTGCCAGAGCATAGAGTGCTTTTCCTCCCATATGTCAGAACTCAGCTTGCTCTTATTAATGTGCAGTTTTCACTTTAGCCCTAGGACTTGACCAGAGTACCCTGAAAATGACAGCAGCCAAGCAGTTATTTGACAAAGTTGTTATTTTCCTGCTAGCTGCTGACAGAATCTCAGAGGTCAGAACTCTTTGCAATTTCAACTTGGAGTCTGTTTTTCAAGGTCAAATTTAAGTCTCAACAACATGGTGGCACCATGTAAGTGTCCATGAACATTTATTCTTTGTATTTTGGAAAAGAAAAATCCATTCCTCTGCACACAATAACCAATCTTATGCTTAAAGGACTGTGTCTATTAAAGGTTGTTTAGGTGTAAGCGGAGACCAGGGTTGGAGTCTTGACTTATTTCTACTCTGCCACAGATTTTCTAAGAGCTTTTGTCAACCTGTTTTATACTCTTTCATAGTTTTGCTGGCAGCACGATGACGGCACTAATACTTACCTTTTCCATCCTGGTAACAGAGCTTTTGGGTTTTTTTTTTTTTTTGAGGTGAGGGTGAGACCTACATTTGTACATACAATGTCTTGCACAATGATTCTCCAGGCTTGGTTCAGTCCCCTTGGAACTGCTATAATTCTTTTGTAACTTTCCTAGAGAGCAAGCAGTCAAATTTTAGGTTTAGCCTTGTTGAGAGAATATTGCTGCTGCGCAGGGCAAACCTCAGGACAAACAAGCTTGTGGTTTTCATCTCCCCATGCCTGCTGAAAGGAAAGCAGCTTCTGGAAGAGGCCCATAGTATTATGTATGCTGTTGTGTGTGTACATGCACATCCCCCCTGTAGTAGATGAGCTCCAGGTAGCATCCCTTTAACCTGTTCTTTCCTACTGTCTGTGGTTGGTTCCAAGTGCCTATGAGATGCTTTCCTTGTTTGAGAATGCAAAAATGTGTGTAACAAATTGTCAATATTCACTTCTGCATGCAGCAACACTGCTAGTTAAGAACAAAGCAGGGAGCTGCAAAGATCTCCTTTGATAATGAATTGAGTTAGAGGTATTTCCAGTGAGATTATCATATTTCCCTCTCCAGATTTTAAGCCCTGATGAGGGTTATGAAAATAAATCTCTTTATGAGAGCTGGCTTGAGAAAGATCTCTCATCTGAAAAGAATAACTATCCCAGGTAAGTTGTTAATATGTTTTGGGGTTTTTTGCCACAATATTTTAATCATATCACAGCATGGCTACTCACTAGAATTTTTTGAGATGTGCTATTTATGGCAGCAATACAAAACCTTTTAGCACAAGGTGACCCTCTAGCAGTATTTTTAATAGCAAAATAAAATAAAATAGTATTATTTTTATTTAAAGATGGTGACATTATTCCTGAGGTGAAATGAAACCTCACACTTTCTAAAGACTTGTTTATTAGTAGAAAAGTAATTGAAAAGCCTTAAAAAAAAAAGGATGGGGAAAGAGTTCAAAACATAGTTTAGTCACCTACTAGATAAGATAAAATCAAAATTGTTAGGATAAACAAACAGTTGAAAGAAGCTGCCTAGATCTGTAGTTAAAAAGCAGTAATTAAAAAACTTGAGATAATTATTTATTGTTTATACAATGAATGTTAATATATTACGTTACAAATCTATATATAAGTGTATTAGCACTTCATATTTGAAGGTATTACAACTCCAAAACACTCTTTTCACCTGTGACTCAGAAAGGCTTAATCTTATTCTCAGTATGGTGTTACTGACATAAGGCAAACAGAACTGCCCCCTTCTGTGATTTGACAAAAATCTTCTGTATGTTTCTGGCTCTGCTAAGATGAGTTTCTGGATTCATTACACCCGCTGAGATTTCTTCCTTTTGAAAAAGAGATTTGCTCTTTTTTAGTTGATGCACATCATTCCTTGCAGAAATGTACACTAACTTCAGCTGGAAACAGAAGAAGAAAATATTTTTTTTTTTTAGCTGAGAAACACTTATTGTTCATCCGGCCAGACATATAAACCTAAAACTTAACTTCAAATGTAAACATTTGAAAATACTTCGTACGCTGTGTTTGTCTTCTGCCGTCTCCTTGCCCCTGCCACGCCGCAGCTCCCCAGCAGATGGCAGCGGCGGCCCGCGGGTGCCGAATGCCGCCCGTGCCTTTCGCAGTGGGAATTATTTATCGGTCTTGGATTCTGCTGCGGAATGTGCCAAGTACACAAACACATCTGTCTTTACACATACTGCTGCCCAATTCGTATTAGTTTGGAAATAGATGATTGATGTTTTAAGACGGCAGAGACATGGCTGATACGATTTTATGGCTCCTGTGCATAAATTGTTTGTATTTTTAATGTCAGTACTGCCATAATTAGGATTGCTACAATTAAAAGATCTTCCTAGCAATACTGGATACTGAATCAGAGTGTTGGAATAAAATCAGTTAAGTAATTAAGCTTGCCATTCATCTAGCCTTTGATCTTGCTAGTGTCCCTGATGTGCCCTTCAGAAGAACTGACCTCAATTTCTCTGAAAAATCTGCATTTTGCATAAATTACTACCATACTGTTCAGTAAGTGCCCCTGCTAAGATGTTGTCTTTTCTGCATGCAGAATAAATAAACTGGGGTCAGGCAGTGATTTTGAAGCTTACTTCCAGCGACTGGGAATTGCATCAGGCAGAGCTCGTTACACCAAGAACAGGGTAAGTCTGACAGACTGCTTGAAGAAGTTTGATAGTGCTGAGCAGTCATCCTGTTAAAAGCATTTATTCATAATTAATAAAAAAGCTTCACAGCATCTTTGACTGGTTTGTATACAGTGACGTTCCTTAATTTAGCAAGAAACCTAAATGTTTGGAGACTAAAACATGTTACAGTGATGTGTATATTCTATAGGATGTCAAGTTCACAGAGAGGTATTTATAGAGTCTGATTGAAGGTGGACAGTTTGTTCCACCATGCTATTAATAGTCCCCTTAATATACAAATCTTCCATAGCTGTGTTCAGAAACAGCTACACAAGGTAAAAAGGGGCTGTGATTGAGGACTTTTCCTATCCAAACTCCAAACTGTTTTCACTCTTGAAGAAGGCAACCTCTGTGCAATGGAATTGAAGGCAGGTCTGTGTGGGTAGAGAGAAGGAAGCCTGCTCACTTAATCCTGTGCAACAGTCCATGGATTCAGACTGGTTTAATTTTTTAATACAAACACACACAAATGAAGGATATTAAACTGTGTTTTGTAGCAGATAGCTTTTTTGATTTGGAAACCAAACAAAGCATCAGAGTCGTAAAGGGATCGATACATCTTTTAACTGCAGTCAGAATACAGGGCATTGACAAATTTGCTTGCTCTTTTCCAGAAAGCAGACAAATTCAGCAATTATCCTGTTTATCACACTATCTACGAGACATTTGAGCTAGTGGAAAAATTTTATGACCCCACCTTCAAGAAACAGCTAGCAATTGCCCAGTTACGAGGAAAACTGGTTTATGAACTGGCAGATTCCCAGGTCATTCCGTTTGACTCTAGAGACTACGGAGAAGCCTTAAAAGGATACAGCAACAGAATTTATCAATTAGCCAAGAAGCATGAGGAACAGCTGAAACTTTACAGAGTATCATTTGGTGAGTAACAGCCACAGGGACTGTTAATTCTAATTAATTAGAATCGTGCAGGGACATGTTACATCTGTCATAGCTCTGCAAATTAATTCCTTTCTTTCCTGTTTGAATTTTGCCATCACAGTAAAGAGCTTCTAATTTTTCTTTTTTCCTAAACACAACACAGGTTTAACACGTTATTGTCTTGATCAAATGGTGTGGTGGGTTCAATGCTGGCCAATTACTAAGGGTTATAAGAATTTTCATGAATATTATTAATTACAGGCCTTATTACAGTGCTGACAGGCAGTCAAGGACCTCAAGTGTAGGACAAAGAGGTATCTCAGCCTGATCCTCACTTCCTCGCTTAAAAAAGAAGACAAATCAAGTGTTTATGGCAACTGAAATTGAGGCACATAGGAATCCATTCTTCTTCATCCAAAACTTCATCTGACCCTGAGTAGCTCTACCATCTCCCTCAGTGCCTGGCTGCCATTTTTAAGCCACAGGAGCACTTTTCCAGCTCTCCTGCATGAATACATCCATTTGCTGAGCACCTGAGCACATTGTTCTGGAGCCCATAAAACAGGTCTAAAGCAGCACAGTGCTCAGGATCTCAAGCTGGGATAGCTCCACAGTCATTTTCAGTCTCCTCTTTTTTTCTTCCTTTTTCCTTCCTGCCTTGATCACTCCTTGTGTTTCTGCACCAAGGAGATTTTTCACTTGCTATCTGATGAACCCCTGATTTAGAGATCCAATCACCTTTTGGAGATGCAGTCCTCGTTTGGGGTATGTGAAACATTGTAAGAAACTCAAATTGAACCAACATTTGGGGGAAATTAAAAATTATGTTTGAAATGTCATGTAATGGTTTAGGTGAAAAATAGTTGACTATTTTGAAAAGACATCCTTTTTTGTAAAAAGGCCTCTTGAGACAGAGGAAGCGTCTTGTGTGATGGATTATCTGGTCTGAGATTCTGTAAAACACCAAGAGTTACTTCAATATGTTCTAGTGTTCACTGCAGCATGTCTTGTAAGATCAAATCTAATTTTTTTTTTCAGTAGACCATCTATCAAAATATCTGCAAAATAATTTATTTTCATTGAGTTTCTATTTTCAGATTAAAAGTTGCACAAACTACCTCCTGACCAATGCATCTATTCTCATTCCTAGAATCCTAGAAGCAATCGTCTATTTTTAGCTTTTTTTTTTTTTTTCACCCAAATAACACAGAGACCTCTCCTTAATAACTTCATGCATTGTTTTGACTATTTTTTTTACCAAGCCACGTTTTTCAGTCTCATCATTATTTTCATGGCTCTTCTCTGATTCCTGATGAATTTTAAATTATTTCTTTAGTGAAGCTACAATTTCTAATTTTTTATTTATTGTATTGCACCAGAGTACATTAAATAACATGGGTAGGTTTTACAATACTGTGAAAATTAAAGTTTATTTCAGTCAGTATTTTCATAGAATTGCTTATTGTCAACACTGAATATCAGAAAATTGTTGATTAAGCCTAACTAAATCGTATAATTGTCCTTTAAAATAATCGATTAAGGTTCTTATTTGCATTTGGATTCAGATTTTAGCTGTTCATCTGCAACAATGAAGGCTGGAACGTTTTTTTCATAAAATTTGTGCTTGTAGTCATATGCTATCAGGAAATAATATTTTCAAATGGGGAAAAAAGAAATGTGATGTTTTCTAAAATAACCAACACTGACAACACCGAAGAGCTAGTGAACATGAACACAAAGTTTCTTACATTATTTTTCAGATGGTCTTTTTTTTTTTTTTCTCTTAAATCCCCTCCTACTGCTTCTGAAATACAATCTGTTGCTGTGATATGGCCATGATGTCAGCAGAGCAGGACTGTGCCCCTGGCAAACTTAGAGCTCTTGCCACAGGGTTGTGGACAAGTGTGAATTCCCACCCTCACAAGGTGACGTGTCCCTCTGAGCTGCAGTCTGTAAACAGCTTGCATACACAAAATCTGTGCCTCCAATTGCACCAACTAAGCAACAGCAATAGGACAAAAATGAAGCAAGTGTAGGCTTGTGATGAATAAATAATCTTGCTAGAAATAGGAGAGCAAATGAGTCTGAGGAACAGCTTTCAATAGGAGTCCTGGGAACAGAAAGCCTGTCACGTGAAATTAGATGATAAATCTATAAAAAGTGAAGGGATAATAGTTGCCAACAGAGGACTGGATTTAAGGGATGATCTAATCATATGTCCAATCTTCCCGCACAATTGAAGAGAGGATACTCCGGTTTAGCCAAAGTTCTCTGTAACTTGTGGGCAAAATTTACAAGTTTTAAACTGTCTTTCTTTCTAATTGAAAGAAAGTGTTGAGCGTTGATGGGGTCAGAATTTAGCGTTGTAACATCCACCTGTGATTTATTTTACAAAAATTACTTGCATAAATCAATACTTTTCCCAGGTCTGTATTAAATAGAGCCTTCCACATCACAGCTGCTACTGCCATTAAAAGGAAGGCCTGCTGCTTCTCTAAGTTATTCCACATGTCTTGGATGTACAGGGCTGGGAAAAGCAGCAGCCATTCCTGCCCGCCTGCCTGCCCACAGTCAGGCAATTCCCTGGGGTCTGAATGGCAGTGCTGTGGGACAGCATGGGGGAACGTGGCACAGGCACCTCCTGTGCTGCAATCCCAGCGTGCAGCAAGCACAGGACTTGGCTGCTGTAACCTGCTGTGTCTGTCCCTGTGTGCCACAACAGCTGTGCCTTTTGTGCCTCACCTCACAGTGCTCAATGCACATATCACACTCTCCTGTTGTGCTGTGAATGGGACATCTTTCTCCTCGAGCAACATCCTGCTGTTCTTCCACAGCCTTCTGGAATAGCTGGTATTTCTTACAGAAGACAGGCTTTTTATACCTGAACACTGCAGTGCATTTGTTTAACTGGAAACTGCAGAGCTCTCAAAGTGCAACGACAGCCAGTTTTTTGCTTGCAAGGCAGAGGGAAGATGTACGGTTGTGAAAGCTTTTCCAAGCACTCTGCTTTACTGCTGGTCTCATTGCAAAAGGTATTTGCTAGTAATGCAGGTCTTTAAAGTCTGCACTAGGGAAACCAATCAATTATGTAAAAATGACAAAATTAATGCTATTATATCAGCAAGACAAATGTAGTTCTTCTCCCACTGGGCAACTGAAAGGTATATTTGACTTAGCGAATACCATGAAGTTGTTCATGTTCTTCCATTCCTAGATCCTCTTTTTTCTGCTGTGCTGAACTTCTCAAAGGCTGCTGCTGAATTTCACAGGAGACTTGAACAAGTTGACAAGAAAGAGTAAGTCAGAAAAAAAGATTTATGTATTTATATATATATATATATATACAATGTATATACATATATAGATAGATATGTGTGTGTGTATGCATATATTTATCTTCTGTTTTGCCTTAGGTACCCAGAGTGGCAGTTCTTTATTTCTTCTACTACACAAGGATCACAAGGATTCTCTCTGATGAATGTAGAATAGAGCTCTGAACCCTGAGACAGGCAGTATTTTTTAAGATGAATAAGCAGATACAGGAATGTTTCCTGTGATTGATAGTATGAGCTGTAGAGCTTATTACTGGTATGCGGCTGTCATTAAAATTACTGTAATACATGGAAAGGCAGGTAGCAATGAAAGTTAGAGTTGGACAGAGATCTCTATTTGGACACTTACACTTGAGTGTTGTAGGTGATGCCAGAATTTTTGCTTTCAGCACACTTCAAAGACAGAGGATGATGCTTCAGCATATCTGAGATATCCATATGATGCTTGACAGCCTAAGGCCCCTTGGAGGACTCCTGTGCCCTCTAAGTGCAGTGACTGCAGGCCACATATGGTACCAGATGTGTTAAAGCAGCTGAATCCCATCCTTCCCATGTTACTGTATAGATTGGAAGAGGACTATGGACATTTGGCTTATGGGTGGACACCAAAATTTAGTGATCGTCACCTGTGTAAATCTCGGTCTTCTTCTCCATTCTCTTAACTGCCATCTTCCCAGGGCCATTTAATACTAAGCAAGTATCTGACACTCTCAGAAAGTTTCCCATTTTACTTTGCATGGTGTGAAATGTTGTTTTCTAACACAGAAATATCAATTCATTAATATAACATGGATTCAGAATGTCCACTTGCAAAACTTCAACTTTTTTTGTAAACTGTAGACCACACTTGTCTTTTTTTCTTTTTCTATTAAAAAAAAATAGAAGTGTTTTAAATGAAACTGGGAGGTCATGTTTCCCCACTGTGTGACATTTGTCTCCCTCTCCTGCAGTTCAGTTGCAGTGCGCATCATGAACGATCAGCTGATGTTGATAGAAAGAGCTTTCACTGATCCTCTGGGCTTGCCAGGAAGGAAGTTTTACAGGTGAGGCTAAAAGTTTCTTGACCTGCTGTCTAAGGCACCCTATTTTTGCAGCTGACTGGTCAGCTGATTGCTGTAAGGGTCTCACAGGAATTACAGTTAAACACATTGCTTTAAGAACAATTCAGCGAGTAGTGGACTTAGTTTATAACCCTTAAGGAGAACTCCTTGTCTACATCAGTCTTGTGGAACCAAGTTACTCTCTTTTGGCTCTATTAGCTGTGGTTAAACCACAACAGCATTATACTCTGATTTTACTTGTAGATGTGCAGTACTACTGCTGTTGCAACTTGCTCTTGTGATCGTCTGCAAAGTGAGGATTGAGTGAAGAATGAATGAACTGTATTGAAAAAAAAAAGTGAAAAGAGGGTAGAGTAAATGAGAACAGATGTGTAATGAGGGTCAGTTGAAGAGAGAAGCCAAGAAAGGAGAGCTTGGAGAGAGTTTGGAGAGGGAGGGACCTTCCAGCACAAGATAAAGGCCTTTGAGTTGTGCTGCAGAGCCCCTTCTGCCCCAGTTTTGGCTTCTATAGGTGCTCCAGAAAGCTTAAACCAATAACTACTATAACCTTTCTAGAAACCCAGGGCTTTTATTAGAAATACCTGACAAGATGACAGTTTTCAGTGTCAGGGGTGTAAGTACCTCACTTAGCTTTCAGTATCCCCCTTTTCCTAACAACTGGATATATCTGACTCACTGATGGATGGCTTTCATGCCATGCCAGAAGTCTTTCAGGCAGGTAGAACTGGAATCACACTTCCATCCTCCTTGGATAAACTGTCATTCACACTTTGAGAAGAATGAAGTAATTTCTTTCTAGAAATTTTCTTGTTGGATGTTGGGTATCATTTGGAGCTGTATGAGTTTTTTTATTTTATTATTAGTTCTTACTTGCTTGCATTTATTAATGTAATTTTAATGTTTCTTTTCATTTGGGAGGACTCTTTCACATGGTGTAAATGTCCTTTGATACTTCATAGTTAAAATAAATTTAATAGCAGATCTACAGCTATTCATTATTTAGGGAGAAAAAAATCTCTACCAAAAAATAAGATTGATATTTTGTGCAGTTCTGATACAATATGATCACTTCTCAATAATTCATGCTATTCTCAAGAATTCACTGCAGATTTTTTTTCCCCTCCTTTTAAATTCTTTTCCCAGGCAAGTAATCTGCTGACCATCATGCAGCTACTTAGCTGTTTTTGAGGTTTCTACTCCATTTCTCACAACACACCTATAACTGGTTGTATTCCCTGTTCTCAACTGGCAAATGACTTAGGTTTGTTGAGCTCCCATTTTCAAAAAGTGTAACATGGTTTTGTTCCTAATTAGACAAATGTGTCATCTCTTCCCAAGAAGAAGGCCACCTGACCTAAATCTGTGCCCTTTCCAACAGATTTTGATCTTGGAATTGTTCCTGTCCTTTTAAAGACCAATTTCCTGTGTACTTAGTGAGTTCTGATATTCCTGGGATTCATAGCTGTTTTACATAGTACACATACAATGAACACACACCCCATTAACAATTTCTTTTATTTAGGATAATTGCCTTTTTCTTCTTTTCCCACAGACATGTTATCTTTGCTCCAAGCAGCCACAACAAATATGCAGGAGAATCCTTCCCAGGAATCTATGATGCCATGTTTGATATTGAAAGCAAAGCTGATCAACATGAAGCCTGGGAAGAAGTGAAGAGGCAGATTTCCATTGCAGCTTTCACTGTGCAGGCAGCAGCAGACACACTGAAGGAAGTAGCATAAGATGAAGGCTTTGAAAATTCCCACAGCAGAGTGTGGCACACAAAGCTGTCAGGCTGCTGCAGTGTCCCAGTGTCCCCAACTGCCTGCCCTGCCTGAGTCTCCAGCCTCCCAAACCACACGGTAGGTGAGCGGAGCTCTGTGTGTCAGAGAACTCCTGAGCTAGGAATTGCTGCATCTCTGGTGCTGACAGAATTGTAGCTTTATGAAACAGCCATGGATGGAAGCAAATTTGGGTGTGGGGAGAAGTGGGAAGGGGGGAAGCAGGAACAATCAGTTTCTGAATAGAATTTTCTGAAAGATCTACCAGCTTTGAGGACCCAATGTTTTGGATGTATAGTTATGAATACAATTATTTGCCAAGCTATCAGCAATTTTGTCCAAGGCAGTGATCAACAGCACACATTTTGATGGAAAAAATGTAATACTCAGCCTGTACATTTTTCTTCTTCTGATAATTACTTTTATAATAGAAGACACCAAAGGCATCTCTGCATTCCAGAACCTATTCTGCAGGACTGGTGAATGCTCTTTACACTGATTTGCTTTCTTTTCCTTGAAAAAATAAATAAGTGACTCTCCTACTGACTGCTAAAGCAGTACTGGCCATTCCTGATAATCAGGGAAAACAGCTGCTTATATGCAGAAACCCAAAAGCATGCTCTCGGTACAGTGCATATCCATCCCTCTGAAAGTCTCTATGCATCTCCCTCCTTTATTTGCACTTTGGAAAAGTGCAAATCTCTCTCCCTGCTCTTTTTGGCACTTTCTCTAGTTCTGAACCCATGGCAACTTTTGCTGCTATTTTTTCCCAGGCAATCTCTTTCATATTTTTTCCATCTGAAGGAGCTGGAGGACACTGTTACTATTAGCATGGAGCTTAAGATAATTCTGTCTTCAGGTAAGACCTGAAGAACATTTCCCATCAGGAGCTGATTTTACATTCAAAGAGGAACTGAAATGCTTGAGAAGGCCAGTTGTACAAAACTGTTCAGTTTGTATAAAAAGAAAAAAAATAAAATTTTCTTCTTCCCTTTTTTTTCCCCCCTTCATTTGCCCTTTAGGTGTAATTCTCATCTACATGCTTTAAAAAATTCCTAGAATTTTACTGAATCACACTCCAGCTTGTGGAAACTGACATTAACCAATTTCATCTCTTATGTAAAATATACTACAGTTTTACTCACTACCATAAATTGCACCATGTTGTGGGAATAAAATCTTCTTTGTTTTATGGGGAATAGAACAGATGTGGCCCTAAAAATGAGAGAATTAGAAAAGCAGGACAGAGTTGCTGTTCTCATCTCAGATGCCTTGAATTCAAACGAGGGAACCAGAAATAACTTGTGGGAAGTTGTTTTGGGGGATATATGCCACCAAGAAGAGAGGCTTTCACTGGCATCACCTCCAATACAGCTCCATGAAAGATGGATTGTGTGCTCGTGGATGTTGTTCTCATAATTTACTGTTCAATTGCTTTTCACAGATCAAGGCTTAGGCATGTGAGGAGGAAATCACACTTCCACAGTCCATGCTTTACCTCTTCTGTTGGGAAATGGAATGAAAAACTGACCTTGCCAGCACACACATAAGAGACAGGAGCAGTTGATGCTGGGGTACTGGTGATTTTCACCCTTTGCTCTGGCAAGGCTCCACCTGGAGTGGTGCTTCCAGCCCTGAGGCCCCAACATAATAGCCATGTGGGCCTGTAGGAGCAAGTCCAGAGGAGGCTATGAAGATGATCAAAGGGCTGGAGTATCTCTCTCATGAGCACAAGACTGAGATGGCTAGGGTTGTTCAGCCTGGGAAAGGGCAGGCTCTGGAAAGACCTTATTTACAGCCTCCCAGTGGCTGAAGAGGGACTGTTTACAGGGGTGTGCAGTGATAGGAAAAGGGAGAATGGCTTCAAACTGGAAGAGTGTGGGTTTAGAGTAGAAGAAATTCTTTACTGTGAGGGTGGTAAGGCACTGGCACATGTTGCCCAAAGAAGGTGTGGACGCCCCATCCCTGGAGGTGTTCAAGGCCAGGCTGGATGAAGCTCTGAGCAACCTGGTCTAGTGGAAGGCATCCCTGCCCATGGCAGAGGTGTTGGAACTAGAGGATCTTCAGGGTCCCTTCCAACCTAAACCATTCTATGATCCTATGAACAGCAAATACATTTTTGTTGCTCTCTTTACTTTTACCTAACTGGGAACACTCACAGTTTTCATCTCCACAGCTGTAGCTGAACTTACTGCTTAAGAATATCTTGCAATGATATGACTGGTACATAACTGCACTGTTTTTTTTCCCCCTTTCTCCAAATCGTGTGCCCTTCCTGCACCATCATAACTTTACATTAACTGCAATGGGCAGTACTGAATGTGCCCCCAAGGGAGGGCTAGGATATCTAGATGGTGGAAAAAAAGCCATTAGTGCCTCTTCCTTATGAGCAGCAGCCAACTTTGGATCTGCCAGTGGTTGCTGCTGTATGAGCATCAGAGTACTAGGCAAACATGGAGTTTCCACATTGTAACAAAATATTTGATGAAACTTTCTTCTTCCTTCATTTAGAGAAATGTATAAACCAGTGAACAAATGTTTCACCAGTAAACATAACTCTTTCAGTTGTAGCTAGCCTTTGAGGTTCTATACTATTACCTTACTGCTGCAGAAGAACATACAATCTGCCTTGCTTCCCTGTGTAGTTTGAAGCTGTAAGAATAAATTACAGCTCACAGCAGGCTGAATGCACAGCTGGCATTGATTGCTTTGTTCCTCTTGTCAATTTAATTGATAACTGTGCAAATGTGAGATTCATCATGACCAGCTACATCCTGAGAAGTACACAAAATATATTAAATCTATTTCCATTCTTGTCTATAAAGATCTACTGAAGGAGATTGACATCCAAACCCTCATAAACAAGGAAACCAAACCACTTATAAATGGCTTATACTAATTAAATTTCACAAAATCCCTTATTCTTGGTATTGAAAGATCAGTTACTCAGATCTCAAATTGCCTTTCCTTCCTCAGTGAGTAGAATCTTAAATTCTACTTAGATAAGCAAACAGATAGACAAGCAAACAAGACTGTTGCTGTCCCCCAGTGCAAAGTGTAGCTCTGCCTTCCCATAATTTTAAAGTGCGGGAAGGGAATTTTTCATACTCTCTTTACAAATGGGTAACACTGTCCTTCCCCAATTCCAGTTGCCCAATTCCTTCAGCCTGGCTGAAACAATCAGTGAATCCTACAAATGGGAGAAACTGACCCTTTAGCCTAGTAGACTGGAGCTGCAAAACCATCTGGTAAAATTAAACTTGGATGAATCAAGTATCACTTGGATATTTGGGTTATCAGTTGCCTGTTTAGAAAATCAGTTCCAAAGAGACAGTGCCTGGAAGTTTATTTCAGCTTGGAGACAAACTTTTTAGCAGGACCTGTTGCATTAGTACAAGAGGCAATAGTTTCAAACTGGAGAAGGGCCAATTTAGATTAGCTACAAGTAGGATTTTCACAATGCAGGTGAGGAAACACTAGAACAAGTTGCCCAGATTGATGGTAGACACCCCATCCCTGGAAACATTCAGACTCACAGTTCTGAATAACCTGATCTGGCTGAAAATGGCAATGGGATTGGACTGGACAGCCTTTAAAGGTCCCTTTCAACCCAAACCTTTGTTTGATCCTATGATTCAGATTCTCTTATGGTTTGCCTTTGGCTTGCCTTTGGAAAGAAATCTGTAACCTTAGGTGCTGGGATCTCCAGATGACACTCTGTCAGACTCATCTGGGGACTCCTCTCTGCAGCTGGTAGAAATTGGACATGCATGACCTGCTTTTTTCCTCTCTAAATTCCCCTAGTTTTATTCATAGGATTTCAGTGTACAGTTAACAGTGCTATTGAAAAAGCAGAATGATGGTGAACATCATGAACTTCCCTATGGCAGGGCAGAGAGGGTAACACTAATTAAATGAAATACAGAAATCTTTGTTCTGCGCTTCGGAGCAGAACCAAAGTGCTCTGCTCCTCAAAGATCACTACTTGCTTATAGAAATGTCCTTAGAGAAACCAGCAGGAGCTGAATTTAGCAAGCAGTCTTTGTTAAGATAAAAGATTGTTCCCATTACACCACTGAGACTTGTGCCAGTTACAATCTATAAGGTCAAGGATGCTTCTGTCAGCATCAACAGTGCTTCTCCTGATGGATGCCACACCCTTAAACATCTTCTTTAGCTCGAGGGGAGCTCAAAGAATCTAGGAGGAGGAGGAGCAAGAGTGCTTTGGTAGGCACCTCATGCAGGAGGGGCTGGACCTGGTTCAATTAAACCCCAAACATGTTCCAACCTTTCATTAAGGGAAAGAATGGGAGAGGCAATAATAGAAAAGGATTTCACAGCAGGGTATCGGATAAGAATAGACTTGCTAAGCTTACATGGCACCTTCCCCAGATGTGCTTTGCTGGCCTGCTGACAGTGCAGCTGACGCGTTCCTGATGCTGCCATCCACACTTCTTCCAAACTTGGCTGTACTCTTAGAAGGAAACCCAAGTCACAGTTGCTGGACACAGTGACTGTTGTGACAACACACGCTTACGTAACCTGTAAGAAGCAGGAGTCCAGGCAGAGGAAACATGGCCAGCTGCGAACACTGAGCACTGAAAGATTTAGATCTGAGGTCGCTCATCCCTTCAGATATTTCTGCAACCACCACCACCCTACGAAGCATTGCTTTTGTTTTCTCAGCTGTCTCCTAAGCTATATTTCCATACTCTCCACCGGAGTCTGCATGCCTGGACACCACCTGCCTGAACTAAAGGTCTCTTTAGTCTGCAGCACACATCGTATTATCCTGGCACTACCCTTCCCAGAGTGTGGGTACTGACAGCAGTGACTGTGTTGTCCACTGCCATGGCAGAGGAGTCACGCATAAGCATCCTGCCAGTCTTATTACAGGCAGAAAGAAACATACTTTTTAATTAAAGACAGGTTCATTGTTGGTATACTCAAAATCTTAACTGTGTGATTGAAGAATGATTAGTCTCTATTATTAAAGAAAAAAAGAGAAGAAATTATAGTACAAACCTTTCAATGGAAAAGCAGTTATAATATGTATGAGCTGTTTCTCTTCCCAGGATCTCCATTATCCAGCAGTACCCCTTCTCCAATTATCCCATATCAGTCGTCCCCTACACCACATCCCATGCCTCAGTTTTCAAGGCCCCTGCATTTATCCCTCTGCAACATGGCACTAGAGGCAGCAGTATGTTGCTCTACATAGTAAACCTGCTTTAGTTTTAGTAGTTATATAAAAAAATATGTCTAGAACAAACAACTACACAATGAGAAACAAGGTAAACCAAGTAAGACAAGAGCCATCTGGAACGAGAAAAGTTTTAACAGCCAAACAAGCCAGAACAAAACTGCAGGCAGGTCAAAAGTTCAGACAAAGCAAGCCTGGCAGGTTCTGGGACCCTGCAGAGCTGGAATGAAGCTTCTGCCATGCTACCAGCCACAGGAATCCTGTGTTAATTGGACCGTCAGTAGAGATCGGCATGTGAGGACTACGTGGGGGAGGTCCCAAGTTTTTTAAGGAAAAATCATTAAGGACAGCTACTTATCCATAGTCATATGCACACCTAAGTGTCCAGTCCTGGTAAACCTGAGAAATGATGAAATTAACTCAGCTTTTCTTTCTGTATTTTCAAACCATGCCTGCTCACCCAATTCAGCCTGATGGGATTTTGGTTTTGCAAATACCATTCTTGTCATCTGCAGTCTGATAAAAAACAACCTGCCTGAGGACCAGATATTTGTATAGGATTCAGAGTACAACTGCAGGACTTGGCACTTGCCTCTCAGGCAGCATTACATCCTGTTTTGTACTAAAACACAATTACCAGAATATGGAGAACCTCTGGCAAAATCTATCAGCTCTCTAACAGCTACTGCTCAGTCTGCACAAATCTGTACTTCAGACTTCAGTGAAGAACACCTGCAATGCATGGAGGAAAAGGGAGGACGTACAACGCTGCAGGTTGCAATACACTCCTGAATAATTATGCTTATTGAAGTACCCTTATGGGGCAGTTTAAGGTAAAACACATGTGCATTATATAATATAATTGTGAAATACAAAAACTCATTAAAATTACACATGGTTTAGCTTAAGAATTATGTGCTCAGCACTTGGGTATTACCACTAAACCACACTGAATTTTTGGCCACTTTTCACTGTACAAGTCTCAACCATACCCAAGTCTTCAGGCAATGTGTGCCAATACAACTATTTAATTATAAATGCAACAAACTTCAATTGGCTGTTTTGGAAAGTAAAATGTTGAGGAAAAATAACACCAAAACAAGCACTGACCAATGCCACTGTGCTCACACAGCAAGGTCGTGAACCCTTACAAAGGTATGTGAGAAAAGTATAAAACACTGTCAAGTTCAGCTGTTGGGAGCTGTCCATTTGCATCATCCTTAGCATGTCTTCTCTGAATTATTTTTCAACAACAAACATGTGACAATCTTTTTCTTAAAAGCTTATTTTCAACTACATTTCAATATCCTCCATTCATTTTACCAACCTTCTCTTCTTTACAGCTGTTAATTGCTCTTGGAAAGCATAAGCATCCCATTTAAGTTATCCAGTAAAGTAAAACTCTGGTAACGGAAGAGCCAACAAGCTTCCACTTCACAAAGCTGCAGTTAAAGAACTTAAACTACCTTTTTATTGTAGGTTTTGAACATGAGTTGACACTCCAACCAAATGTTAACTGCTTTCACTACGGGCAGAACATTTAAAATTTGGGTTATGAACATAATGATATAACCTGATTACAAGGCATTTCCTTAAAAAAACCCCTAAATTAAGAACCTTGGGGTATGGAAGCACACTGCATCAACTCTGCCTTGTTATACACAAGCCTGATTTCCAACTACAGAGGAACAAATTAGGTTAAGCACATTAGGCTAGAAGTATATTAGGTTAGTTTTCTCCCCAGCATGGAATTCAGCAGTAATATTGCAGTATCAATATTTAGTATAGGTTTAAATCACATTACAGAGAACAATGTTTCTGGACTAAAAATATTTCATAGATCATAGCAAGGTAAAAGATCTGTTTCTAGGTAGCTTTAAATGAATTTTGTTGCAATTCAGCTTGAAAATTTAACAAGAAACTAATTCTTCAAATACTTGTTTCTAGAAGGTAACAAAAGTATTTTATTTAAAAGGATGCTTCAATTTTTTGCTTAACATTCATTTGACTGTGGATTAGTTTGTAATGTCTGTGACAATACCTTGGTTACCCTCTGGTAAAAACATCTACACAAATTTTGAGAAAAGCCCAAGTATTTATTACCATAGAAGATATCAGGCTGTGAACCCTTTTCTACACTGAGTGAATGCCAGAGGTTTTGGAAAGTTATCTTCTTTTTCTAAGAAACCAGAAAAAAATAATCAAAGCAACAGTACCTTCAGCAACTTCAGAAACAGCCACTGTATCTGGAATTATTCCATTTATTAAGTTTGTGACAGCTCAAAAGTCTTGGACTGAATTATTTCTGTGAATGAGACAGGCCCCCATCTCAGTAACCACACTCAAATTTCTGCAAAACTCATATCCTGACTGGGCTGTAGCTTTAGAAAGCAACAAGCAAATTAAGGAACTATGGGTGGGAAAAACCCTTTGGCAATGCAGTCTCCCTCCTATATGACTTATATGTGGAAAATG
Source organism: Euphonia xanthogaster (assembly GCA_034509185.1). NCBI lineage: Eukaryota > Metazoa > Chordata > Aves > Passeriformes > Fringillidae > Euphonia > Euphonia xanthogaster. The sequence goes on from JAYDZK010000001.1 coordinate 35,082,435, forward strand.
TCCACTTACATTTTACTTCAACAACCATGCTGCAAACTAACAGGGAAGTTTGCACCCAGAACAAAAGGAGTCAAACACAAACCCCAAATGCAACCAGCATGTAATAAGAATTTTATTGGATACATTTAGAAAAATACTAGAGCATGAAGACACGAGATTAGTTTCTGCGTGTAAGTTTTGTGAATGTGCAGAATCAAACAGCCATGCGAAAAGTCATCTCCACTTCAACTGTAATTCAAGCCTCTTATAATGGCAAAATTATTACCACCCTTAAACAGTGTTCCAGAGACACAACTCATTACTTTAAAAAGGATCTCCCTCCTGAACAGAAGTAAAAAAAAAATTAGTAGCAAATTGGGAAAGACCAATCATTAACAGATACAGTACTGAATCAACACTCATGCCATGTTTAAAAAATGCAAGCCAAAACCATTATGTAGAATAGGTGTATTTTTTTCCAAGGCAAAAGTCCTAGTAAAACTAATTCCTAAACTACTGAAATGGTGACTTGATATTGTACACAATCCAGAATACCATCCAATGGAAGGTTTTTCTGTCAACTTGTATCAGCACCTAAGAGTCAAAGTAGCTGATCAGCCCTGTGCTTAGCAGTCTATTAACATTTCACATAAATTCCAACTCCTCCAAGAAATGTTGTTACAGATACAAGATCATAAAATTGTTAAGATTGGAAAAATCTCTAAGATCACCAATCACCAAGGCAGCACCACCATGTTCACCATTAACCCATGTCCTTAAGTGCCATATCCATGTTTTTTTTAAACACCTCCAGGCATGGTGACTGCACTGCTTCCCTGGGCAGCTTGTTCTAATGCCTGACAACCCCTTCCATGAAAACTGTTTTTCCTAGCATCCAATCTAAACCTACCCTGGCACAACTTGAGGCCATTTCCTCTCATTCTCTATCACATTTTACCTGGGATGCAATGTTAGGTATGAAACATTAAATAGGAAAATGAGCTTATACATGAAGGAAAAGATTAAGATTTCTGTCATAAACTTGTTTACCCATGCAATTTTTCATATCATAAGGGGAACGTGAAGGTGAAGTTATATATGCACCTGGACAGTCAGCTTTGACTCATGTAACATGCTTATCTACATGTGTAACACAAAAACCTATACTGAAACACACTACAGCTCTTAAACACTTATTTATAAAAATATAGTTAGACTGTATCAACTTAATTTCATAAATACAGCACAAGTTCTGAGAGCATGAAAAAATGATGAATTTGACACTGAGTATTCTTGTTCATACTGGTTTAAATATAGTGTCATATAATTAGACAGGTGAATGCCTGTGATCAAATATCACTTTGCTTACTTTAACAAATCTTGCTTTTGGGAAAGTATCCATCATGATTGGTTTAGTACACTACAGTTGGCCTAACTTCTCTCCACACTTACTAATAAAAGTTACAACCAAGCCAATATTCCATCAAAGTGTATGCTATCACTATGAATGTCAAGATGTCATTGTATGAAACACCAGGAACAACCCTTGGTGTGTTGAAGCCTGTTGTGAGCAACCGCTCAAAACACACAAATTCAGTGCGTGATACAGCTCTTGCAGCTTCAGGATAAATGCAGACGTATTACAGGTTATAAAAACTGCTAAGAATTGCTGCAGTTAAATAGACAGCTTATGGCAGTCAAGCCATCTGAAGATTCATACTTTTATTTTGAAAAGCATCCCAGGCCACAGAAACTATGCTGTTATTGTACAATCTACACCTTCTTGCCTGACCAAAGCTGGTGGGGTTTTCATGGATTCTTTAATTTGTTCGCTTGTTTTTAAACAGGCAAGCTTTAAAAGTGATTGCATTGCCACTGATGGGGGGAGTCATTACAGAACACCTGAAGTATCTTCAGCTTTGTTTTGAAAGTATGAACAACAGGAGAAGAGCAGGAGAAATTAAAAAAGCAAAAGCAAAACTGGGGACTGTGTTTACAGGAGTTTCTCCCACTTATGGCCAAGGTGACTAAGCTACCAGCAGAACATAGTTTGAAAGAGTGTAACAAGTAGTTACAGGATCCCAAAGCCTGCAGCATTCGCATGAGATGGCCCATTCACCCACATTTCTCTCCATTTAGGGTTTAGTGCACTAAGGCAGAATATGACTTACTTAAAAAAAGAAATTGTTTTCCCAAGGAATTCCATTTTCCATGTAGTTATTTAAAATAGGTTTTACATTATGTAAACCTAATGCACATGAAGATGCAAATTAAGAGAAAATATGTTTTCCATATTTTTTAACATATTTAGGATATTTATACAGCCATATGGATAGACACATTTGAACTTGCTTGTTAAACAAGAACTTTATCCTGGCGTTTAAGCACTACTAATTTTGCTGTCCAAGTTCAGAGTTCTGCACCCACAAACACAGATGGCATGCTAGTAGCTACAGTTATCTAGAATTTTTTACCCACTGATGTTCTCAGTGTCACACTAATAAGTACTCCACTTGTTGGTTCAGAACACATCAAGGAACATCTGTTCAATTTTCAGAGGACCACCTGGCAGGCATGTCTTTTATAAGCTTGTACCCTACGACTTTTCAGTACCTGACATTTTCAGATTAAAACAAAAATAGTGGGAAAAAAGGCATTATCAGAGGTTAACAGAATAGAATCTATACAGCAGAATTTAGAGCTGAATTTTTTTAAAAAGCGCCCAAGGGAGCTTACAACCATACTCAAACTAAGTAATTGAGGACAAAGGATCTTGAAATTAAGGTAGAGAAGCACCAAAACAATTTTATATATGTGTACATATATATATATATTTGTATCACCAGTGTTACCTTCTTGGTGGTCAGGGATGGTTTCTTTGGTATTTCCTACTACTTTATGCATGAAGTAGGACTTCAAGTACGGTTAGAGACAGAAATCTGAACCAAATCATACCTACTGGAAAACAGCAAGATTCTCAGAAATCTGTACTTCACTTCAGAATGCCTTTACTACACCCTGTGTTTCTCCTGACACTATTCCAGGTCTGTCAAGGCTGGAAGATGAGCATCCACGCATTTTAACAGTCCACAAGACCTCTTGTTTACATATACAGGATTAGGCACAATAAATAATTGTATGCATTTTTTATTACTTTAATAGGAAAACATTTTTATTTCAGCTGCAAGCCAAAATTAAGAAACTATTCCAACCAGAAATAGAGAGTAATGTTACTGTGTGTGTTGCTGCCTGAATTAAAAAACAAAACAAAAAAACAAAACAAAACAAAAAAAACCCTAATTTTTACAGCTATCCTGTTTTCAGCCACACACCTTTACTGATGAACTGAAAACAAAACTTGATATCTAATTACAGTCTGCTCAAAAGATACAGTATTCTTTTAAAGTATTTTGATTCAAAGGTACAATTACAATATGAGACAGAGATTTTAAAGCATGTTGTTTCTCCTAAGATTTGCCCTGTATATAACTGTAGTTCTTAAAATGACCATCCTCAGAGTCGAGAGACACACACATCTATGTGGAAATTGTTTTACCAAGACACCTACAGTGTGTGTCGTGGCTTCTCCTACTACACATATCCATCTACTTTGAGAAGAGTCTTGAGATTTTCAATGTTGTAAAATAGGACAGACTATACATTCTAAAGGCTGCCAAATATATACAGCACTTTGGTAATTTTACAATAGTTTGCTGTTTGAAGTTTGCATACTCTTCACAGCTGAAATGCTAAGTTATACAGCCATTTCACTGTCCATTTGCTTTTATATTGAACTATTCAAATAGCAAATGTAAAAAGAGTAAAAAAAAAAAAAATCCCTTCTTGCCACCTAAAATTTTTAACCTGATCTGCTTTGATACTTGAAAGACAGCAGGAGTCAGCAAGTACTGAAATCCTTGGAATAACACCGTTCATTTCATTCCTCCATAAGCCAACAGGTATTGAAAGAACATGAAAGTCCTTGTTTCAGAACATGAAAGTCTGCAAGTGTACAACTTCCTATTTCTATTTATGTAACCTTTTACTCTAGAAATGGAATTACATGCTAATCAGTTCAATCTCAGACTTTTGTATCTGCATTACTTTATCCTTCATAACAGTGTTGAATTTAACACTGGCTACCAAATGCATCCAATCTAAACAGAACAGCTGAAAAACAAAGACACCCACTGTGAACAGAGCGCACATCTACTGGGATAGTCAGTGCATGGTAGGGAAGGTTGCAAGCGAAGGGCAATAGCTATTTTACTCTAAATTCCCATGGAAACATTGCATCTAGCATAAACACACCCATGGGAGCAAGAGCAGAAATAACTGTTACCCTTTCAAGTTTACACCCCCATTTACTGTGCGTCAAATTTCTTTCTAGAAGGGAACAGATGAACAAGCATTAAAAAAAAGAAATCTATATAAAAGTTAAATATTTGATTACAGTAGCAAGTCACCACTTCATCATGGGAAATAACTTGTCTCTTGGAATCATTATTGATCCGAACTCTCCTGTTTTGGTTGTGTGGTGGATACTGGTAACTCCAGATTTGCCCATAGCAGGGGCTCTGCTTTTCTCATAGTGAGCTCAATCTTTGTAGCGGTCATGTTCACGTAACTCCTCTTTACATCGATCACCTAGAACAGTAAAGGTATTTCATGCTTTAATTTAACAGACTGATAGACATTGGGGATGTAAGTTAGGGAGTACCTCATCACTAAATTTCAGCAGACTTTAAGGTAATGAAGATCCCTCTAGTATCTTGAAAAATCAAGACTGTTTCCCATTCCCAAGCTATGGAATGTTCATGGCATAAACACATGCCTATGCATATCTAACATAAGCTGGCTAACATACATAACCAAGGGTTTTCTGCAATACTACTACCATGGTGTTGGAATCAGAAAGGACCTTGGAAGGCCGCCTTCTGTACAAAGCAGTGCCCATTATGATGTCATACTGGATCTCCTGGGTCATTTTATTCAGATTTAAATGCAATTACTCATTGTCATGCAACAGAAATTCTTTCAAAAAACAGAGTAATGAGGAAAATCAAACCATTCTGAAAAAGAAGATAATGGCTTATGCTTCAGTTTCCTTCTGGGGTTTTTTGTTTGATTTTTTGTTTGTTTCTTTTTAATAGAAAAAATATTTTTATACTTACTCCCCATAACTTCACACTACGATGAAACTCCTTTTCTCCTTCAAATACAATATGGATATTTACCTTAAGAGGAAAAAAAAAAAAAAAGAAAAAAAGAGAAAAGTTTATAATGTTAATAAAATATCTGACACCCCAAGCATGTTTAAACAGAATATACCATTTTAGGACTTGGATCCTACAATGACCAAACTGATAAACTGTCCCTCTGAAATAGAGATGAGTATCTATTTTAATAGATTATGATACAGTTGCAATCAACAGTGACCACTGGTATCTTATCATTTTAGATAAAGAAATCAGACAGGCATTTTAACACCTGTGTAATATTAGTAGCTGTGAAACAGCATACAATGAAGAATGGTATCAAATTACATTAAGTCAAATACAAGTAAATGATGACTCTATAATTATTTATACATATGGCGATACAAAACCATCATGCCTAAGTTTTAATTATGGAAGTCAAATCAAAGATTTTTTTTTTGCATACTTTATTGCAGCTTAAAAAAAACCCCACACATTAAATTGCAGATGTCCAAACAGAAGGGAGAAAAGAGCTATACATACTTGAACAAACACAAATGCCAAGAAAAAGCAGTTACTCAAAAAAGAGTCTTATGCTATCTCTGCCTTGTAAATAAAGCTGAGCAGATTTTCCTAGGTTCAAGTTGCTGATCTTAAGGTAGAGGCTCACCATTGTGCTATTAGCTTCTACATAGCTCAGATCAGGGACAGAGTTTTTAGCATATACAGAAACAGTCACTTCTCCTCCAGTCTGGTGCCAATCATGCCTGCATGGAACTACTTTCGTGCCCTATATAAGGAAAAAAGGTACAGGAAAAAAAAAGAGAATCACATTTGAATATTTTTTTACAAGATTAACAGCATAAATGCCCAGGACTTTTTTTAACAGCCAATTAGCATAGCTAATAAAGGACTCTATTTCATCTTCACAGGAGTCTCAAGACTCCACTTGCAATTCTTTTCACTAAGAATTTCAGTGAGATTCTTAGTGATCTCTGTCTCAAAGAAACTATAACAAAAAAATGTTACTTAGTGGATCAACTTCCTTTCCAAGACTACAGCTAGCCAGCAGGTTATAAAAAGGAACTGAACAAAGAGAAAGAATGCCATGACTCCAAGAATGCTTCATAGTCCTGGAAAAAAAAGTATTACTCTCTGTTCTCTGATGCAGAAAAAGTAAGTAAACTGTGAAAAAACCCTCAAAACAAAACCAAAAAGCTAAGGTAAAAAAACTCCTTGTTGGATAGAAGCCCATTATCTCAATACACATACAATTAATATATTCACGGGTTCTTTAAATGCGGATAAATTCTTTACTCTTTTTTCTACACTCTCCTGCTTTAGACTCGCCACTTCAACTTTTTTTTAATCCCTACCTTCTGCACTTGCAAATAATTCTTGAACAAAAATATATTCAAAGCAAGCAGCAGTTATTAGATTTAAAGGAAGTAAAGGACTTAAGAAGTAATTGCTCTAGAATGAGGTAATGAAACTGCACTTCTAATAATGTATCTTTATTTTATTTTGTTAAAACATTCCTCATGTTTGCAGTGTCAAACCCTTTTTGCCTCAGCGACAACACATTCATTAGAAGAACTTTTTGTTCAATTGCATCCATTGTGTGACCAAATATAATATTTTTAAAGAATCAAGTACTCCTGTACCACAGACTACTTCGCACTCCATTTCTCAGTTTTCCTGCTCTGCATATTTTGTATCCTATACATTATATCAGAGATAGTGATCTGTAATAGCTCAACTATGGGAATAACTCAATCAAGCTACAAATTACATTTCAGTATCCAAAATTCAGAATGACCAGTTACAGAATGCAATCTTAATGCTACTTACTGCATCCTTTTTAGTCCATACATGTGTTCCTCTTGCGCAGCCTTCTTGAGCTAAAAATGTATTGAAGTCAGAAGTTTTTCTTTTACAACAGCTCCAATACTTCATCCTTGAAAGTTTGCAAAGTAATTAATAAACAATATTTAGGACACTATTCACTGTGAACGTTTAAGATCTTTCCTTTATGCAATATTACTGTTACTTCTGTATATCCCCTTTAAGCACTGCCATTTTTGACAGAAGAGGGAATAGAGAATAAATCAAGGCAACATCTATAAAGAAAGCAGGAACACACAACACACTAGTTAAAAAAACCTGAAGTTAACTGAGTACTAACCCTTCACAGATCACAGGTACAAAAATGGAAGTTAGCTGAATACTAACCCTTCATGGAAAATAGGTACACCAGAATGGTATATACATACTTCTTCTGTGCTGTGCGGTCCTTCGTATGTCTGGTGGGACAAAGCATTTAAAGTGAACTACTGTTACAGGATTTGGAGCAAGGAAAAAAATAACACACAACAAAAACCAGAAATAATGACCAATGTACAAAAAAGCTTTTGGGTCAATACTCTAGATCCAATGGCTTGTTCTAGCTTTTCAAAGTAACCATTCAACCTTGCTTCACAGAAGGTTCTCTGGTCCTGCTAAGAAGCTGTACTTTGTATTAGTTCAATGGCACACATCAATGGTGACACCACCTATGCTCATAAAGCTTACTGCAGATCCTCACAGAGATTTTGTCTTTAAAATACCCTGAGCATTCAGAGAAAACAAGAACTTGAAAATAAATTAAATTTGAAATTCATAAAACGCATGGATTCTCTAGAGAAAGTAAGATAAACAATATACAACTTAGCCACGGAATATCAGATCAGTTCTTCCCAACAACACAAAGACTGCCAAAGTTCTCCTCCCACCAGAGCTCCAGTAGATAATGCAAAATCTGCCAGATAAAATAGCTTTTAAATTTTACTGTCCCATTCTGCACAAAACAAGCCTCTCAGTGTAACTTGCACTTCAAATGACTACTTAATATAATGACTAACTTTGGTACTAGAAGTGTTAAAACACTGACTTTTTATTTCTTCTTGCAAGAAGCATTAACTATTAAGATCTGTAGATGCTTCTGACCTATACACATTATCAACAGCAACTCAAGTGTTACCAGTAAGCCAATATAATATTTAATATAGTATTAAATTATAATAATATAATTTAGATATTAATATAAATTATTTTATATTAATATAAAATAATATTATGTTTTCACCAATATTATATTTAATAAGTTGAAACACCTCCATACCATGGATTTGACAAGCTTACTAATTAGAAGTTCGTAACAGGTTTAGGAAAAAAAATCTTCGACTTTCTGTGAACAACTCACATTTGTCCATAATAATGCATGTTATCAAATATGCATTTGTTAAACCAAATGGACTTTGTGCCTTTTCCAAATTAACTTGTAGCACACAAAAAACCAAAACTACTCACTTAATAGCTGAGCAGCTGCATTTAGAGTACAACTGAACCACTTACTTTCGAACAGCCTGCATTTTTACATGCCGTCCCAATCTTGATTTCATCACTATCTTCCTCTGTAAACAGATTATTATAGAAAATAGCAAATGAATTGTATAACCCACTTTGCTTTTATTAAGGACTAAAATGAGCCGAGGAGGAGAGTAGAAAATCCTTCCTCTTCAAGCTTCTGTTTCCTGTCTGACAATGAAATCTGCCAGAGAGGTAGAGAGAAACATTCCAAGAGCTGTATTACCTATGCATCAAATTTTAAACTCTCTATCTTCACACATTTTAAGTGGGGTAAATAAAAAAAGATGAAGAGGATCATTACAATCACAGGGGAAGCGAACAATCATTCATCTAGTTCAGTTTTGTAAAACTAAGAATGTAAAAGGTTTCAATTGCTGTCTATAAATACACACAAAGAAATAATCTGGATACCATGGAGAAAGAAGAGCTAAATTAGCTTGGCACAAGAACAAAAGAGCATAAAATAGCCACAAGCGTAGGCTGAAATTATAAAGTTACTTAAGGAGCAGTGTAGTTTTGGAACCAAATTCCAAATAAAATGTGGGAAGAAGAAAGAGGAAAAACAGACAAGGGAGAACCAACTAGTCTTCCAAGGAATTTCACCAATTTATGAAGGCTTTATATGATACTGTCTCTGCAATAACAGGGAGTAAAGTTCATTTCTTGGTAACTCTGTCAGTCACATATTCAGAAATGGATGTTCCCATTACATCCATTCTAACCACAAAATCTTAGAAAAGACACAATTCAAATAATGCTAATGACAATGAACTGCTCCTGACAACCAAGTCTCCATGTTACACACATCTGAACTTCAATCATCATTTCCTGGACTGGAAGGTATTTCCCAGATTATTAAGAAAAAGAACATAATTACAGGAAACTATCACTTCAGAAATGACAAGATCAGCTTTTCATTTATTTTTGTGACACTTAGCATCACATACCTACTTAATCTCCCTGTTTCCTTACCTTTTCTCCCTTCGTTTTCTGATGACAGTTTCAGTTTATCGAGAGCTTGTTTCAAGGAAGCTGACACCTTCAGCTGCAAATTTGTCATTGGCTCATCTGGGCTAAAAAAATCCATGTATTAGTGTCAACTTACTTCATGAGAAAGAATTTATAGAAGGCAAAGTAGTAACTTCCAATCTTCCTATGAGGCTCTTCCTTTCAAACCTCCCTTCAACAAACTACATTTGTAAATGCCAATCTGTACTGTTTATGAAAAAACAGACTAGAAACTTAGAAGGCAGTCTTGGCTTTCAACTGGAAAACCTAAATATTTTACAAAAATAAAAATAAATCAGAGATACTAAGGAATCTAAATACAAGCATCCTGAAATTATTTTTATTACTGTTTAAAACACTTAACACAGTTTCTAGTGGCATTTTAAGCCATGAGGTTATAGACTTCAATTTTTGCTTCTTGTGTTGAAAGATCAAGTACTTTGTCATGAACAGAATTCTTTTCTCATATTTTCAAGCTGAAGATAACAACATCACTTCTACCAAAATCAAGGTCTTCTAAGGTTAATTTCAGAATTTCTAGACTTCTACAGAAGTGTTGTAGAAATGTACGACACTGAATAACCAAGCAAGCTTTTAACTTGGCCACCTGATGACAAATTTGGAAAACCTTAAGGTCCACATACCGTACCTTGGTCTCTTAATTGTTTCCAACGGTTTTGGTGCCTGAATTATGTGTTCTTGAAATTTGGGTTTCAGTTCAGCTAGCTCCTTTCGTTCAGAGGTAGTTTTGACTTCTGGTTTAACAGGCTCAGGAGGTTTCTCGCTGTTATGGAAACCCTTTGTACAGCCCTATTGTGGAAAGCATATGTTTTTATTTATATATAAATGCAGCGTAGTTCATATGCACTAAAAATTAACAAAAACTGCAACAAGTCTTCTTGACTCATTTCTTCAGCTCCATCTTTTTCTTTAGCCCACTCTTAAAACTGGCTGCAAAGGAAACCCTACCACTAAAGTGGAAAATATTCTCATTTTGGATATAAGTTAAAAGAAAAATGCGTACTTTCTGTAGTCAAGCAAAGAGGTAATAAATGCTGACTCATCCTTCTTTATTAGCAAGCAGTTCTATCCAAACCTATTTTGATAATTTTAACAAAGCTTGAAAATGAGCTTTGACTTCAGCATTATATGGAAAAAAACAGATCATATAAGAATTAAAATTTCAGTTTTAACAGAAGTAGGCTAATTTAAAACATGTAAGCACATGCACCATTTAATATTAATCACCGTCACTTGAAAAGTATAGAAATTGTAAATAATCATGAGTACATACCACAATGCTTAAGAAGTCAGAAAAGTCTGTTGTTCTCCTCTTACAACATGACCAGCCCTATAAACATTTTGGAAGAGAAACAACATAGGCATGACTACCAAACTTGACAACAGCTTTAAAAAAGCAAAATATTTATTATATTTCTTTAAAAGATGTGGCATATCAAAATTAGCAATTGTTTTCTTCCCTACTGTGGACAATAGTATCATCTGCACTTTTAAAAGTCAGAGAAGTCTTCTAGTTCACTGGTGCTGCCTTAATCAGAAAGTTCAGTAACTGTGAGGCAATACTTCCATGACAAGTTAGGCGTCAACTCCGTGCAACAGAAAAACAGAAATGTTACTTCATCTCATTAAGTAACACATAAGCAAAACAAACAAAGACTACACCAATGAGCCAGGCCCACCTGGTCAATGCACAGGCCCTCTTCCAAAAATGGTAGGGATTTTTTTTTCCTTTTCTTGAGCACCACTCAGATATTTCAATTTCTTATTTCCCACCAACAGAGCTGGATATGTGCATTGCACAGCTATCCAACTACATCAATCAAGAGCACTTTTTATTATATAAACCAGAAATTCAATTTTAGAGAAAATTGCCTTGCTACTGTGAATACTGTATCTTAGAACTCAAAGAACCTTATTAGAAGCAACAGTTTGACTAATGCACCACTGCTTTGAAAGCTTAAGTGGTGCAACACAATGGGTTTTAGGTAGGTGGTTCTAAAATACCCTCAAAATATAAACTATTTCCACAGTTGAGGAGACAAAAGGTTCATCCTGCCTACCTAGATTATCTAGAACTCATAGCACGAAGAAAACTGCTCATTTGCAATTATGATAAATTTTTAATTAGGTCAAGAGGCAGGATAAGGAGAACAAGGAAAGTGGAACTTGTTTATAAATAGTGAGGAAGTAAGAGAAAGAGGGAGTAAACATAAGTTTTTGAGCTAACTGTATAATTTCTCTCTTCATAATTATGTACAAGATTTTTGTACTGTGCTCTGAGTACAGCTATAATTTTGTACAAAACAGTTTACCATTGTTTAAGCAACTGTACAGTATTTGATCTAAGAGTATTATCAACTGTACAGTATTTGATCTAAGAGTATTATCAACTGTACAGTATTTGATCTAAGAGTATTTGCCCCAATTTGCCAGTGGTACACGATGGCTGATTCCAGAGTCAGGTACTGCAATATCAGCAACAGCTCTCAGCAAACACACTGCCCAGCAGTGCGAATGCAGAAGCTTTCACAAGGCCAAAAGACACCACACTGTTGGGATGAGATGCACTTCCAGTAGAAGTTCCCAAGTACCAAAAAAAACCTAAAAACCACTCACTTCCTTCAAAGCTCAGCTAACAGCAGTTTAGTGCTCTAAGAAAAGTCACTCAGGTTACAGCACTGTTAATAAAGTGCCAGGCTCCATTTTTGGACACCAGTCTTTTGACTAGACACAATTAAATTATTAGAATGATTTCCAGCACTGTTTCAGCAATCATGTCTGAAATTATCCCCTGTAAGCACTTTGTATGCATCCCTGAAGAGGGAAAACAGTTTTAGCACAAAACCAAGGATGGGCTGTGCAGTTGGCCTAGTCACTGGAGACCCATCACAGGTATATTTAATTCTTCACTGAAGATGGAGCCCAAGAATCCCAGACAGCTGCATAAGAGGCATGGGTGACCAGTCCCAATTTAACTAACATCCGCATTTGGCTGATTAAATGAACGTGACTGTATTTTACAGCAGACAAATGTCACATACACATTAGTGCCCTGGCCACATTAGACCACAAGCAGCTGCTCTGAATTCCAAGCAGGTTAATTAATTTAAAGAGTATGAAATCTCTCAATGGCTCCACAGTCCTATTTAGAGGACCTAATTAAACTGCTGAGAGACCTAAAGTCAGTTAATCAACAGGAAACAAGTCATCAAGACTTGCATGGCATTTAGACCATATGAGTGGAGTTTTAAATTTCTTTCTCAGGAATTAGTAACTGTGCTTTTCTAATTTCATTGGGTTGTTCATGATAGGCTGAACATCAGTTTCTCAGCACTGAAAGATCTGGAATTAAAAAGATAAAAAAGCAAATAGGTAATACTTAAAAGGACGGCTGCATACTTACTTTGAGAGCATCATGAAAAACGGGCACACCTGGATGGTATGTGCATGAACCTAGAAGACAATAATTATTATTAATATTGAGGCACACCAAGAATCTTTATTCATATGATTACAAACCCAGCAAAATTGCCACATTTACAAGAATTGTATGCTATGAGCTGTTCCACTTCCCTGAGTGCACATCATTACTCAGAAAAATCCGGATTCCACCAAAAAAGCTGAGTGCATATATTAAACATAAATAATCAGGTCTTCTTTCTTCTTAAGTATTATACAACACAAACAAGAAAGCAGGTCAACACAAACTAGAAAGCAGGTATCTAAGACAAACTACTAGTTCCATGTGGAGCAAGGAAACTCTCTGTGGATCATGCCTGGCCTCCATCAGTAATCAGGTCTTACTGGTAATTTTGCAGAAGCAAGAAGGTGACCCTATGGCTACCTGACAGAAAATATTGATTTATCGCTTCAAATACATCTATTTGAACCTGATCAGAGCTTTCTGTTGAGAAGCATTCTGTTAAAAAAGTCTCTTGATGCAAATCATGAGTTCATGATTTGAACTGTAATTACTTTGGGTTTTTTTTTTCAATGTTTGTAGTATCCTAAGCCACCTAAAGATTTGAACCCAAAGGTTAGTCTTCCACACGCATGCAATTTTGATGTATCAATACTATTTATTACTAGTAGATTCTGTACAAACACTACACTGGAACACAACCTCTATTAATGAAATTGTATGTCTTCACAAACGTTTATCAACATTACACAGCTGTTCTCTTTTACTTGTATTCCTTTAACATGTAATAAAACTGTTCTGATAATATAACTTCTCACTGACATTTACTGCATGGTCAGTATTTTACTGACTTGACTCTAAGCACTATCTTTTGGCCTTTAAAGCAAAATTAGAAACACTTAAAATTAAAAGTGACACAAACAGTAACAATGCACATAATAGGAAGCAAAAGAAAAAAGTGATAAATAAATTAATTAGCAATCTGCCTACAGATATTTAATAGGCAAAAAACCCGACTCAGACAGTTTTATCTTTTTTATAAATATGTAGATTTTTACAGAAACCTCATTTTATATAATTTCCTTTGATTTTATATTCAGTGCCTATGTTTAAAGCACTAATACAGTCTGAGGGACATCAGTTCCCACCTTAACTCAAAATGCACATATTTTGGGACATTAGTCCTCCAGCAAGACTTACAAATATATCCATAAACCTCTATCAATTCCTTCAGTTTCAGGATGAAAAGCTAGTGCTGGTAAACCTCACAGGAAAATTAAAAAGGAAAAAGATGGTTATTTTGCATAGAGACCAGGACTTCACTGTTAAATCAAATAAAAATAAAAGTAGAGGTTATTCTTTTCCAAAAGTATGAAAGTACGTCACTGGAAGTATCATGAGAGTAAAAATAAACTCTGTTTTGTAGCAAAGATTATTTCTGAGTCAGAAAACTTAAAATGAGTATTTCTAATTACTCACTAGAGAGATGCTGTTAATAACAGCTACCGTTTTAGAGACCAGAACCATCACAAAATCAACTAACTCAGGGGTGGCTACGCTCCAGCTCAAGGCAGACACAGACAAGTGCCTGCTCGTCCATCTGGCCAAGTGCAATCCTTTTTCCTCACTCCCTGGAGCCTGGTCTGCAGTAGGTACCAGGTGGAGCAAATGACTTGGCTGCTGCTTGGCTGCCGCTTGGCTGCTGCTTCCCGAGGGCCCTGCGTGCTCCAGGAGAGAAGATGCCAGGACAAGGAGCTCTGCAGTGCCTCAGCAGAGCCAGCGGGATCTGACCGCTGAGCAGTGTGACCATTGTGCCTGCTAGAGGACAGTAAAACACCAGCCTGTCTGTGCTCACACCGAGTCCAACAGAAAATTAGGATACAGGCAGATAAAAGCATAGTCTAGTTCTGATTCACATGAAATCAGATTGCTGCAGCTTTTGGTTGCTATTCTACCTTTTCACTGAAAAAAACTCCAAAACCTGAACAAAACAAGGTACCTCTCCACTGCTGTTAATACCTTTCCTTTACCAGGAAGACTGATGTATTTCAAAGCCATTTTCTCCAGCCCTCAGATAATTTTTGAAGACAAAAGTACCATAATTTTTCAGCTTTTTGTCTGTTTGGAGCTTTTCTGATGTCAATTTCATAGTCAAACTGATCCCACCGTGCACACACAGTAGTACTACAACCTTACTGCTGCATCCTTAAAGCACTTTATTAGTTCTTTCATTAAATATAAAAGTAGAAATTTGTAGGGGTCACCCATATGAAAACCTGTTTCTCTGTAGTGATCTGTGAATAGCCATGCCAACCTGACCTAGTTTACTAAAGCTTGATCACAAACTGTAAAGCAGTGTTACTTTCATAAGGAGCACAGGTCACAAAGTCCTTATAGGATGTCTTTTTTTTTTTTTTTTTTTTTTAATTTTTTTTTTAAACAATAAATACCCTTAGCTGCTTTGCCTTTTGGGGCAAAGGGTGTAGAGGGAATAGTGGTGGAAGAGATCACTAAATGTAAGCATTCCACAACTATGCCTGCTTCTGCTGTTACTAACATTAGCAAGTCCTACTCAACAGGCTGCCCCTCTCTATGCAAAAACACGTCGCTGAGAAAAATAAACACTCTTTATTGCCACGGACCTAAACCACGAAAAATGTGCAAGCTAGAACATGTTAGCCTACTTCTAGACCTGGGGATCACTAAAAATTAAATTAACACAAAGAGAGCATTCTAGAAATTCAACCAACACAGTTACTTTATAAAGCAGGTGAGGGCGAGTCTTCTGAAAACTCAACTCACCCTTCTGCACCTCTGCAGATTTATGAAACGCCAAATGACAGAGCTTAAAATACGCTTCACCGGCATTCCCAGCAAAGACAGAAGCACTGCAAGCGCTCAAGGCACTTGGAAAAGCAGGCACACGTGTGCAATTCAGACACATTTAATTACCTGCTGCAAGTCCACACACTTGAACTAAAAAAAAGAAAAAGTAACAAAAACCAAGCCAACCAACCGACCAACCAAACTAAAAAGCAAAAACCCGCTGGTAACTGCGATGAATGCAACACCCACAGAGGCCCTGAGCAGAGAAGCCTACGCTGGCCTTGAGAGCCTTTGGCACACATGACAGCGCTGAGCAGCGCCGGGCCTGCCGCGGCCCCGCACGCGTGTCCCCGGGGCAGCCGCATCCCGGGGCCGTGACAGCCCCGGAGCACC
>JAYDZK010000001.1:35099072-35121830 GCA_034509185.1 Euphonia xanthogaster
GGCCCGCGGAACCGCCGGGCGGCTGGGCCCGGTAGTGAGTGGTGCCGCGGCTGTGCGTGAGTGCTGGGCCGCCAGAGAATTTCTAGCGTGGTTTTTTTTGTTGTTGTTGTTGTTGTTTTTTTTTGTTTGTTTGTTTGTTTGTTTTTCTGTTTTCCTCCCTTTCCTTGCATGTGAGTTTGATTTGAAATAAATGCTGCTGTGTACGTATTAAAAAGCTGTCTCATCTGCACTGAAGCACGGATGCCAGTGTCAGAAGCCTGCCATGAAAAACACTAATTTATGTTCTCTTTATGTTCTCTTAGTTCCATGAACGTTTGCCTGGCTGCTCTTGACAGCTGGCCAACTTACATATGCGCTATAGTGTGCATTATAGAGGTTGTATTTAAAATCATAGAATAGTTTGCAGTGGAAGGGACCTTCAAGGTCATCTAGTTCCAACCCCGCCAGCCACGATAGGGAAGGACACTTCTCTAGACCACGGTACTCCAAGCCCCTTTGAACCTGGAACACCAGGGATCAGGCATCCACTGTCCCAGTGCCTCAACACCTTCAAAAGTTTTCCCAATACTGAGCCTAAAACTTTCTTTCAGTTTGAAGCCATTCCTTCACTTGTCACTACATGCTGTTCTAAATACATAACTACAGGCATCTACATTACAGCACGCAGTTACAAACTGATTTCTCCTAGTTAAACACCTACAGCACAGCTTTTAAAATAGAACTGCCCAGGTGTTTGTACAGCCTGTGTGAAATCCTGAAGCACGCATGCACAGAATGAACAAAAAAAAGGGCTTCATAAAGGGAATTTCAGGATGCAAAAGGATCATCAGGAGACTGCTTCTGATGTAGCCCTGATCTTCTGCAAACTTGTGAGTTAATGCTTGATGTCTGCTGGCACCTTTTTATGTGTGTGTCACATAAAGATACGCATTTGTTTGAGCCATTGAATACCGACTGCTCCCCTCTGATCTGCAGTTCCTATTGAGGCCTCTTGTAGTTTAAAGAAAAAAAACAAAACATTCTCTTCTATTTACCAGAAGCATTTCAATGTATAAATGCAAGTGGTAATAAGAGTTTGGAAAGAAAGAGGATACATAAGAATGCTTCTCCTTCTATATAAAAGCATTTCATTATTTCTTTTTTTGTTAGGTGCCTTATAAAATAAGTAGAAGATGGACAGAAATGTTGCATATAGGTGTATGTGCATCATTACAAATTCTTCATAAGGTGAAGAATTGTTCTTAAAACATAAAATTCATGTTTCCCTGTCAGTGAAAGTGCCACAAGAAAATAGAATGTGATTTATATCCGTAAAATAAGTTTTGTGGTGTTTCTGTGGCCATGGTTGCCTTTCAGCCATAGTGTGCAAGCATACATCCATTTTAGAAGGAGCCAACATTTTGCAGAAATGCAAAAAAAGTTATGCTTCTGCAGAGACAGCATCAATTTTTGTTCAAAGAATATTTTTTAAAAATTCAAGAGGAGTTATTTTAGCAGCGTGGTATTTACTGGATTAAACAGTGGCATTCCTATGATATTAGTAATGGAGTTTGGTTCTAACACTCTGAGAAGACTTGTGGAAAGAAAAATACAATCCATGTGTTCCCAAAAAGTATCATGTGTATCTTCCCCACCTAATTGCTATCTCACTGATATTGAGACCTGCCTTTATATCTTCCAGACAGAAATAACAAAAGAATGCATTTCCTTCATAATTCAAAATTCTAATGCATACGGCATTAAAGAAAATTCACCCGAAAACTCAGTGTGTTGCTAATTTTAACACACGCAGTCAGATCTCTGAAAGTCACTGAGCTGTATGCATCGTCTTTGTATGTGACCCTAAATAGAATGAGGTGCTTTGTTTCACAGAACATTATAGAAGCAAATAATGGTTTGTAATCGGCTCTTGAAATTGTGTGTATTCGGCACAAAACACTACTAATTGACAGTGCGTAATCTTCATCTCACAGAAGTCTGCACAGCTTCAAAAAGGCATTTTTTGTGCTTGATAGGAAGGCATGAGAGCCTTTCAATCCAGTTTTGGAAAGGTAGAAAGGTAGAAAGTAACATGTTCAAATAAGATTTAGATAATCATCTTGTGGGCATGACAGAGTTAAATTTAACTTACTCCTATATTTTTTGTTTAGAAACTTTTCATTGGAGATTCAGAGTGATAAGGAATAATGTTCTAATGGATGATCACTGGATTTTGGTTCCCTAGAACTTAAAATATGAAAAGCACATAGATAATTTTTATGTGTTTTGTCCTTTATTTTCAGTTTCAAAGTCTTCCAAAGTGTTGGATTCCAGAGTGTTAGACAAGCTTTTATGGTGCCTTTAGTAATTGGATCTTGTATTAGGTGTTATAAGACACCTTAGCTGAGAAATAGTGAAAGATTTGTGAGTGCATGCTTTTTATTTTAAATACATCTGCTGTATTTTTCTCATTTCAGAAATGTTACAGTTAAAAAATTTGGAAGCAGTGTTCTGGCTTGAACAGACATAACACAGGAGGATACACACTCTGGATTTTATGTATGTATGATAGCAGAGAGATTTATATCCCCCCAACACTCCTTTTCTTCTTTCTTTTTTTCTTTTTTTCATGGAGCTAGATTCTGTGCAAAGATTTCCCTGAAAAAAGCCACCTTGAATTTCTGCCATTTAAAAGTTATTCCATCTCATCCACAGTTAATGTGGCTTAGGTGTATTTTCAAACATTGGAAATGGCATAGCTTCCCTGTAGAACTGGAACCTGTAAAAAGCCAGGATGTTTTAGCTCACTTCTCAAAATGCAGAATCTTTGCAAATCTGATTTCCTTCCCAGTTTGTTGAGTGAGGAGTCTTTCATCCAGGAGTCTTCAAATCAGGAAATGTCCTGATTTTGTGCAGAAGTGCTGAATATGGGATTGCAAAAAAGCCCCAAACTAAACCAGTTTTCAGTAAATCTGAAGGAGGCAGAGGAGAAGGTTTTCTATACTCAGGCTTCAGGTGAGAGCTCTGTTGCATCACACCAGAATATTTTTGCTTCTAATCAGAGGCAGAGGGCATTTTGGGCTCCTTCAACTTCCTTGGAACAGAGGGTGCGTCCTTGAAATTTAAATGGATTCTGAGGATTCATTTAAAATCAAGGCAGGTAGCTCTGTTTCACATCTGAAAATATCAAAATGTGAAATAATTAAACAAATCCTTTCTTTAGGAAGCTTAGCAGACATTTAAAATACAAATGTAAATCCTTGTAAAGCTAAGAGCCAAAAGCCTGCAGAGTTTGCAAGAAACTGCCCTGTTCATCCGAATATGTTCAGATTTGATGGGCAGAACATCTTAAAATGTCACGTTTCATGGAGAGGCAGAACAACTGAATTTTTTGGAGAGAACACTTTTTTCCCCCTTCTGTGGTTTTTTAAATGCCAGGTTTTCCCAGGAGGTAAGAGAGATTAAACAGCATCCGCTTCTAATAATCCACCAGAGTGCTTGCTGCTAAAGCACGACCTGAATTTAAGTAGATGCTTCATTAAGGCTCACCACCTCCTTTGATATCAGACTTTAGCACAGGCTTGCTGTGCGATTGTTGGAATTCATTTAAGGCAGAATTTTCAAAGGTAATTTTCTAAGTAACCTAGGTGCCTGCAACATCTAGAAAACACTATAATGTTTTAGGCAGTTTTCAGAAGTCTGCTTTCAGGTGCTGCTAAGGAGACTGAAAATTTCATTACTGAGTTCAGTAGGATATGGGATAATATGTTGATGCTTCCCCATTTAAATTTTTCTATGCCTTTGACCTCGCTGCAGAAAGTAAAACCTGTTTGATGCAATATGTACAGCCATTCTCCAGAGTGCTGCTTTGTCATAACTTGTAGCGATGCATGTATTATAATGATCTCTTTCATCCTTCCTGCAGCTGAAACAAGATTGAAATGCTACACAATCTGTGGATTATTAAACATAAATGCCATGTTGAAATTTAAAGAATTCAACTCCCTAGAAGACAGAAAATAGTAAGATAATTTGTGTAGCTACATACAGCCCACTAATGCTGTGACCCAAAGCAGTTCAAACACAAAGTTGATGGATTACAGGAATACTGGTGGAAGAAGAACTGAAACTAAATACGCCATCCAGGGGGACTTTAGCAGTCTTGAGAGGTGAGCCTGCATAAACCTTATGAAGTTCAGCAAGGCCAAATGCAAGGTCCTGCATATGGATCAGCGCAATCCCAAGCAGAGGTCCAGGCTGGGCAGAGAATGGAATAAGAGCAGCCCTGAGGACTGGGATATGGTGGTGGCTAAGAAACTCAAGACAACCTGGCAATGTGCACTCACAGCCCAGAAAGCCAGCCGTGTCCTGGGCTGCATCAAAAGCAGCGTGGCCAGTAGGGCGAGAGAGGGAATTCTGTCCCTCTTCTACTGTGATGAGATCTTGCCTGCTGTGTTCAGCTCTGGGGCCCCCAGCACAAGAAAGATGTTGGCCTGTTGGAGCAAGCCCAGAGGAGAACCATGAAGATGCTAGACGGCTGGAACACCTCTCTTTTGAAGAAAGGCTGAAAGAGCTGGGGTTGTTAAGCCTGGAGAAGAGAAGGGTGCAGGGAGACCTTAGAGCATCCTTCCAGTACACAAGCAGGGCTGCAAGAGAGCTGGAGAGGGACTTCCTACACAGACATGTAGTGATAGGACAAGGGATAATGGCTTTAAAGGGAAAGAGGTCAGGTTTAGATTAGGTATTAGGGGGTTATTTTCTGTGAGGGTGGTGAGGCACTGGAACAGGTTGCTTGGAGAATGGAAGTTTTAGAGGCCAGGTTGGCTGGGGCTTTGAGCAGCTTTATCCAGTGGGTAGCATCACTTCCCATAGGAGGGGACTTGGAACTGGGTGATATTTAGGGTCCCTCTATAGCAATGCTGTGATGGCCCCATGGAGGGGAGAGAATGATGCATCTGACTCCATTGATATCAGAAGGCTACTTAATTACTTTATTATACTATATTGTTCTATACATCTAAAACTGAATCTGCCAAGCACTCTGCACACCACTGCACAGAACTGCACTCATCTTGTGACTCTCTCATGACTGTCAGCTGACTGTCTGACACACACACACACACTCTTGGGCCCTAATAGGCCAAGGAAACAAAATATCCCGACTTTGGATAAATAATCTCCATATTGCATTCTACTTTGGCACAACACGGGCATAGCAAGTGATAAGATTTGTGTTTTCCCTTTCTCTGAGGTTCAGAGAATGTGAATCTCAGAAATCCTTGGGAAGAATTATGCCTTGCTTTTCTCTGTGAAGAGAAATGTGGCAACATCCCTCATCCAACTTAATGGTTCTGTGAGTCTCTAGATCAGATATGTAAAAGTTACAGTATAGTAGCATGTTCACTTTATTTTCATGGAGTGTTCGAGCTTCCATCTCCAGCTTTTTGTCCTTTTTTCTTCTTTTCCCTTGGAGGTGGTTGAAATCTGGTTGAAGTTCTGAGCACCAGTCTCAGCAACAGAAAGGGCTTACCTTAGAAGTGACCTGGCCTTAGTTCTGGTAAATAATGATGATCTTTACTTTGCTCCTCTACACTTTCCTCATGATTAGTCTCACTTGGTCATCAGTATTACCAAACTCATTCATGGTGTTCTCTTGGACAGTTCTCCACATCTGAGGTTGTTTTCAAAATAAGGGTATTTTAAGTGCCTAAGTACACAGTGTAAATTTGTTTGTCATAGGGATTCTGAAAGTTGAATCTAACAGCTTCAGGCTTTTCTGGAGCTAATGTCTGGCTACTTACTGAAGAGGAAAAGAAAAAAAGTGCTGATTTTGTTTGGCAGCTGCAGAAGTTCAAAGAATAAATTGTGGCAATGGTAGAAAAGGTCATAACAGCTAAGGAGGCTATGATCTGGTTATGCTCTTTTTTTTTTCCATTCAATTTACTGCAAGCAAGTATATTCAAGTAAAAACAGCTATCTGGCATACTGATTACATCTGTTTCTGGTGCTGTGAAGTTAGTGGGACTAATTTAACATGCAGTGAAAGAAGTGAGCAAAAGAATTTACTAGACCACTTTGTGTGAAGTATTTTTCATAGTGGTGTTAACAATGAATTTCTCTGTTCATTGACAATGAAATAAATTGGATTGAATCACAACAATTTTTTGAGAGGGATAAGATGTGGAAAAAGCCCACTCAGTTTTATGCCAAGAAGTTTAATTTTGGTTATGAAAAATACAAAACAGAGCGGTTTGCAAAATGACAGTTTGAGTTTTTGTGTGTAACTCCTATTTATGTATTAAAGAAGATGGGGCAGTAACATGTGAAGAGTGCAGACTGAAAAACAGCAAATGCATTATGAACTCAGTGTGTGCTGGTTAAATAAGTGCTAAGAATTTCTGTCAGCCAGAAGGTGGTAGCAGAATTCTCCTGTAACAGCTCTGGATTGTGTTCCAGAAGGCATTCTCAATACAAAGTGATTTTGAAACGCAGTTCAGAAAACATATTTTTTTTAGTAGCAGGAACAAATAGCACTGACATTTTTTTTTTTCATTTGGCAGCATCTTTGAGTAGAAAAGTGTCTGCACTTATGCCTGAGATGTCATGCATTGGGAATGCATGTAGGATCTGTTACTTGGGTTTTGTTTCTGTTTTTTTTGCAATTGTAATTATGGTTTTTACAGACTTTTTAATGCCAAAGGGAGCCATTTGTGGGCTGAAATGACAGGAGATTTATTTTCCTCATAGTATCACAAGACTGGAAGATGTCAGTACCATGAGAAGCCCAGATAACACATTATTTCCATCCAGAGGAACTCTGTCATTCTTTCACAGATGTAAACACAAATGCAAAGAGTGATATCCATCGGCTGGGACTGATGCAACACCCTAGTCATACTCTTATCAAGTGTAACAACTTGAAGATACAAATGTTTTTATTACTCTGTTTTATTGTTCTGTGATGGACTTTTGTCCATCACAATATCTTTGTGCACATAGCAATTCCTATTTCAACAGAGACACTCTTCATCACTGCAAGAAACTTGTGAGAAATTCAGGCTCTGGAGCACAGCCTATCCCTCATTTTTTCTTAACCATTGTGTCACAGCTGTGATGATACACAGTACTCCTCTGCAGACTTCTTTAAGAAATTGTTCTGTACCTAAGAGATAGTTTCTATGGTAACTACAATTTTTGTGGTTTCTTGGGGTTTTGGTTTTTTTTTTTTTTTGTTTTTTTTTTTAAACCTACTGGATAGTTTGGAAATAGAGGGAGCAAGGCTTTAGAATGACATTGGGAAGAGTCAGCACAATAAAATAAGGTAGAAAAAGAAAACATTCTTTGCTTGATCTACCTACCAGTAAACTGAAACAGCAGTTCAAAAGAGCATCAGTCTCTTACTTATAAGCTGTCTGGCTTATAAGCAAGCAGGCTGGAGCTGCTGGAGCTGTGCAGGAAAAAAAGAAAAAAAAGGAGGAAGCCCAGAGCAAGCTCTGCCACTCTTACAATTTTGCACCTGATGGTCTTTTTAAAATTGGCTTTTTACAGTGACTGCAGCAGTCTCCTCTTACTGAAGTTCTGACTTAGAAAAACATTCACCCATAAGATTACAACAACATACTATTTTATCTTATGTGCTTCTCTCCCCTTTCACTGTTCTTCACAGTATAAATATGAAGTTGTTTGGGGCACTGTGTGCAGAATTTCTAGTGGAGCCACAACAATGACAGTAATGAAGATGTGAAATGAGCTGGTTTAGAACACAGCAAAAGATAGCAGGAAATACAAATTATAAGTAGATATGGATATCAATAGATATATAAATATTAGAATACAGATATAGAAAACATGGTAAAAACCAGGGGCTATATACTGTGTGAAAAACACGGCGAGTTATTGAGATAATCACAAAATTCAAACATCCATTTTTCACATATGCTGGGAAAGCATATTCATAGGAAAGGTCTCTTTTAGGCAAACGTGTAGGTGTTGTAAAGATGCCAGAGGTAAGATTGTAGAATACATTGAAACAGCTGGGCATTTGAAAAACCTGTTTTGCCAACAGCTCTGTTTTCTCTTAAGGCAGAAGCTAGCAGAGGGTTAACCCAAAATGAGCTAATCCAATGGAAATTCAAATGTTTATGTAATAAATTTCCTAGAATTGTATTTAGAGATCATTGCTGTAATGCTTACCAGTTCTTTTTCTGTATTTAACTGTTTCATCTCAAAAAAAGGAGGGAAAATGTTTATTTTGTGGAACCAAAACAATGACATGAAATCAAAGGGAGCTGATTAAGAAGAGCTTTGATATTTTGTCAGTACTGTTTAAGAAATACATTATCCTTCTGTTTTGTTGCAAAATGGGGGGAAAAGGATGACATTATTTAGAAATTATTTGCAGATATGGAGTTCAGTTCAGCACAGTTCTGAAGTGTACAGTGACTGCAATTTCAAATGTGCAGGGTAAAAATGTTATTTCTAGATAGGCACAAGTGAATCATTTAGAAATAATATATGATATTTTTAATCTCAGTCTGAGAGGCCTTAAACCTGAAGCTGCTCCCATTTACTTTAAATTGGTATTTGGCATCTCCTTTGAGATTATTGAATGTTATTTTATCTTCATATAATGCTGAATGACTATCTGCTGAAAAATTGAGGTTCTTTTAAGGTGCCTTAGGTTGGACACTAAATTAATTGGGTTATCTGAACTCTATTAGTCATCTGAAACAACTTGGTCTCCATTTCCTGCTCTTAGTGACTTATTAATGTGGCTGTGACAGGAGAGGAAAAGAGCAAAGGAGAAAATGTCAGTGCAGTTATTTGCAAGTAATTCTTCCATCTGGAGAGTGATCGCCTCCACAGTTCTTGCAAAGAGCCTGAATTCTACAAAACTTCTGGAGAGTCGCTTTCCTAGAACTGAAATGAAAACCCTATAGCAGTAAAAAGTGGAAAAGATCACATTCTGTAGGGTGTCCTATGTTGACCCCTTTGAAATTTTCCATTGATACCAAGTGAGGAATGAGGACCCAGCTGCCACTTGTCCTTCACACAGCCCTTTATCCTATTGCAAGGATGTAAGTGAAGTCTGCAGCCTGTCTGTTAAGCTGTAAATAAATGGATCTGTCAGTCAGTGAGAAATTTTAAAAATAGGAAAACTGTGCATTTGATCATTTATAACCACTAGGAGAAACTTAAATGCTGAAACTGCTGACACTGATCATGTTCTCAGGAATGAGGGAGTAGGACCAGCAAAACCAGGGTATGTGTTTGTCATTTCAGCTGCTAGGCTGATCTCAGAACTCTCCAAAGTAGCCTGTAAATAGCCATGTGCCCAGCTATTTTAGCCTAAATCCTTGATAAAACTAATGAATTATTTCAAAATATATGTGAGCAGGCACTTAGTTACTAGAGATCTTAAAAAAAAATCCATATTTGTTGTGCAAGGGAAGCTGGAGGTCCTTGTATCCAGACTTCTGTGGTTGTAGACTAGATCTGAGTGGATGCAAGTGCTTTGCACACTGAGCTTGTGCTGGCAGTAGAAAAGCACAGAGGCTTCGGAACAGCTCTTCTGAGAGGATGCTCAGCTGCAGAACAAGTGATGTGATGGCCAGATATGCCTTAGATCAAAGCCTCCACAGGAACTGTGCCTTGGTTTGAGCACAACACCACCTGCCAGAGGATGGGTTCTTCATCTAGAAAGGTTGACATACTCAATGTAAAAAGTGTGACATTATGTGATACTAGACTGACCATAGATTTTTTTTCTTATTTCGATCTTATTTGGTGAAATTGTCTGTTTTGGTTTTTTTTGTTGGATTTTTTTTCGCCCCCAGATTGTTGCTCAGATCCCTACAGTTGATGGCATTTTCCTTTCTGTGTCATTTTGCCTTTGTTACAGGGTGCCATAATCCTTGCTTAACATCTCCATAGAAAACTATATTAGCAAGCAAAATATTTATCTGCACACTAGAGCCTGTTTCAGAACTTAACGTGATGAGATTGGTATTTTCCTAATGATCTTCTAGGCATTTGCATTGTTATTCCACATTGGAAAAAACAATCTGATCAGTAAGAACTGTGAGATTTCCCTGTTTTCACAGTTACATGAATGCCACCCTTCCTCAAGTAATAATCACTCACTAGCCTTGCATTTGTTGCTCTTTCAGATTTCACAGCCAGAGCTGACACTGTCGACAGCTTGATAAACTCTTTGCCACTTACGATGGCTTTGCCTCTTCCAGGAACATTCTTTCCTGTGTATACTCACTTTGAAGAACCACCCCAATTTTTTTCTGAAGCCTCTGCACAAATTAGGCAGCCTTTGCTCTTGCAAAATTATCCGGGGTAGAAAATGTGAAGTTGTGGCTCAAGGAAAGAGTGCCTATAATAAAAGAACAAGTTCATGTGGGGAAGAAGGGTTCTGTGGCACTAATAATGTGCGTACCCCCTTGATGTGGGTCCTAGTTTCACGTGGATTTTGGTAGTAGGATGATACAGTTGAAGATAAAGTTTGCAGGTTATATCTTGTGATTCATTTCATGATCTGCTTTGGTAATTTTCTGTTTGCTTCTTAGGTAATTTGGTGACAAATATACCTATAGGTGGTGCTGCTGCTCTAAATCCTCTCTGTTCGGTCTTGTCTTGAGAAAGGAAAGCTGGCACTTGCGTTTCAACATTCCAGTGTTTCTCAGGCTCTGAAGAAAAACATTATGAAATATGACTCAGCTATAATCTTTCCTATGTATTCCTGGGAAGATAATTACAGTAATGAATCAGGCTCTCTTATTGTAACCATGCTATTGTGCTCGTATATAACATCTCTCAAAACAATTAGACTCATCCCACATGTGAAAGATCTTGGGCCGTCTGACTCTGCTTGCCATAGTGTCAAGTAATATGCACACACTGAAGTAATTATTTTCATACATAATGCTTGGGAACAGAGAGAGAAAGATATTAAGACTGACTTGTCTGAGTCATGTGGGAAGTCTATCATGACAAGGAATAAAATCCAGGTAACTTGTGTCATACCTAATTTACTTGCTGTTGGTCAGCCGCTCCTTCCTTAAGAAATAATTTGAGAAAGGATGTCTGTCTTGTCTGGCACTGACAGAAAAGTCACTGTAACATCAGAACAAGCAGGAATGTGGTTATGCTACTTCTCTCCTCTTTTCTAGAAGCAATGAGGCGTAGCTATTTTATTATGTTTGTTGTCATTAGTCAGGGCTACTGCTTGTTTGTCTGAGGCTACCAATAAACACAGTGTGATTCATATAGAACTGCTTGAGGGATGGCATGACTCCAAAAGCACAGTTTAGCCTTTATTTGGCAGTTGTTTGCTTAATGCAGAAAAATGTGTATGAAAAATGAATCTGTGCTTTAACACCCAGCTTGTAAAATCCACTTGATTTATCCTTCAGAAGATATTGCAATATAAAGGAATAATGAATACAATGCCTGCCTTCATTTTCTCTTGTTTTTCGGTTATGCTGTCATCTTCAATATTATTGCAATGGATTCAGGCCTATATGGAGTCATCATGACTAATAAAATATCTTTAAAATCAAAGATGATCTGTGACGCTGAGCTTTGAAAGGGCATTTCTTAAATCTAATTGTAATGTATGTGGAATTTTCGTTCCCTTGTATGATTACTCTGATTTAATCGTGAACTATAAGGGAGAGATGCAGTGGGACAGAGCAGTAGAGCATTTGAAGAGGCATTGTTGCCTCTCCAGAAGTAGGTCATCCTCCATAAATTTTGTGTTACTGTTGTAGGCTGATCATTGCCTCTGTCCTTTCTTCTGTAAAACAGAGGTTTCCCTCTCGTGGCCTTTGAATCTCTGGAAATCTTTGGGCCACTTCCTTTGGGTCCTTGGTCTCAGAGAAGGTGTGAGAAAAACACAAACGTATTTCTTAAATGCGATCTACAGGGACTGCCATTTCCAATGAGAAAAATAAATATATCAGGGACAAAGTAGGAAAAAGACAAAGTAGGAGACTTTGAAATCATCGATATAAATGATGGTCCCTGCAGAAACTGGGCACATGAGGGGGAGGAATGCAAAAGTAAAAACGCAGAAACAAAAGAGATTTGTGCTGGGAATAAAGCCCAGATTTTTCTACACCCAGGTGAAGAGGACTAAGAAGACAATTGCCTGGAAACTCTGAGTAATTGGATTAATTTCCATTAGCATTTAAATTTGGATCAAGAGTGGACTTTTGAATTGAACTCCCACCATCCACATTTTCTCTGCTTTTGTTCAGAGTGGTCTCAGAGTACCTAAACTAGAAACATCCCAGGCGAAATCAGGATGGAAGAGGAACTCCAGGAGCACACCTGGTCCATTTTAGTTGTTGGCAATGAGCATGCAGGAGACAGGAGTAGACTAGATGTAATCTAGTGCAGTAATCTGAAAGAAACCTCCTGAAATTGTGTAGTGCAGGCATCATTGGATAAGGATCGTATGAAAGCCCTTGATGGATGGCAGGGCTTGTGGTCTGCTGATGTTGGTCACTGCAGAGTGCTGAGGACAGTGCAGCTTGGTGGGTGGTGTGCAGTGGGGCTCCACCAGTGACCGCGGTGAGGCTGTGGGCCAGTCTTCCCATGGAGATGCTTCACAGTCTTCATGCTTTCAAAGGAGCCTTCTCAGAAGCAGGCTGGCTCTCACGTGTGTGTCTGTCACTGGTGAGCAGGCTGGGCACTAGTTGGCCCTGTCCTTGTGGGTGAAGGTGAGCACGGAGCTCCAGCTGGCCAGGGTGATTATTGTGTGTGAAGGGTGGGCACTCCACTGAGAGGGGACAGCTGGCTGGGCCAGAGGGCCTACCTGGCTGATCAGCAAGGGAAAAAAGGTTTTAAGAAACTTGAAGAATGTGGCAGTGTCCCTGCTAGAGTTCTAGTTATGCAGTACTGTTCCCCTAAAATGTTCATATTGTCTTGATAAAGTAGTTTTGTTTTTTTTTTTTTTTTTTTAATTTGCAGGTCCTGGTAAACACAAATTGGTTTAGCTCTACTACACAGTGTGAATAACACTCTACATTCCTTGATATTGCTTCCTTCAGGGTATTTAAACTGTGTTATCATCTCCCTTCAGGCTCCTTTTATCTGACAGAATATATTAGACTCCTGTTTTCTCTGATTTTTACGTCACAGTCTCAAATCTTGTCTTCATTTATTTGCCTGTTTCTGTCCTTAAATATGTGGACTAAGCTAGCATACTGAATAGAAAATTTCTTATAATTCTAGTTAGGCTACTACTGCATTATATAAAGCTTCTCAAGATTTGACTTAGACTTTTAAATATATCTACTGTTCCAGCTTCTTTTATATATCAGTTTTGATAAATTAGGGATGTTAAACTATATCTAACGGAAGGGATTTTAGGGGGTTGTTTGCACTTTGTTGTTGTTGTTGGGGGATTTTTTGTTGTGTTTTTATATTTGCTTGTTTCATTGTGTTTGCTTGTTTGTTTTATTGTTTTTGTTGTTGATTTTGGTGTTTGGGTTTAGTTTTACTTAGCAAATGAGATCTACAGTAAATATGTTTGTTTAAAAGGCAACTTGAAATTCTATGAAATACTTTTAACATGATATTTGTTCTCCTTTGCTTGCATAGAAGGTCTCCAAAGTCTGCAGTGCTGCCCCAGGAATGGATGCCTTTGCACTTGGCCATTATCTTAGTATCACCAGGACTTGCTACAGGCAGTAAGGTACACCAATATAAATCCAGTGTATGGATTAAAACATGGCTATGACAACACACAAACCAAAAGAAAAGCCTTAGCTAAGGAAGTGATCCATAGTTGGAGGAGAAGGGACAGTGGGAATACGTGAATACAGCAGATTCACAACCTGCACAGAGGCATTGTGCAGCTTCTGTGTCTGAAGGTTTCCAAGAGCAGACTGGATAAAGCTGGACACTGGGGGTGAGCTCAGATGTGGCCCTTCTTTGGGCAGAAGATAGAACTAGATGAACTAGAGACCTCCCAAAGTTCCTTCCAACCTGAATTTCCCTATGATCCTATGAAAAAGAATGATGATGTATGAGAAAATATGAACAACCCACAGGAGTAAATCAGTGTTTACTGATCTTCCTTCCATAGTTCTTACTATATTTGATTTGAACAACCCGAAAATACACGCTATAGAATATTTTCTGGTCATATCTTTAGGATGGCAGAATCAAGTTTACAAACATCTGTAGGTGTTTGACAATAGAGCCTGATTTTGGAACCACAGTTTATTTTATAAGCAGTGTGCTGAAGCAAATACCCTTTTATGTGACCATTTTAATCAATCATAATTTGTCACTGTGAAAGGGTCAGGACCTTAAAATAGAACAGTATATAGACTCCCTATCAAAGAATCTTCCTGTCTGCTTAGTCTGCTTTAAAGTCTTATAATCTTTTATAATCTTATAACAAATTCTGTAGCATCTTTTTGTAAAGGTTCAGAATGCCTACTTACAGAACCTTGTGTTCTGAACTACCAAAATTGATTTTTTATTATTATTTTTGTAGATCTATTCTTCAGAAGGTCTGCCATCTAAGTATAAACTTAGTCCAAGGTTTCTTGGCATATGAAGTCTGAGGAGATCATGGCGCTAGACAGCACAGGGCAGGTTTGTGACATAATTCTAAATGTGCTTTAAATTAGGGAGAGGTCAAGTATTTACCCACCTTGGGTATTACACCATGACTGAACGAGATGAAGGATATTGGTGTAATTAGTATGAAGCCACTGAAAAAGAACCATGTTAAATAAACACAAATAAGTCAGATTTATCAGAGAAAAAAAAAATTAGGATCTAAACATGCTTTTCTTGCACAAGTGCTTCCACAGAGATCTGACTGAAGAAAACACCTCGTGACTTGTGCTTTGACCTCAAGAATTCACTCAGCATTTCCCAATGCAATCAGATGTGTTGATTCCTGTAGCCATGGGGTAGCTGCCCATTTTCCTCCCTTCCTCCCTCCCTTGCCCGCTTCTGCCTCTCAATTTTCTTTTACTTCACTCCTGCTTTTTTCTCTCCATTCCCCTTCCTTTCCTTATGTCTATAGGCTGGAGGCTAACAGCCTATAGACATTTTCCTAAACATCCAGTATGTTACTACTATAATAATACAGAAGGAAAGGGAATGAACCATAAAATCATTGGCAGATCAAGGAAAAACCTGGTCTGTATCACATGGGAGCACAGGACTCAGAATAATGCAGGGGTTTTTATTTCTAAGGAAGAATTGTAATGATATGTAAATTAAAGGCAGAAGAATGGAGGCCCAGACTTCTGCATGAATAATACATCTGTAGTTCTGAACAATGAGGATAAGAGTTTTTCAGATGGCTCATACAGGCACCTTTACACTGGCTACATAGAAAACCACATCCAGACCTTAAAAGTGTCCATTTGGGGATTTCTGTTCAGGAGGTGTTTCTGATGACCTAACTCACTGGTGGAAGGAAAAACAGAAAACTGAACACAGACGACATTGTTGAGTCCACCTGAATGAGTATAGGAGATGTAGCTACTCGCTTTTCAGGACAAGTCAATTGTGAACATCAAGTCTAATGTTCTTCAAATTATAAAAAGAATTATTAATTGTCTTAAGGCTAAAGAATATTTATTGGTATATTCAGTGGCAGGGCTTTTTGTTTTCTTTTTATGTATAGTGTGAAAATAATTGAGGAGTGAAAAATTCTTTTTAGGACTGTAATAATTAATCAAAGTTGAGCACATTATAAAATATGGCTTGGATGTTCATCTGATGCAAATAAGCTCTTGTTTGAAATCAATAGAGCTGTGGCAGTTTATGCCAGCAAAGGGCTTGGCTCTTTTTCTTTTGAATGAATAATATACCGAAGCAATAATTTTTCTTTCTTATAGTTAAGTGCCAGATATCAACCTGTTCATTCACAAAGCTGTGGAACATAATCAGTAGTAAACTACCCTGTCTCCCATAATTCAGTGCTTTCCAGGATAGGTTTTGTCACTGGCCATTTTTCTCTTTAGTGTCAGCCAGGTGAAATAATGTAATTGTGAGTTTAGTTATGCTGCTAGTCTGAAATTAAAAGTTGATCAGGACTGGAATTTCTTCTTAACTGTGCCTCCAAAAATCTGGTGTAATACTCATGAAGTCTTCAGTGTAGCAGTAGTGTCAAATATTTCCAGCTCTTGGATATTTACTACCACGAAAGAAAACAGTGGGTTTAGGCTGATGAGGAGCTGGTTTTTTGACAGAGATGGAGAGGTACTTTGTCAGAAGCAATGCTGCAGCATTGTAGCAACAGCATAGGAGATCTCAGCGGAAGATTTTAGAGAGGCAAGAGCGATTAAATTTTGAAACAGAGCTGTTTTCATTCATTAATTCACACATTTCCACAAGCACACACAGCACCAAATCATGTATGTTCAAATATTCTGTCTTGCCTTGCAGCACCATGTGCAGGCAGGCAGACTGAGATTCCCAGTGGTGCCACAGGGACAGAGATGTATGTGACTCCCTCAGGTAACAGATCAAAGGACAAGCAGAAATGGGCTCAAGTTGTGCTAGGGGAGGTTTAGATTCAACATTAGGAAGAATTCCTTCGCTAAAAGGGTGGTCAAGCATTGCAACAGGCTGCCCAGAGAAGTGCTGGAGTCATAGTCTCTAAAAGTGTTCAGAAAAGATGTAGATGTGATAGTTTATTGGTGGACTCGGCAGTGCTGGGTTAATGGTTAGACTCATTGATCTTAGAGGTCTTTTCCAACTTTAATGATTCTATCATTCTATGACACAGAGAATGAGAGAAATAGGCCAGGTTCTCTTCAAGTCTTTTGGATTTGGCCTAGGTTGATGATTTTGCATGTGGCTTTTTTGTTCCACATATAAACTGGGGATTAGTCTCTGCATCGTGTTCACCTGTGGCCCCTCACAATTTACACATTGTCTTTTCTTTCCCAGTTTGGGTATCCTGAGAAGAAACATAGATACGTGCTGGGATCTTGATGACCTCCTGATCTAAGTGCCATCATTCTTCTAGCCCTCCTCCTGCCACGTGATTCTTCGTGGTGCTTCCACACCTGTACATTTTTGTCTATTCCAGTTTAAACGCCTCTGCTCCAATTCTTTACGCAAGACAGATGCTGTTCTCCTAATATTTAATGTAGAAATTCATGATGAACTGTGATGCTGAAAAATATGTTAATGGGGCACTACAGAACTGATAGTGAACTCTTGTCATATTAAATAGCAGTATATCATCACTGGTGTATTACTTCCCACTAGAAGAATTGTTGCAGTAGCAGGAGTATTATGGGCTTGAAAGCAAAGGAACATTAAGCTTGTTTTTCATTTAATCTACAGCTGAGTATTCCTCATAATTCAGGTAATTGCTGTTAAGAGTTGTTAACATAATCTGCATATTTTATCCTCAGAACTGAATTAATCTCATCTAACTATGTGCAGTGCTGACATTTACTTCTGAGATACCCTAAGTTCTGGGTTACTGGTGAAGAGAAATGTACACTTCTAACTAAGATGCAGTTTTATTGGCCTATTTTAGATACCTACTTTAGCATTACAAAAATAACAGCTATATATGTTTATTTTCCCCTCTCTTCCCAATTTTTAAGGAAGCCTGTAGAGAATAGTTGAAATATAGAAATCTACATTTAGTTAGTAAATACCACCCCAGATGTCTACTTTCTTTAATAATGGCCCCTTAACTATTATTGTGACCACATGTGGACAAAACAGAATTTGCCTCCTGCCCCCCAAAGAATCAAATTAGTGATGGAAATACTTCTGGAATATAAAAAAAATTAATTAAAATATCTTTTCCATGTGTATAGAATGGAGGGATTGACTTCTTTTGTGATGTAATTGAATGAATTTTCATTTAGTGAGTGGGGACAAAATCCATTTTTATACAAGGGAGAATCTGATCCAGAATCACAGTTTTTCACCTGGCACATGATAAAAGTCAATCAAATGTCTCCTGTATTTTGTATTCCATTTTCTTCTTACTGATAATTGAGATGATAACCTGTTTATCTCCTCTGGTAGGTAAAGATCAGCACCCAACACAAACAACCAAGGCAACTGCCTTCAAGCTGCTGTGTATTTAATATTTTGGTTTTCAGTGGTTTTGACCTCCTGCTGCTCTTGCTAGTTTAAAGGCTCAGATTTCAACTTTTTCCCATGACTGATGACTCCCTGTTATCGCTTCTGGTAAGTTGCAATGTCTGTGCAACTCCCGTTCTACCATTATAGTCAAGGGTTACAAATGTGGCTACTAATTTTCAGCGCTCCCTCAGGAATACTTGAATCTAGCCAGCGTGGCATGGGTCTTCCTGATGACATGGCTGACAGCTCCATAGTGATGTTTGAATATCCCAGTGGATCCAAAATAGTGCTATGTGCTTAGGTTTAGGCATTTGAACCCTGCTCCATCTGGTTTTGGAATTCTTGGACTAAAATGCTGGACAGGGGATTTTTTGAGCCGCATTTCAGTAAGGTAAAGGAAAAAGTAAATAATTTGTCCTGAATGGGATTCCCTTTGAATGACTTAAGGCTCGTTTGTCTACTGAAAGGCACCTTTCCTGCCCTCTCAAAGCCCTAAACACCAAGCTCTTTTCAACATGTGTAATTGCTATTAAATCTGATCCAGATGTTGAGAAATAACAAACTGCTATTAAAAGCTAGTGGAAACATTTCCATAATGGAAGATGGTCACAAATGTGAAGTGTCCAAGACTGCATTGCAAGTGCTGAAGCATTTTTCAGTTTCTGACTGCAGCCCACATTAGCAAAACAAGCCTGATTCTTTCTTGTTTTTGATTTCTTCTATTTTTGATGTTAATTTCTTTGTACAAAAGACCTTAGCAAGTCATGCGCTTGCGATATTCAAAGAGCTTTCCTACAGGAAGGACTTGAGTTCTTTGAAAAAGTGTGTAGAATTGGTTAATATTTACTGGATTACAACTGTAGATAATAGTAAAATAATAACAATCTAAGCTATATAATAATCAGTTGCACAGTGACATGAAAATCAGAGTATTTCACAGAACTACAATAAGTCCTTGAGCCTTTCCTCTGTTCTAGCAGGTCCTGTCAAAGCAGATGAAGAAGAGACAGGTTCAGAAACAAGTGCTCCTTCAAAATAAGAGTTGACAGCAAAAGGAGTGATTGTACCATGGAAATGGATTTTGCCATTTGAAATGGAGAGAAAACATGTAAGGAGAGTTAAGCTTATCCCTAAAACAAAGCTGCTGGAAGCAGGCTCAGTTACAGAACTCTGCTGCAGAATCCACCCCTATGAAGTGACAATGGACAACAGAACAGACGTTCAAGTGCAATGCCCTTAGTTGGTGGCAGTGTGAACAGTGTATTTGAAAGGGAAGCCCAGCAAGGACTACTCAGTTACTGGGGGGAACTGTTTGTAGGAAGAGTTACTAATGCCACTGCATCACAGAAGTTTGTTGATGGCTTACAGCCTTTCTGTAAAAGGATGAGAATATGCTATGGCTCTGCTCCTCTTATGACCCAGCATTCCAAATGAGTAACACATCTCTGTGTGTAGATAAAAAACATGGTTTAACTTTCTTGTCAGGAAGGCCTACTGGCACTTTTCACTCATCTCTCTTAACAAAAAAATTTGCTCTATCTTCTGAGTGGAAGCCTTAACAAAAAATGAGAAATAAAAATGGGGAAGAAGGAGGTCCTTGAACTAACATTCTAAATAATGCTTCCCACCATGTTGACACTCTTCTTCTAATTTACAGTAAAATTGATGTTGTTTTTTGTTGGTTTTTTTGTTTGTTTGTTTGTTTTGGTTTTTTTGGTGCTGATTTAGGCCCCTGTTCAGCATGATTACAAAGTTGAAAACTGGCTTTATCCGCACTGGAGAATGCTGATTGCCGGCTCTGTTACATTATGTCAATACTCTCATGTCATTAGTGCTGTGCTTTCATATTGCTTGTTGTAATGATCCCCCTCCTGTAGTCTGTGCTGAAACTTTGCACACAGATGATCAGGCTGTGCTCTCCTTATGCGTTAGAGCAAATGGGTCAACAGCAGCTGGCTGAAAGGTCAAGCGCTGAATTTTGAAATAACCTTTGCCAAATCTGTAGTCTATGAAATCAACATTATTATTCTTAAAATACCTTCCATCTATAACCAAAACTCTGAAGTGCACATTTGGGATAGTGCAATAATTAGTGAAATATTAATTTAATATGTGATGGATACTGTCCCAGAATGAATAAGGAAGAACTTCTCCAGTATTCTCAAGCAGAATACGTCATTGATACCAAAGACAAACCTTCCTCGACTTCAAGACATATCTTGTAGGAGTTGTATGACAATCTCCCTTCCAAAAACCTATAATTCTTGATTAGATTACAGTGAATATTGATAGAGAATGGAATAAATATCCGCATAGTAGTTCTTTATCAGGACCTTTCTGGATCTGTGTCTTCATTATGTTCTTAGTTTTGCCTGGTGAAATATGTAGAAAGAAAATTCTTAGCTGCTGTTGTGCTGCAGATTTCATGTCAGAAATGCTGGGAAAATATGCAGGAGTGGAGGAGGGGAAATTCTTCTTTCTGCAAATAGTCAATATAAACTACCACCATGACTTAAATGACTGAAGGTCCTCTCCTGGCTGTATTCATAAAGTAACAAATTTTACCAGCATCGTTAAAGTGAGCATTTTAAAGTTTAAATAGGCATTTAAAAGATGGCAGTGGAGTTCTTACTCTGCAGTGTTTCACAAAACTCTGAATCTGTGGAACTTATTGAATGGTAGGGGTGGAAATGGGGTAATTCCCTTGTCCTAACTCAAGCAGCTATGAAGAGCAAATCTGAATGAATCATCGCAGGCTCTTTCTATAGTTGGGGTGTTACTCATCTCATGCTAGCACAGAGACTTATAAACTTAGCTCCCAGGACTCCAGCGTTTCAGAATTCACCTGTTTACAACATTCAGCTCCGCATATTTATAGTAGCCTATTATTACATCCATTAAGAGCTTTTTAACAAATTCTTTTGAGTGCTTGAAGATAGCTATTCCATAATGTTAATGAGCAAACTTTCCCTGCTGACAGATGTGGTATGATTCAAGGTTATTGTCAAGACTTCTGAAAGCTGAAGAAAGTAGACACTTGAAGAAAAGGTATTTATATATATGGATTAACACAAATGAGTAACTTAGAGAAAGGCATTAGATGATATGAAAAGGAAGCAGTCTAAGTCCAATGCATTCTCTTTCATTCGAATCAGTGATTTTGCAGCTCTTACAACTTAGTGTCAATAGCAAGAGCCAGGGCCTTTGCTTACCACACACTTCACCTTTCACGGAGATTTTCACAGTGGTGATTACAACAATTTTTTATTGCCAAATATCATCAAGATGTCTTAGGGCTGTACTTTGCCTCTTTCCTGCTTTCCTAAGCAATCTGTTGCAAGATAAGTCTTGCATTGGGTGCTTTGCCTCAAAGGCACGTTTCTGTCATCACTGTGTATGGAGCCAGGATCTGCATGTTGTGGAAAATAGCATAGGTTAACTGTCTGTTAGGGTACTGCCTGATTTTTTTGAGCTTTGGCACTTCAGTAGTTAAGATCACGAAGTTCAGCACCTCTGTTAGGTGGGTTGAAAGCGTTCTGCAGTGGTTTTTTTCTTGAAAATCAGTTGACAAAAGTAGAACCCAAGGTGGACTTTTTTTCCTCTTAATATGATACTCTCTTGCTTTAGAAAACTGGTTTGAGGGTTTAGTTAGTAATTATTACTCTTTTTCCTTGTAATGTGGCTTAGCTCCGCATTTCATTTCACAGTACCAAAGTGAGTGAAAGCTGTTGTGCAACAAAGCCTTCCCATACAATAGCAGTACCACCAACTGCTTTTTTTGGGGAACAAGTAACTGAGAAAGGTTTACACAATAAATAAACAAACCTCAGAGATATATAAAATTTCCTGGTAAACAGAGACATAGAATCTCACAACACTATAAGTTGGTTTCTTAATAATAAATAAGCCAATTTCTCCCTTTGTGAGTTAGCAAAGCAGGCTGGTATTCTCTGCACTACAATTCTGATAATTTTATTCATTATATATCTCAAAGGCTGTTTCCATGCTGATCTTACAGGCATTAATATCAACCAATCTACTTGGTAAATATCTCTGAGATGCTTTATTGCTTAGCATCTAATTTACTTACGTGCTAACATTGGCCACTTTTAACTTTCTCCTGACAGAGTAAGTCATGGAAAGTCTCTTTCTCAAACAGGGGCATTCTGTTTTCATTTAGTTTATTTTGGAGACAAAGTTGATGCCCAGAAGTGGTGGTGTTGGAAGCAAAGGGGATTCCCTGGCTTGTAGCAGTCAGTGTGATAGCCCAGAGCTCAGGGAACAGGGATGTGCTGCTGGGCTGTAGCACTCCAGCTACAGCCCAGCAGAGCTGGTGGCAGCAACCATCAGGAAGAGAAAACAGCTACCTCCCATCTTCTCATTTCGTGCTCTTGTTGCTAAGATCATGCATAGGAAAAAAAAGAAAAAAGTATTCTCAGTCTGCAGTTTGAATAATAGAGTAAATCCTTGTTCCAGAGTACATTTCCAAAGGCATTAGGGAAATGCCTTCCACCTCCCACACACTAGCTATGCCTCCCTCTCTTTCTCTGTGGCAGCTGATAATTTGCTTGGGTGTGGAATTAGCCGGCTCAAGCTATTTACTGCAATGAAATGCCAGACCACACAAAATTAAGTAACTTCAAAGTAAAAAGAGTTTTAAAAAAAATCCTCTGT
>JAYDZK010000001.1:35125977-35140965 GCA_034509185.1 Euphonia xanthogaster
GACGCTTTCCGATCTAAACCACTAAGTCTATAGTTTTTTTATTCATTTTCAGTGAGCTTTTGAGGAGGATCCAGCAGTATAAACACTGCAGAAAGATGGGGCCCTGGGTACAGCTCCAGGCTAAAAGTTACAACACTCAGCTTTAGAGTGTTAATCTACTGCAACTTTATAGGTCACTTTACTCTCTATGCCTCAGTTTCCCTCCAAAACCTGCTGTTTTTCTTCAGGGTGAAATTTACTCTTCTTTGTGGCGATTTGCTGACCCCCAGTTGTGGGAAGGACATGGACTTTCTGGGAGACCTTTGTGGTACTGTAATGTAGAATATTTGACCTGTAATCACAGGATAGGAAATTCCTGGGCATCAACAGAAGCCCAGGGTGCACTGCTGACATTCATGTGCTCTGTTCTGTGTCACTGCAGGCCTTTGGCATTTCCTCTGTTTGTGTTCTGGATCCTTTCTGAGCATGGATTGTCAATTTCACCAAACAAGGGCAAAAGGACTAAATACAAGCAATTTTCAAAATAAATGCTGAACATATCAGTTCACGCAACATTAGGTTCACTATTATGTGGATGTTCTTTCAGCCACTCTGTGTGTCCTGTTTATTTCACAGCATGCTTGCACATTTAATGTATGAGTTTGAAAGGGAGAAGGAATGTAATTTCACCTGTCACCTGGGGAAAGTTACCTTGTTAATTTTCTATTGTTTGGCATTCTGAGCTCTTGAGGAAAAGCATCATGAGATTTATCCCTGGCAAAGGATATGACCTTTAGTGAACTGAGAAACACAGCATGCAGTGTCTGTCTTAAACCAACTGTTGCATTGCTTTTCATATTTATGTGAATGTCCTCCAGCATAATGCATGAAACCAGGAAGGATCACATGAAAACTCACCAGGATTATGTTGGTTCATTCCTTAAAGAAATACATACTTTCACACAAGCACAGCTTTTCTCATAATGGAAAAAATAGGAGGAACCCTTGTATGCTATTGGAAAGACTGTTTAATGGAAGCTACATCTTCCACTGACAGGAGCAATGGGGCCACGTTTGGCCCCACAAGTAGAAACTGGATTTATTCTGAGCCATCACTCCTTTTGAAACATTTCTGTTTAGCCAAGGACCTGTATATGAGAAGAGGAATGATAGATAGTCATATTAATTCTATCTTTAGTCTAAGCTGAGACCACCAACATTAAAATGCCACAGCATTTTTTTCTGTAGCATTTCCCTAGGCTAAGTTTCTGCGCAAGCCCTAAATGTAGACTTCCATAATATAGTGTATTGTGATGTCTTTAGCATGTTGCCTTGGCACTGATCACTGAATTTTCTTGGTTTATTGTGTTGCTGGGCTTAGAGAAAAAGTCCCCTTAAGGAAGAAAACTCTGTAAAGAAGAAGTAAAAGAATGATTCCTTATGAACCAAAAGGGCAATACAGGCTCCATTACAATCCCTAGAAAGAGATTATGCAAATCAAGGGAAGGAGAAAGGGAGCATTGCAAGAGAGATGGCAAAATAACTTATGAGAAAGGAAAATTAATTCTGTCATGCCAAGACCGATCACCTTTCCTTCATACTATCCCCTCAATGCTTTTTCCAGCTTCTTTCCTGATATCTCTTGTGTCAGCAATAGGTCAAAATTTATGGAGGATTTGGATACAGTTTGTGACCCTTCATTTTCCCTAGTGTTTTTTCATGACTCAGTATAGTACATTCTTCCCATTCAGCCTTTAAATTCTGTTCCCCTTCAGGAAAATCTCTGTTGCTTTCAGAAAATCTCTGGAGGGTTTTCCCAGTCTTCATTGGCTGTTTTTCTCAAAAAGACTGTCTCTTGCATAAATATCTCTGTCCCCAAGCTCCAGTGAGCAAACTTAAGGTGGCAGTTTATGTCCAAATAATGTTACTAATAGGTCTTATTTATTTGAACTTCTGCCTAAGCATCAGGACTTTAAAGCATCCAGCAGGGTGGAAATATTTCAGTAATGGGGATGTGACCCACAATTTGTTGTTGTTGCATGTTTTTATTTTGCCAAGAATATCTTATACTTTCATTAATAAGACTTTTCCTGGCTGTTTGGGGATAGGGTGCACAGAGTACCAGGCATGAAAATAGTGAGTCCCTCCTGAATTCTTTCTAATGGCCTTGTGTCTTAGCAGCCTCCAGCTTCCAGCAGATCTGGATTGAGATATGGAGCGTGAACAGAGAGGGAGCAGAATTACTGAACCTGGGCAAAGAAA
Organism: Euphonia xanthogaster; assembly: GCA_034509185.1. Lineage (NCBI taxonomy): Eukaryota > Metazoa > Chordata > Aves > Passeriformes > Fringillidae > Euphonia > Euphonia xanthogaster. The sequence continues at coordinate 35,128,219 of JAYDZK010000001.1, forward strand.
CTACAGAGAATGAGTGAAAACATGACCTGAACGATAGGGATTGGAATTAGGGGAAGAAGCAGGTCATTGGTGCGCTGAAGGTGATATGGGCATGCCTTAGGCAAGGATCCAATTTGGGAGGGATCTGGGACTGACTGGGCAAGGAGCCTGGTGCAGGAGAAAGAGCAGGGAGTTGAGGACTGAATGTGCTTAATGTCTGATGGCTGGGATTGGGGTGAGAAATTTGTCTGGAAACTGGTGTGGCAAGGATTAGGAGAAGCAGCGCTGATGAACCATGTAGAGTGGGAGGGAGAGCAAGAGGAGAGCAGGGTAATGTTGGAGTGAATCCAGCTGGGGTGGGTGAAGGGAAGGGCAGACACTTCATTCACTCACTGCTTGCCTTCCTGCGCCAGGCTGGGGTTCCCATACCATGTTTCCTTGCTCTCTGCACATGTGAAAGCTTCCATCTCCCCTATGAGAGAAACATGTACCCCACCCTCCATGCTGATTCACGTCAAAGATGACAATCAGCACTTGCTTTCAATTACTTCATTAGTTTGAACTAGTTGAAAGCTATTTTTGCATCCTTCAGGGATCCAGCCTGGCCTGAGTTCTATGACTGACACCACATAATAAAACAGCTTCTGCCTTTTTCCATTTTGCAGTTTGTCCGCATATTGCAGCAAGAAATACTTTCCCCAAATTCCCCTCTTTCTTTTGCACATTTCAAATTAATCTCCTGGCCATTCTTACAAGCTGAATCTGGTCTGTTTATTTAGCTGGATAAATGTCTGATATAAAATCTCATTAGCCCAACAATTACCTTTGACACCATAGATGAATAGAGTCTCTTTGCCATGTAAATTAGGAAATCAGACTAAGTCCCTTCCTGCTCTGAGAAGGCACACTTTTGAAAGACATTCAAAATGCAGAAAATCAGTTAGAGTTATTAATATTTCTGTGGTGGGTACAGTTCATATCAAGCATCCCAGATATCACCAGACACAGGATTTTATTATTATTCCTCGTGATGAAGCTGTCCCTGTGCATCATATGTAGACCAAAAGCCTACTTGCTACATTAATCATTCCACTGGATGATTCTGTCAGTTCTTCCTGTGTGGCATTTGTTTGGAAAATTGCAAAAAGAATGAGACAAGAACTGGTCTACAAAGGAAGGGAAAATCAGGAGGTGAGTCCATTCTTTGCAGCGTTTCTATTATCAATAATAACTTTAATAACTAGTATTAAGCACTATTAACGCAAAAAATTATTTACAGTATTCATGCAAAATTATTTAAAGTGCAGGAAATTTGGAGTTCAGTTTGATTTCCTCCATTTCTCAGGTATTCTCTCTGATGTGGTGAAAAGACTCTCAGTGAATGTGGAAGATGCTCAAGATTTGCGTAGTGAGAGAGCTGGCAGACGTGCTCACTGAGCCGCTTCCATCATTAGATTCAATATTAGGAAAAATTTCTTCATGGAAAGGATTGTCAAGCATTGGAAAAGCTACCCAGGGAAGTAGTTGGGTCACCTTCCCTGGAAGGATTTAAAAGAAGTGTAAATGTGGCACAAGGGAGCATGGATTGGTGGTAAATTGTCAATACTGGGTTAACTGGTGGACTCGATATTAGAAATATTTTCCCCTAAATTTGATTCTAGGATTCTATGATTTCAAAGAAGCCCAAATCCCATTCAAAGCCAATGCCTTTCAAGTGGCTGTGAGACTTTCAAAAATTTAGTTGAAATACTTCTGAAGTGACAGGCACTGGAATCTTCATCGTTTGGTTTCCCAGTCCCTCAGGTCCTTTTACAAATATTATCCAAGCAGAGTGCTGCTTGGAAATGGGAGCTTATAATGGGCTATATTTGTTCAGAGAGCCTGTAAAAATGAACATGAAAGTGTGCATGCACAGAACAAAAAGATCTTTGTATGAAGTCTTCCATTCATGTAGCTGAGTTGTGTCATTCTTTCATAATAAATGGAGCTGTGTAGGTTTTCCTACATGGTATAAAAATAATTGGATTTCAAGTAGACATGCTAGAGCCTTGTTTACTCAGAAGTCATTCCTTTATGGTACATCACCTCTAATTCTGTAAGGCTGCTGTGGCCATCCAGGTCACCAGCAGCCTCATTATTGTGTACAGGTGTGGTATGCCCAGAGTGAAAACTGACTGGCAAAAAGAACACATTGTAATTAACCCTAGCATGGTTCTCAACCTAGGATGATGGTTTTTAATATTGAAATTACATTTAACCACTCCAGTAGAGATGAGCAGAAAAGCAGGAGATGTAGAAATAAGCAAAATAATGAAGTGATTAATATTCACAGTATAGAGAATTCACTCTTCCCATCTGTTAGAGATCACTATGCATTCCACTTATCTGTCTGTAAATCAGAAGCAGACTGGTGATTTATTAAAAAAAATAGTAATTTTTTTCAGAGAACTGCACCTCTCTTGATGTTTTAGTTGATTGCCCATTATCTGGATTTTACAAATGTGGTTAATGGTCCATAAATCTACTAAATTTTTTGCAAATATATTTTCATGTTTGGTCAGAAAGTGTTGTGCAAGATTATCTTAATAATTATAGTAGAGCTCAACTGTTAAGTGCACCTCTAATTTCTGCTGAAGGCAGTGGGATTTACAGCAATGAGCTTTAAAGATGGTTCTCCTGCTAGGTCTGGATCACTTGCTTAAGCTCTTCAAGCTATATGGCGTTTACTAGAGTAATTTCTTCGATCACTAACCCCTGGCCTAAGCCATTAGTATTTGGGGACTGGCCAGGTTTCCATTAAGAGGACAAATTGATGACAGAAATCAGACAGGTTTTTTGGTACTGTCCTGCTTATTTACAATGAACATTCACAAAGTTATGCTTCCCTGAACCTGGCAGAAACCCCTAGAGGCACCTCTTGAGCACAGTTCGAAAATCTAATGCCTCAAATGCCTTTAACTTGGTCCCCTTTTCAGGGCTACCAGCGCAAAATTATTTTTCTTTGATTCACCACTTTCTTTTGTCTTGCTCCTCTGTGTTTCAGATTCCACCTGAGCATGAGGTACTGTGCAGGTGACTGAACACTGGAACAGGCTGCCCAAAGAGGCTGTGGAGTCTCCTTTCCTGAAGATATTCCAGGAAAAAGCTGTTTGAACACAAATCTGAGTAACCTGCTCAGGGGACCCTCCTTGAGGAGGACTAGATTACCTCCAATGGTCCCTTCAACCTTACCCATTCTGTGATTCTGTCCTTACAAACTTTGCCTTGCTGCCTTTGGGGCCAGACACACAGCCTACATGTGCCAGTTGAGCAAAGGTCCACTCTGGCTCATCTCGACCATCAGCTACCATGGCCACCAGGTACCATCTTCCATAAAACAATGTAATTTCTTCCCCTGTGGGTGAAAGATCAGTATTTAACCAATGCTGTAGTAAATGGCAGCTCCTGAGACCTTTTTTCCACATAATACAAATGTCCTATCACTCACCCAAGGTTATTATATGTATAAAAACTGGTGGGAAAAACAAAGCTGTGAATCAAGACTGATGTTCTTTTAGAATTTTCAGGTAAAGGGGATTGCAATTATTTTTAGATGGAAAATGCTGTTTATATAATGTCAAAATGCTACACCTTTTCTTTTTAAAATCTGTTTAAACTCTCTTTCCTTAGCAACAGTCTAGTAGGATTGCTTTAGTTTGGGTTTGTTCAGCACAGGTAGAAGTGTTTTATTCTGTTGAGTGGCCTCAGAAGTTTTGGCTTTCTCTGTTTAGAAAATTTTTATACTGCATTTCCAGTTCATGCCTGAGATGGCAGTTTGAGGTGGTGTCACTCCTGATGGTCTGGAGGCATCCAAAGAATGGTTTCCTTATCTCACAAGACAAAATGGATTTCTTTCCAAGTGTGCTCTATGTTTCAAGGTAGAAATCATCTGACTCCAGTGCATGATAATAGCTGCCAAAATAATCCAACTTGTTAGAGGAAGTATGGTCATCACTCTCCAGAGGTAGGAGGCCTGTGCGGTGAGCTGGTATAATGAAAAAGCCCTATGGGTGTATTAAGCTAGTTCCAACCAGATCATGTGAGACCATATCAGTAAGTCAACAGTGAAACTGTTCAACTGAACTTTGTCAAAGTACTTTATTCCAGATAACAATGTCAAAAAACCCACCTGATTTTTATTAAAATATTCTCAATTTTCTTTGGCCAGGCTGCAGCACAGAAAGCCACTGGCATGCCTGTTTTTTTCCTTCAAGATGAATTTCAAACTTTATTAATATCTGAGTGTAATCCCTTGTTTGCAGATATAATCCCAGTGACTGTCTGTATTGTAGTTTATTTTTATAATAAATGTTGACATGAGGTGCCAGTATAATATAGGTTTCAGATGAATCTCTGAGTGTTTACTTTTTTTTTCTTAGCCTTTGAGCTTGCTGTTCCTTGTGGGTCCTTTCCAGCTCAGGATATTCTGTGATTCTGTGATTCTCAGATTGGAAATTATCTTTCAGAAAATGTGTATTTACACTAGTTTTTCTCTAAGGCTTTTGGATATTAACAATTTTATAATTTTTATTATCAGTCATTCTGTCTCTCTTTCAAATGTCTTTCCACTCCTCTGGCTTTAAAACTCTTTCAATTTCAAACTCTTACAAGTTTTTCTGTGGAAGTAGACCTCTGTATACCATATTCTAGCCTACTGACAAAAGCCTTTTATTTCTAAGTTACCCTTTGCAGTTTCCTTAGAAATTTTCTGCAGGCTGCCAGACTGAAAAACCACAGATCTGCTGTCAACCCACATCAGCTGGACTGTCCTTTTCCTTTTCCCTACTGCATATGCATGCTTTTACTTGGAGTAGATATTTTCTTGGCAAATGCACAGTTTGTCTCTGGCCAAGGGAGTCCAAAAGAAAAGTCTTTACCACGATTACCCTTTTCAGCTTGTATTGATTTTGAGTCTTGAGAGATTTCCTGCAGAAGACTACTGAGGTCCTGTGCTAGCTTGAAAAAGAAAGAAAGGAAAAAGGCATTAAAAAAAAAAAAAAAAACAAAAGAAAAACCAAACTTGAAGCAGTCAAACATCAGTATTTTCAAGCCAGTCTTGGCACCAGGAGACTTGAAATTGCTTAGAACCAGTAGGTTCAGTTTTCAATTCTTCTTTACACCATAGTCTTCAGTCCAAATACTGCTCTGCTACCACAGTTTTCTACATCATTGCAAGGTCTTGCATGCTTTCATAAATATCAATACAGATTCTCAGATTTGGAAAACCTGTGTCTTACTGTGAGCAACCTGCCTAGACACCTGTCTGAGCCAAGGCTGCATTGAAAAAATATTGACATTTCTTTTGTGTCCAGTTCAGATGTGTCATCAGTAGAACTTCAAAGCTCTTGTGAGACCTCTAATGGTGCACATGGTGCTATACATATTATAGAAATAACCAGAAATAAGACAAGAGAGATTGAAAGTATATTGCTAGGAATGGCACGTTTGTGTATTTGTTGTAAAAAGTTATGAGCTATGACTATGCCCTTGTGTCTCCTTTGCCTTATTTTTTACTGTGCAAACAGCAAAAGAACACAAATAACCTGCCTTTTGTGCACCTGTTTTATGGACAATCCTTAAAAATGATGCAGTATATGGTGTGTGGGATGGTTTTGTGGCATTGTAGGGACTTCTGTTCTCTCCTTTGGGTCTCCCATTCCAAAAGGGTACGACCATATTGGCTAACAAGGAAAGTGCTTGAAACAAACTGTATATACCCACTCCTCCTATTTTAGTGTAACAGAGGGCATACTCCTAGCTGTGCTTCCAGGCTCTGCCTGAGCCCTCTTTATCCAGAGTTAAGTCTTTTGGAGTCCTCCACAGCATGAGCTTATTGGTGATTTCAATGCTTTTTATTTCTGAATATAAGAAAGTTACTAACTATAAACTGGCTTCCCAAACAATATCAGGAAGCTTCAAAGCAATGTGTGCAGTTCGCTATAGCTATTGGGAGCGGCCAAACTGGTCCAAAGAGGAATTAGGAAAAGTATGCTCTCCCCAGTATGCTGTGTCTCAGAAGGCACTGCAGGAGCTCTGCTGATTATTCACCCTGTCCAAACTTAGAGGGGTAATTTGAGACAAGATGGTGTTTGGGGCTTTTTAATGAGCTGGAGGAGTTGTGGTTCAGACATACATGATTATGGTGACTGTGAATCCTTGACATAGATCTTTGAAGAGGGCAGGCTGCATGGAGCACTCATCGGACCCCACAGACAGTGGCTACAAGGCAGATTCCAGTCAAGGGGAGTACAGACTCAGGGATCTTCAATTTTGAAAAATAGAAATATGAAAATTGAATGGGAAGAAATCCAGTTTTGAAACTCTGAGAAGAGAATTGCAAAAGAACGGATCTGTTTTTAAAAACCTTAAATCCCCTGAAGCTTCTGATTAATTTATTGAAAAAGTTTTCATAAAAGATGTAATCAAACCCAAATCTGTTGCTTCAGTAAAGAACTCATTCAGGATGAAAAGCCCAGGGCTTTCCCTAGCAGCACAGAGAGAGCATTTCAGCTGTCATCCAAGTAGGCACCTGTCAGTCCCATCACAGCAGGAACAACACGATTTCTGGCCTAATTTCTAGAGCATCGCTGGTGTTGAATGGAGATCTCAGACGCTGTGCTGCAAACCAGGACCCAAACTACAAATGCTGCTTTTTTTTTTTTTTTTGCTTTTTCTCTTCTGCTATGAAAGCCTCAAGGAATATGAAGTCATCCTTAAGTCTGTTTCTGTTCCCCAGGCTTTTCTTTCAACAGTGGTGGGCTGATGCTCATATATTTGCATGATGGTGTGACCCACTTTGAACAAAGTTATATGCGGATCAGTGAAAAACAGAATATGCTTTCCTGGGTTTTGGATTATTATTCAAAAGGAAAGGAGACCCAGAGCAGCATGCCATGTTCATTGTTGCATTACAACACATCTGAGTGGCCAAGATTTAGTAAAACAGACCCATGGAGGATCAGGAGTCTGCCTTAATAGTACAAAAACTTTCTGCATGTATCCAGTTTAGCACCATTGAGAACAACTCTGTGGCAAGAGCTGTGGGATGTGAATTCTCTGTAGGAAAATGCTCTTTGGTATAATGCTCTTTGCTCTTTGGTATAACTGTGGGTTAGCTGTGTGTCAGGGCTTTGAAATCACAATGCACACATTAATTCCAGGGGAGTCCAGCAGCTCATCCTGGTTTGTCACCTTCGCAGACAGGACAGTTGGCAGCATTGTTCTGCACTGAAAATCTGTTTCTAGTGATCTTGTCCATAGCTGCTGCTTGTACTGTCGAGTCATGCTGTCAATGTGGTGTTGTTCATGCATACTTGGAATTTTGTCTTGGAATTTACTAATCTATTTTCTCTATCAAATCTGTGAGAATTAAAGGAGAATAATTGTTAAGAAGCATTTTGCCCTATGCTAAATTTGATTAAACTGCAAAGCAAGGAGTTTTTGTGAATGTTTTTGGTTATTTTTTTCCCCCTGAACAGTGATTAATATAGATTTAAAAGCAATATTCATAAATTACTCAGCTATTTTATGTTTCATGCCAATGATTTTGTGTTATGTTTACATCACTGCTCTCATGGCTGTATTAATTGCGGGGATTATACAACATCAGGGGCTGAACAAATATACATATCATGGATCTGCAGTTCACCAGATCCAGTGGAAAGGCTGGAAGCCTTCCTTTTGGCTGCTCTTATTTTAAAGCAGAAGTAGAGGTGGTGTGTGTCATGTATAAAAAAAGGACATGATCAGCTCCATCTGGAAGGTCCAGCCCGTCAAGAATTTACCTCCCCGGGACTTTCTGTGTTGAAGGGTCCACATTTCCTAGCATTCCTAACAGAGATCTTTGCAGAAACACATATAATTGTTGCCTTTATGAGGCCTAGTCATAAAAATAATAATAAAAGCATGGGTTTATGACAATTGTAATGTGACAAACATTTGGCAGATCTCTTGGAAAACTGTCGGTATTTGTGCCTTATATAGATGAGTACTCCTAAGTAAGAGCAGAAAACCCTAGCAGAAATGACTGAAAATAAAATTTTAGAGATTTTCCTAAGCTAGTTTGACTTGCTACAGGTATCTGAGTATTTTTGAGGCAATTCTATGTGTGTTACAGTTCTGTAAATGAAAAATATAATGAAGGATTACTGGACCAGATGAAATATTTCTTCCAGGTTATGCAACATAAATGCATTAGGATCAGTCCCACATGCCCTAATATAGCAAACTCCTTAAACATCTGCATACATTTAAGTCCAAGTATATTTTTGCAACTGTTATTGGGTACAGAGTAGAATAATTGAAAAATTACTCACAGATAAAATGCATTTGGCAAATTACAGATGGGTATACATAACCAAGCTACTGGATTTCTGTTTTGGACCATGAGGTAGAATATCCCTAAACACATTGTTTTAGGCTGCTGCATACCTGATCCATAATTTAGATAATAAGGAGAGTTAAGAAATACTTCCTTTTATATTTACATTTACCCTGCATTGTAAAATTTGCAGTCAGTGCTGTTGATGAGAAATGGACTTGTGGCAGTTGTGTTACAATCCTGGGTGAGCACAAAATACTGGAGCCAGACAGTGAAGCGGGCAAAAGGCACAAGAAACCTCCTTGTGCCTTTCTCTACCTTTTGAGTACAATCTTAGGTTTTACCAGCTCTAACTCTTATCAGGTGTATTTTGAACCTAAATTTGACATGTTTTTAAGATGCCACAAGCTAAATAGTTTGAAATGACACTTAATCTTCTGGCTGTGCTTTTGAGGACAAGTACGATGGTTGCAATGCTTCATGATGAAGTCAGGGCTGCTTGCAAATGCATGCGATCTCAGCACACCTGCCAGATCAGACCTCTCAGGTAACTTTACACAAAAAGGCACCCAGATTTTGAATCCCAAGTAGCCTGAAGCAGGAGATTTTCTTGAACCTGAGCTGGGATGCTGGAGTCCAAGGTGTGCAGCATCACAGCTTCAGGTGCTTGTTTGTAGGAGGGAAAGGCAGAGATGTGGGTGCTCAGCTGAAATAACATGTCAATAGCCAGCCTGACTTGTTCTTGGACTCCTGTTCCACATGCCCTCCTGCACTTGCTCCGCAGAAATGAGGAGTTCTTGGTGTTTTTACAAGGTGGCATTTAGCCCTGTGTCTGGCCTCCTCTGGCAATGTTTCCTGGCCAAGCATCGGTGACAACAGCTTCTTGTCATTGGTATTCAAGCAATGTCTTGAGTGTTCAGGATGTCACATTTGTGCACATCCTGTATATTTTCTACTTAAACGTATCAAAATGAACTCCTTCTCCAGGAATGATCACTTAAGAGAATCACTGAGTAGAAGTGAAAATAACTAAGCACTGTTTATATTAGTCATTAATTCATATGAATGGCATAAATAAATAAATAAATAGCATGGCAAAAACAAACAGGGTGACAATAAATTGATTTTTGTGGCAGTTTGTACAAAGAATAAGTACTCATTTGATATAAGCACTACAGCTATGACACAGGCAACTATTTATAGCCTCATTTATTATATGCAATATATAGTGCAGAGAGTTCTTTACCAAGGTCAAGGATTAAGTAGGGAAGGAAGCTGCATGTAGGGCCAGATATCTCGACACCTGTAGGTGAGCACCCATGACTTCCCTATGATTTGGTCAGTGTCTCTGTTAGGTGAATTAAGAGTGATATTTTTCAAGCCTCCATAAGACATTAGTTGCAATTAAAATTACGCCTTAGAGTTCCTTTTGTCCACTTAGGAAATCCAAGGCATGTTATTTTTATTGGCTTTGCAGTATCTCCAGCTGTAGACTGAGGGCAACTAGTGAAAAAACAAAACTCAAAACAAACTAGCAAAACCAAAGCAAACAGAGAAAAAAAGACAGTTCCTGCTTCCAACGGCAGCACAGAGCTAATCCCTGCAGTGGACATTTGTAACAGCCAAAGCAATAAAGACTTCCACATATTTTAAAACTATTTCACAACCTTTACTGATTTTTAATGAGGCTGAATTAGCAGCTTCTTTATTTTCTGCATCTTAGAATCAAGGTTGTTGGAGAGGTGAGTATGAAATCATGTAGCTGTGCACAGAGAAAGAGCAGCCTCTGAAACTGCTCATGCTTGGCTGGAGTTCACAGAGCATAAGCCAATTTTTGCACCCACAGAGCAGTTCATTTCTTGGCAACTGAGTTGGAATAAAGCTCCAAGGCTACAGCGGCCCACAGCCTGCTGTGACTCGGTGACCACAGAACCTAATTTGTGCTGGATAAAGCCCTAAAGAGATTAACTGACTCATAACATATGCTACTTTACCTTCTACAAATGAACCTCAAATGCAGTGCCATGTTTCTGATCCCTCTCTAAATTTTGCAAATACCCCACCACTTAGTCACAGATATAGGGGAACCTGAAGAAGAAAAAAAATTATCATTTATACATTTTTTTTACAAACACTTCAAAAAGCTATATGCTTTCTCTGCCAGGAGTGTGACTTTTCACATTAAGGAATCCATAAAAAATGCATATATTCATTTTAGGAAACCTCTGAGCAGCAGCAGTGCAGGTGTCTTACCTGCAGCACAGCCACGTCGGAGAGGCAGCTACATCCAGTGTGGAGTTTAGCAGGGGATGGCCACATATAAATCTGTAAAAGTCACTGAATCTCTTCAGTCTCCTGAGGCCCATGAAGAGCTCCTTGGAGATGGTCAGCAGCTTAAAAGACAGACCAGCAGGAGCAGGAGTGCCAGTCAGCAGAGTCAGGGAGTTTTTAGCCAGACTGGTGAGTGTTTGCACCGTGAAGCAGATACACTCTGTGGTGCAGCAGTTCCTGGCTCCACACCATGGAGCTGGCTGGGATGAGTTATTCTCCCCTGGCAGCCCACACAGAGCAATATTACACTGGGGACAAGGATGCTGTTATTCCAACACGGACTTTGAATTTGTGTCTGGGGACAAGCCGTTCATATAGCATACAAGACTGTGAGGCTCGATTAACTTCCATGTCATGAAACCCTATCTTCCCAAAGGATTTAGATGAGTGCAGCTGGGATGGTCACATGTACAGGTCATCTACAGAAGCAGTGGTCTCACATCATTGGTCTAACATTTCATAAATTCTTTTGAAAAGCCAGTCCCACTGCAGAGAAAGGCATTTATTATCAGTGATTTCAAATAGCGCTAACTTTATTAAATTCAAGGCATTCCATCCTATTGAAATAACAGTAAATATCAGTTAAAAAAGCCATTTAAAATGAGCTAATAAATACTGGATCAAATAAATGATGTTGCTGATTAACAGCTCTACATTTTTAGCCTGCTTTATTATCATATCTTAAAGCCTAATATATCTGCAAACTTTAGGATCAGTGTCCAGAGGAGGATTAAATAGGAATGAATCTGTATTAAATGGCATCTTAGAGGGGTTTTGGGTCTTGTAAGATAGTTCAGACCTCCTACACTAAAAGCTCTGTGTGTCTCCTCAAAACTGGAAGCATCATGGTGTTGAAGTTAACAGTTAAGATTCTTCCTGGTGTCCTTTTTACCTGAAATTTTCTGGATGCTCTCAAAAATCACATCATCCAAATCCAAGTGAGAACTGAAAACATAACACCTTTAGTGCCATTTTAGAAGCATAGTCTTGCACTGCTGCTCGCAGCAGATATATGTCAAGAAATTGAATGACTGTCTTTTACCTTCTGGGCATTCGCTCCGAAGACTGAGCGAAGCGTGCCAGCTTCCATGATGCAATTGCACTCGTGCTGGGGTTGTGATCATGGTCAGTGGCTGTGGGTGAGCTGATGAGCAGGAACTCAGGCTCAAGTAGAGCAGTTGCCAGTTATTGTGTGAATACAGTCTAAATGTAGTGAAGTTCCCAATAATGACATATATCATAGTGAAGTTCCCAGTACCAATGGATTTAAGGGGGCAAGTTCAACACCAGATTCTATCAGTGTGCCTCCAGGATAATCCAAACCCACAATTAATGTTCTGTCATGGTTCTGACTTGTTTTCAGCTCAGACAACCAGTCTGCAGAGGCTGCACATTTTTACACTAGCAAAACTGTTTGATCTTTATGTCTGGAATCTTGATTTTTGTATTCATTCCTCTCCTAAAATGCATAGTGGGCTGGGCAGATCAAGTCCTTACTATAACTGATTAACTGGGGATCTTCTTTCTCTCCCTTTTCATTCCATACTTCTCCTGGAAATGAAACTAGGTCTTGCAGCCACCAGAAAAACAAAGCTCAGAAGGTGTCAAGTTGGTAACATGTATAAAACTGAATTATTTTTGCAAATGAATGAAGCTCAGAATTTCTCCCCCCAAGCAAAGACCTTGTGCTCCCCAACGTGTTACATGCATGTATTGAGTCGAGGCACAAGTGAACAAGTAAATTCCTCAAAGACCATAAAATTGGCACAGGCCCATTGGACTCAGTAGAACCATGCAGCCAAGGATGCTTATTTAGCTCAAAGGGGAATGATATGATTTTGATCTAGGAGGATTTGAGTGTTATAACTTCTCCAGTGAAAAAAGGAAAAGAAAAACGATGGAGGGGAGAAAAGGAAGTGGCGGAAGGAAGTGGCAGAAGTGGCGGAAGGAAGGAAGTGGCGGAAGGAAGGAAGGAAGGGAGGAGGGAGGGAGGGAGGGAATGAAGGAAAGAAAGAAAGAAAGAAAGAAAGAAAGAAAGAAAGAAAGAAAGAAAGAAAGAAAGAAAGAAAGAAAGAAAG
>JAYDZK010000001.1:35141636-35171614 GCA_034509185.1 Euphonia xanthogaster
AAGAAAGAAAGAAAGAAAGAAAGAAAGAAAGAAAGAAAGAAAGAAAGAAAGAAAGAAAGAAAGAAAGAGAAAGAAAATAAGAAAGAAAATTTTATCAGCAAGAAGACTAGAAAAAGCTGTCTCTGGCAGACATATTTCATTCCATGAAACAGAGAGTTGTGGATATTTGGAAATAACCCACACTTAATATGTATTTAACTACAAGTTTTCCATTTATTTGGAGGCAATCAGGGGTTTATCTCAAACAAGAACTTTTCTCAACTAGGCTTTGCTCAGAAAGCACCATTTTCCTGTGGCAGCAGCATTTGAATGCCAGGGTGCCACATGGAGCATAGTCAAACCATGTTGCAGGGAGGGTTCCTGATTTCACAGCTTTTGGTCACACAGTCCTGGCAGTAACTGAAGATGTTTTCAGAATGTGCTTTTCTCCAAGAACCTAAAGCTTTCATTTACCAGGCTGAAGTAGAGATGACCTTGCACTTTGGAAGTGCAGGTTGTTAAACTTTGGCACCTGACAGCCATTCCCACTGATAACTCCTCAGAACTCTTGCACACAGCATTCCTGAGAGGGACTTCACCATCTGCCATAAACTCACAGGGGATGCCAGTCAGGCCAGGGACTCAGACTCCTGTGTCTTCCTTAATAAGAACGCTGAAAGGCTGTAATTTTTGCCTTACTATCTCTGTCACATTTCCTCCCTATTTGATTGATTTCATTTCTTTTCAGCTCTTCCCTCTGTTGCCTATGTAAATGCCTTTTTTTTTCTTTTCATATAGCACACATGCACTCTAGCATTTTAATTCCGGTGTTTAAGGCCTTAAATAATATAGTACTGCTGCTGTCTACTTGCAAGACTGTCCATGGTCTCTTATTGTGTCACAGCTGTAAATATCAATTGCAAGGACAATGTAACATGATAGAATGTAATCACATGTCTTGGAAGATGGCTCAGATTGCCAGCACCTGCATTCCCAAAGGAAAAAAAAAACCTAAAAAAAAAAACGTGTGGACAGCACTTTTTGCTAGTCTTCAACCTGCCTCAGAGCTTTTCTTTGCAAGTCTTAAAGCTGCTTTAGGAATGTTCAATGTCAGGTTGGACGAGGCTCTGAGCAATCTGATGTAGCTGCAGATGGCCCTGCTCACTGCAGGAGGGTCACAGTAAATGAGCTTCAGAGGTCCCTCCCAACCATCCCATGACCATGGTCCTGTGTGCCTGCTAGTCCCAGCCTTGCTGGAAGGAGGCTGTGTGCACTTTGCAGAGCTGCTGTGCCACGGATACAGTTGTCTGTAAGGTCTCACAGTGACATTAAAAGAAAACTGCAAATCCCTGTGATTATAAGTGCAGGAAAATTATCTGATGATCTTCTTGATTTAGGGTTAACACAGTGTTAATAGATATTTTTTTAGTACGAAAGCAGTGGAAGGTGTTTGCTTTGCAAAACAGATCATTTCACTGATCTGTATTAGGGTGTATCTCCATCAGAATACAAGGAATAGGCAACCAGGAATAGGGAAAGGCAAACATCTTTTGTGCTGGTTTTGCCTCATAGGGATAACTCAGCATAAAATTATGCCCTGAGATACCATAATGTGGAACTACACTGTCAGGCTCCTGAAGATCACCTCAAGATTATATGAAACAGATTTTTCAAAAAGGCCTGAAAACATTCCCTCAGCAAAAACCACACTTGTTTTTAAATTACTCAACTGAAAGACTGCTTCCTCAAATGACTACACACATCAGAAAACTGTATTCCTATAAAAAAAAAAAATCACAATTTTCTTTCTCATTCCAAAAAATATGTGCATATTGGCCTGCTATTTCTGTGTGTAGGCACCATGATAAATCCCCATGATACATCCGCAGATGAAAATAACAGTTCAGAATTTGCTAAAACACTGTGGTACTGTGGAACATTTTCTGCAGTGTGGATTTGTTTTCCATCTTTTTACCCAATAATAAATGTTAGACTCAGCAGTAAGGGCTTACAACACAGCCACACCAGTACTGCAAAGAGGAGGATTTATTACCCAGATCTGCAGAACATAAATTTTCTAAGGGCTGTAATTGTATAAAATGCTACATGAATCCATGAATGTGAAGAAATCTATTTTTAGGGCAAAAATTTTTTAGTTATCAGGGTCTCTACCTTTGGCTGGGAATTAGAAACACTACAGGACTGAGGTGCTCAACAGCTTGTTGGAACTGGCATGTGTCTTTTGTTAACTAAACACAAATCCTTCTCAAATGCTGGGAAGACCTCTCCCATTGCCTGAAGTGTTCAGGTCCGGGATGTCTCTGGTGCCAGCACTGGTGTCAGCAGAAGAGAGTCCACCTTAGGTTAAGTAAAAATATTAGACCTCATGGAGGGAAGCAGTGGTTCATAGAAAAAGTGGCCTGCCTGCAATATTTTCATATCCTAATGATTCTGAAGTGTTATTAATTCTACCACAAGACTTCACAGCACCTAAATAGCTGCAAGTTGTGTCCCTCAAGCAGATAGCAGTTTAGCTTAAAATAGTCATACTTTTCAGATCAGCTTCAAGAAAATGCCAACAATTCCTATTGAATTCATCTCAGTGGATGAAACTCTTCATGAATTGCTGTTCCTCCCTTTCCATGCACTGGCTCTGTGCTGACTTTGCAAGGAGCAAGCAGATTTTAGTGTTCGTCTCTCATCTTGGATCATTAGTGCCAGTTGTTGTGATTATTAGCATCGTACTGTGAAATCCACTGGAAATAACCTCAGAACTGCAGGTAGTCAGTGGTTTCTCCAGGTCAGTGTTGAATCTTCCAAGGAAAACAATGACAGTTTATTTCAGTTTTAGAAGTTCACCACCTGTGTTCATAGAGTGCGTGAACATCTTGTGAAATATCTCAAAAAAACCTACCCCCCTCCCCCCACCAAAATCATCATGGCCATAATCAGTATTTTGGTGTAGTTGTGTAGTAATCTCTTTTTGTAAGAATGATTTACATACCTGAAAAAAGATGTTTTAGGTCACCACTCTGGGACACCTATTTTTTTGGCTCTTACATGTGCTTCTCTAAGTCACACTGGAAACAAATGCGTAAAGAAAGCCAAAGATGGTTGTGATCATGTTCAACAATGTATACATGATTTTAAAGAAAAAGCTAAAATAAATCTTAAGAGAAAGTGGGCGTAAGCCATGCATTCAGCTTCCATCGTGTGCTTTCAGCTCTTTCACTTTGATTTCTCAAAACACTGAGTGCAGGATTGTCCCACCTCAGACACTGGTCTTGGCAATAAATGCATTAAGGTGTAAGATGTGGATGAAGTAGCAACAGAAAACACTTCATACTTGCATACATGAATTCTTGCACACTTACAGTTTGTAAACAAACATAAAATAACAGCCCCAAAATGCTTACTCTTTAAAGTGACTCCTTTATTTTTCGGTTTTTTAATACCAATTTCATAGTTTTCTGAAGCCTAGTTCCTGAGATTTAGAAGTGATTGTTGTGTGGTTTGAAGCAATCTTCAGATATCCCCCACCAGTTCTTTACACCAGACAAACCTCTAGTGGAATCTTACCTCTGGACTTTCAAACGATATTAAAATCTGCTTTTGTGTTCTTTCTCTCTCTCTCTCTTTTTTTTTTTTTTAATATTTTTATTCTACCATTTGCCATTTGCACATTTGTGATTCTAAAAAAGGCCTATTTGGTACTTTCCCCTTAGAAGCTGTGGTTTTTTTGCCCTTCATAGATACTATTTGCAAAGCTTCTATTTGTCACTCTAACAAAGCAGAGCTGAAGGAGATATTTAGCCACATAATGAATGAATGAAGCAAGAGGACCAATTGAGTTGGTGCTATTATTTCAAAAAAATCCTTTCAGCAATTGTCTTTCTCTTCATAGAGACCTTCATGGCATTATTTCACTAAATGACACCATGAATGTAATTACTTTGATTCAGAGTGTTGGAATCACACAGGTAACAAATTACACTGCCCCCTGATGAGTAATAATTCAATTATTCAGTGGCCTTATAACAGCTTGAAATAGCCTATTCTCATTTCACAAACATCATATTTACTGCTGGAAATAAACGATTCCTCCAAAATGAAATATTAGATCTATATATCTTAGCACATGTAAGCTCCCAAATGGATCACTGCATAACTGCATATCTTTGGTGTTTTTAAAATTAAAGGGTCTGCAGAGAAGCTGAGCCTCTTGGGTTACTCTGCCTCAGTAGATGTGTACATATATTTTGTCTATTTACTACCTGGTGAATCAAGAGTTGATTATATAAATATCAAGCAGCAATTGTGCACAGAGTGAGGTTTGAGAGATCTCAGTGACACCAGCACTGCTGGCATTCATCCCAAACTGAAAGCAGAAGCTAAATGTGCATCCAAAGAGACATTCCTTGGACATGACTCCTCTTGTGTGCTCCAGCACAAATGAAGCATACAACACTGCTAGCAACAGTATAAAACAGCAGTGAAGAGGGGATGAAACAGCCCTGCTTGCTGAAAAGTCAGTTAAAAGCAGGACTTTTAGGGTGAAATGTGTAAAGCCCAGTTTTTGAAATACGCTAAGTGCAAAACTGCTAGTTATACAATATTCCAAATTGTATTTAGATATATAGGGACCTGTGAAGATCCCACATACATGTCTGTCTTCACCTTTATGTGCCTAGATATTTTTAAAAACTGTAGGTATTTTCATCTACTATGATGTGATTTATACAACTGGTATTCAGCTCAGAAGTGCAGCATTCCCTCAGGCTGTCTGCAGGAGGCATCCGTAAGGAATTTCCAAACCGTAATTGCTGGGTTTGGTCCTAAAAAAAAGCAGCAGCAGATGTGCAGCCCCTTTTTCATCTGGTACTTGGCAGCTTGAGTTTTTTCTACAGGATATGTCAGATAGATATTCCATTTTTGAATTTTCTTGGAGATGTCCAAACTTTTGCTTCCTTAGGGACTGCCTTGACACCCAGCTTATCAGCAAATTGGTGGGATAGCTTTCAGTCTTTCCCATGGAAGCTGTGCCATTATACATGAAATATTTAGAGATGTGTTAATATTTAAGAGCAAGATGTGCTCCACAAGTTCTCAGCTTGATCCTTCAACAGCATACACCACTGAGAGTGGAGGGGCCAGAGGGCTGTCTGCCAGTCACTTCTATTAAATTACTTTTACAAGAAGGAGGTGATTTTCCTCTCAGGTGAGGATTTAGTCCCTAGACAATGGAATCATTCTGTCTCTGTCAAACAATTTTCTCAACCAGAACTAAAGTCTGGTATTGTAGTATATTTTTTCCAGCTTAGTTTCAAAGCAATGTTCATTTAGATGGCTTTGTAAAAGTCAGTGTCACAATGTGGGTGTAAAAGCATCAGTTTACAACTTGAAATAACTGAATTCTACTAAGGAAATCTACCGAAACTTTGCAATAAATTGCCACAAAGTTATAATAAGATGAGGGATGAATCCCTCAAGCGAAACTAGGAAAATGAAAACAGATGAAGAAGAAAATTAAGCTGATTTTCTACCAAGAC
This sequence comes from Euphonia xanthogaster, assembly GCA_034509185.1. Classification (NCBI taxonomy): domain Eukaryota; kingdom Metazoa; phylum Chordata; class Aves; order Passeriformes; family Fringillidae; genus Euphonia; species Euphonia xanthogaster. The sequence goes on from JAYDZK010000001.1 coordinate 35,147,165, forward strand.
TCAGTGCTGCTTAGCAGTGCTCAAACACACATCTCCATAAGCCTTAGAAAAAATCTTCAAGATTGTGAACATGCATAAGCAGTATATCTGACTGTCTACATATAGAAATGCAAATCCATGTGCAAGGAGGGGTAATCAAAGACCTAAACTTTTTAATGTATTTTTCAGATGAAGAGAATTTATGGTGGTCTCATGTTTTGAGTGCTTATGCCAATCATCTCTAGAAGTCCAGTCATGTACTTTAATATTTAAAACTCTGAAAACCTTTTCTTATATGATGATTTGCAGGCCAAGATCTCAGTACGAGTTTATCCTGAAATGAAATTTAGTTACCCTGATAACATAGATATGAAATTCACAAATTCAGTTCACACTTTAAAAAGAGCAAATTGAATAATGAAGACTTCAAGACACCAGATTACTGCAATTAGCAGTGTGGAAGAGAGTGAAAAACTCAGTCCAAAGTGAGCAGCACCTCTGTAATGCTTCACATTCTTATATTTAAGCATATTATATGTCTTTGTAGGATTAGAAACTAAACTTCAACTATGATCTACCATGCCAAGAGCTCTGTTTAGCATAAAGATTTTTAACTAGCACCCCTCTTATTAGGGAGATAGAAACTAAGTCACTCCTCTAAAAGTAAGCCCAAGGTTTAATCACTCCTTTAAAGCCAATAGCAAAAGCTGAGTTAGTGAAGCTGTGAATTCATAGAATCACAGAATATTCTCACTTGGAAGGGCACCTACAATGTGCATCAAAATCTAACTCCTGGCCTTGCACAGGACCATCCCTAGCAGTCACACCATGTGCCTGAAGGCATGATTTAAACACTTCTTGAACTCTGCTAGGCTTGGTGCAGTGAGTACTTCCCTGGAGAACCTGTTCCAGTGCCCAGCTACCCTCCAAGTGAAGAAAATTTTCCTGATATCCAACCTAAACCTGCAGTGACACAGCTCCAGGCCATTCCCTTGGGTTCTGTCGCTGGTTGCCAGAGGGAGATCTGTACCTGCCCCTCCTCTTCCTCTCATGAGCAGGCTGCAGTGAGGGCTTGCCTCAGTCTTCTCCAGGCTGAACAGATGAAGTGACCTCAGCCACTCCTCATGTGGCTTCCCCTCAAGACCCCTCACCATCCTCATTGTTCTCCTTTGGATGCTCTCTAATAGTTTAATGTCCTTCTTCTGTTGTAGCAACCAAAACCGCCCCAGCCTTCAAGGTGAGGCTGCCCCAGTACAGAGCAGAGCAGGACAGTCCCCTCCCTTGCCCGCTGGCCATGCTGTGCCCGATGCCTCACAGGACAGGGCTGGCCCTCCTGGCTGCCGGGGACTGCTGACTCGTATTCACCTTGCTATTGACCAGGACCTCCAGGTCCCTTTCTGCAGCATTGCTTTCCAGCCTCTTGCTCCGCAGTTTGTACATCCACCAACAGTTGCCCTGTCCCAGGTGCAGATTTGGGCATTTCCTCTTGTTAAACTTCATACGGTTGGTATTGCCCAGTCATCTAATTTGCAGGGCCTCCCTGCCTTCAAGGGAGTCAACAACTCCTCCTTTTGTGTCATCTGCAAACTTGATTAGTATTCTGCATCCAATTCATTAATGAAGATGTTGAAGAGAACTGGTCCCATCTATGCCCGCAAAACAATGTAGACATTTCCCAAACATGTAACATCTAGAACAGTCATTTCAGCTCTCAGAAGCATAAATTGACTCCTGTAAGATAAACATTTCATTAGATCAGATGCCAGGAAAGTCAAGATTGTGTGTTTGCTGTTATCTGTCCTGTCCTGATTACAGGTTAAGGATCTGTGTCCATTCCTGAAGTAGGTTTGAAATAGAATTCAACCCCAAAGACTACTACTGTTGCCACCCAGTTCTTAATGTGAGGAACCCCAGCATCTGTCACAGTTTTCTAACTTTGGTGTACCTTAGACAGTAGCAGGACAGCTTGACCTCTCTGTCATGCTTAAGCTTGACTGTGATCCCGAGACCAGATAGTCCCTCACATGAGGGATTTTCTCAGGAACAGAAGTCTGGCACGCTTCTGTAAGAATAGTTCTCATTCATAGAGGAATTATATTTGCTGCTGTCCTCTAAAAGTCAGTAGAAAAGGAGTGTTTGATTGCTTTTAAATAAGCGCAATTTGAAGCAGAAGCTTCCTACTTGCAATCAGTCTTTGCAAGTGTGCGTAGGAGAGAAATCAGGAAGAGGATTCAGTTGTTCTCACTGCTTTGCCGAAAAATTCAAGACTCATTGCCTTGGTGAAGCAAACAATACTGACTATGTCTATGTAGTTTATTAAGTAGGGCAGTTTTTCAGGGTAGGAGAAATTTGGGAGCTCTCCAATAATTATTCTAAAATTTTCTCAAGTTTTTGTGCAGTGTTAAATTCTACTTTAGAGCCAAGCACATAAAATTGAGATGTCTGAACAGTCATTGACTAAGTTTATTTTGAGAGCTAGCACTAAATAAAATGTGTTTGAAACCTTGTTTTAGCTAATTGAAGGCATTTATGTACAATAATACATTTGAAAACACAGAGTTTTGTGGGAGGGAATTGTCCCACTGAATACCTTTTCCTGCTAGGTGAGACTGCCTGCCACCAATACTACTAGGCCTGCTGGGATGCATTTGACAGTCGTCCTTGCCAGCTTTTCCTCCTGATGAAAAAAATCACCCCCTGACTGGAATGGCACTGGTCACCTAAATCCCAGTTCTAGTGAGAGTTGCTGAAACTGAGGGAAATGGATTGAGGAATGAGAGCTAGGTGTTTGCAAAGAGCCATAGCCTAGCAGCTCAATGTGCATTTTAAATATTTTCCATATTTCTTTTATGGGGAATCATTTGAGGGTTGCTCATCCATATTCCAAGAGTAAAATAAAATAACAATAAACAGGACTGTTATATAACAAAATAAAAAACAGTCTTGCTAGACTTTTTCAAAACAGAAATCTCAGCTTTTTCTCATGCATTATGCACTTTTAGTATCTTTTAGATCAATATTTTATATGTGGTGTAATATCCCTCCTTTTTCTTTAAACAGAGTTGATTGGAGAAAGAAAGGCAGAAAGGTTTCATTGCTGTCTAACTGGTATTGATTTTGTAAGTGCTGAATTTAGAGTAAAAGAGGCTCCAGTAAAGAAATGCATTTTTATTTCATGTGACATATATTCCCTAAGGAGAACACAGCAAAAAGAGGGCAAAGAAGGATTTGGGAAGCTAATTAACACAGATCATAAAAATCAAAGAAATCAAAGGGAGAGAATTTAGGAAGGCTGGCAAGGCCACTTCAGAGGAAGGATCAGCCATATCTTTCTTTCCTGACAGCTGATTTTCTGAGCTGCTTTTGAAAATCTCCAGTGACAGAGAGACTAAAATCTTCCTAGGTGATCTGTCCTCATGTTTACATAACCTCGTAGTAAAAAAGATTTTAGAATCATAGAATATTCTGAGTTGTGCCTGAGACCATTGTCCAAACACTTCTTGAACTCTGTCAGGCTGGTGCTGTGACCATTTCCCTGGGAAGCCTGTTCTTTGCCCTTTGGGTAAAGAATCTTTTCCTGATATCCAACCTAAACCTCCCCTGACAGCTTCAGGCCATTCCCTTGGGTCCTGCCACTGGGCACCAGAGAGGAGATCAGTGCCTGCCCCTCCTATTCCCCTCACAAGGAGGTTGTAGAATGTGATGAGAATTTACATCAGTCTCCTCCAAGCTGAACAGAACAAATTACTTCAGCCACTCTTCATATGGCTTCTCCTCGAGTCCCCTCACCATCCTTGTTTCCCTCCTTTGGCTATTCTCTAAGGTGTTCTGTTGGGGCACCCAAGACTGTTCCAGCTCTTGAGTTGAGGCTGCCCCAGTGCAGAGCAGAACAGGACAATCCCCTCCTTGCCCGGCTGGCCATGCTGTGCCTGATGCACTCCAGGACACCATCAGGCCTCAATGACACCTAACTTAAATATCTGTGGCTTCAGTTCTTCAGCTGTAGACTCTGACATATTTTCCACTGTTATGAATTGAGTTTGCTATTTTCTTGAGGTCCATTGTCTCTATTCCTCTTCCTTTATTTCCTGAGACAAGAATGCCATTGTTCAATGGTCAGGGCCACTTTTCCCTTCCTCCAACTTTCACATTATCAATTCTCTGGTTTTGTAGTACACTGTAGAAGACTATTCTGTCACTTTCCCATCTCCAGTTTATTTCAAGTACTATATAGTCTATGTTCTGCGGTATTAGCTGACATCTCCATTACACCCAGCTTCTGATAGTTGTTCTGTTTGCTCTAACTAAACCTTTTTTCTTGATTTTTCTGGCTTGGTAGTCTAAAGTGTATCGAAAGACTAAGACACTGTGGGATACAGTCATATAATTAAATTTCTCTTCTCATCATTATTCAGACCCTTTCAATCAGTATATTCTCTTTATCTGCTGAATACAGAACAAGTACAAATATCTTTTATTTAAAAAAACCTCTTCCGATTTTTGTGTTTTATTCCTCTTGAGGGGTAATTTTCCATATTAATATTTTTAGCTACATCAGTAATTCCACTGTTTATAGCAGTTAAGTTGTAATTTTTATTGTCCTTGATGCTTTTATTCCATGTGGCTTGTTCTCAACACATCTTCCATTGCAATGTGGGCATAAAAAATATGGTCATCAAATATGTCTTTTTAAATCCTTGTTTTGCTATTGACAATGAACTTGGACCTCAGTTCTTGGATCAAATGTGCATATATGTCTCCATGAACCATGTAGGTATTTGGCAGGATAGTGAAAGGTAGAGAGATGCATATCACCTGCTTCAGTTTCTGTGAAAAATCACCTTTTTAAAATGCAAATAGTGTTGTTCGACCAAACCCAAATATCATAATGGCAATAGCAGTTATAATAATTTCTAATGTAATAAATTTCATAATTTGTGGTTTAAAACAAACAGGTAGAATGTACTTTTGCTTGTTTATAGCTTAGGCTTGCTTAGAGATTTTTCATTCGAAAGTGTGGATATTCAGCTCTGAGCCAATTTCCCATAAAAGAGCAAACTCTTACATCAATGAATCTTAAGCATTTACATCAATGAATCTTAAACACCTGAGTTAGGAGGCCTACTGATCAAATAGCTGCACTGAGTACAAGAGATATGTTTACTTCTCAGAATGGGTGAGGTCAGATGGACTGAATGCCTCCCTATAGTGCAGGGAAGTACTTAAAAATACATACTTGGAATCTATAGGCCCTTTTGATTTCGATGGGATTTAGGCAAGTAAGTTACCTTTGAAAATCACATTCTTAGTACATAAACAGCAGCATTGCCAATTTTCAGTACAAGATACCTTCTAAAAAGATGATATTGTGGTCACAATGCATGCAAGATCCAGAATGATCTTCTTTGTCTCAGTAAGCAGTACCAGAAATAGTCTTTCTTGTTAGAAGACCAACCTTTTCATTTAAAAACTTTTGATAAATATTATTTTATTTAAAAATAGATAAGAAAAACCGAGAGAAACTTTCCTATTTCATAGATTCCTCTGACAGGTTAGAAGTTCACTATGAACCAAGCCAAGAAATTGAACAGATCTACTGGGGAATTTCATGTCATATCTAAACCGAAATGTTTCACATCTATTATTCAGAGAGTTTCTTGTTGTTAGTTTTAGTCAGTCTCTGAAAATCGTTGCCAATATATCTTTTCAAATTAATATTGGTTGAGAAAAATTGAGATGTCTTTGGAGGTTGCAGTTAATAACTGGAGGAGTTTCATCTCCATGAAAGAATAATTATTCTTCCAAGGAAATTATGTATCTGGGGAAAGTGGTATACTTTTAGACCAATACTAATACTATTCTGAGAACATTTGGATTTACTTTACCTATTCTAACTGCCAAAGATTCCAACATTATTTTACAAACTAATAGAATGCTTACTATGAGCTAAGTATGAGCTATGAAAATAAAAATTCTGTCCCACAGTAATTTATGTGACTTTTATGATTTTATTTCTGCTCAAATTAAGGGCTGGGTATTTTTTGTGCTTTTTTTTTTCTTACAGATCACTTCAGAAGGTATTTCATTGATACTCATCTACATTGTTTTAACTTCCATCATATGTTCTGCAATAAATCTTCATTGTCAGAATAATACCACTCAAAACTTTTTAATTATATCAAAGTGTGAAAATTAGGAAAAATACTGTTTGATCTTTAAATGTTTTTATTGCATGGAGTCAGCATTTTCAGATGGAAAATCATGCCTTTTCAAGATTTTTGATCATATTTTATTATTTTGACATGTTGTTATGGGGAAAGCTCTTCTCTTATGATGTTATAAAAATATTTCTATGATCAGAATGCTAACTAATTAGAGAGCCTGGTATACACACCAATATTCTGAAACTGCCTATTATCCTTCTGAAGAGATATATCTTTTATATTCTTTAAACAATGTTCACAGGGAATAGTAATCTGCAAATTTAAAAAAAAGTATTACCTGTTTCTGGGGTTTTTTTGTTTGCTTGCTTGGCTGGTTTTGGTGTGGGGTTTTTTTGGTTGGGTTTTTTTTGCTGTTGTTGTTGTTGTTGTTGCTTGGTTTTTTGTTTTTTGAGGGGTAGCTTTTACAGATCACCTTTGGTCCTAGCCGTTGAGGTTCTTCCAGTGAGGAGCCAATCACAAATAAAAAATCTATGCATGATCATGTTAAGAAATTTTATATTGCTTTTTATCAGGAAATTTCAGAGCATGCTGGAGCACTTCTCCAGGCAGGCAAAATTAAGTCAAGGGGTATAATGCCACTGAGCTTTTTGGAGCTGTGTGTCCTTATGCAGACCAGTACTCTTTTTATTATGCACTCCAACATAATTGTGCAATGAAATTTTGCACTGTCACAGGAGGATATTTTGATTTTCTTGTCTTATCTATTAAATTTCCATTCAATCTTTATGGAAAAACACCCAAAAATGCAGGTGTTACCTCTCATAATTCTATAGCAAAGATATCTGGATCAGACAGATTTAGCCCAGACAGACCAGACAGATGCAGTGTGTTATTTCTCAGAATACATCTCATTATAGCATAATCCGTGTAGACAATACCAGTCGGAATGGATGGTGTTTTAGGACTGTATTTCAAACCTGTGTATAATTATGTGTGAATAAGTATGATACGTAAAAGTATTAGAGCTGAAATGTCAGAAGCCTCCATTACTAGTGCCTTGGGCAAGATAAAGAGGTAGATAATGATATCTTGCCCTAGCATGAAGTCCAAAGAGGACCTTCTACAGCTCTGAACCTGATATGCTTTCAGCTCAGGAGCATGGTCATCCCCTCCCAGGTGTGCCTGCATATCTCTGTATTGCACCATTGCTACTTGGAGACACAGGGTTCCTACAGAGTTTTCAAGTTCTCAGAAGGAGATTTGTCAGGCTTTCTCTATGTGACCTTTGTTTGACCTGCCTGCATCTTTGTTTCACTTTATTTAGCCTTGACATCAATTCCTTTTAATGACCAGGTGTAAATGGCTAAATTGCATCACTTCTTTATCTTTCTATGATATCCCCTGACTTTTAGGTAGAGAGCAGAAACAAAATGTCAAAAAATATTTCAAGTAAAGTGAAATACTTATGGCCTTAACACAAGGATGTTTTGTAGAGAAACACAAGCATGGAGAAGTGGAGACAAAGTGTGTGGTGCAGAGAAGTACAGGCATGGGATTATTCCTTGACAACCCTTTCATGAATAAATTTTTCCTGATGGCCAACCCGAACCTTCCCTGGTGCAACTTCAGTCTGTGTCCTCGTGTCCTGTTACTAGCTTCCTGGGAGAAGAGGCATCTTTTTTTCTTCAGGGGAGAAAAGATTTAAGAGTGTTTGTTACTGTTTAAATAGTGATATTGCCATTACTGAGGTTTCTAACTCGATTTCTATGTGTTCTTTATTTTTCTGTGTAAATTATATCTAGAGTAATAATGATTCTTGAATTAGACTGTTAAGGCTTCATTTATATTACAAATAAAATTTTGCCTTTAGGTGTGTTTCTCTTTGCCCATGAACAAAGTTTTGAGCATAGCAGAAGGAGATGTCTTTGGGGTCAGCATGTGTTTTAGATAATTATTTTTCCCATAGATTTCCAGGCTGTTTGCTTCTGATAGTGCATAAATCTGTGTTCACTGACACCCTGCAGCTCTGACTTGGTTATTAGCTGTGATTTATCCCGCTAATATACTGGCAGAAATACTCCTTTATTTTAGTTTATTTTTATAGACATTTTTATAACCAATCCCTTTAATAATTCAGATCAATTGTTTATCCTATTTCTAGGATGTTGCCAAAATAAGAAAAAAAAATTACTGTAAACATGATTGAAGACAGGAACAGATTGCTGGCAGACATTATGGAGTCACCCACCCTGGCAATATTCAAAAGCCAAATACACATGGCCCTGCACAACTTGCTCTACTTGAACTTATTCTAGACAGGGGGTGTTGGACAAGGTGACCTTCAGAGGTGTGTTCTTACCTCAGTTCTCTATGATTTTTCTAATTCTGGCAGGTGCTGCAAGGAATGCCACAGTAATCTGTCAGGATTCTGCTTCCTTGCTGGCTATTTACAGGTGATGTAAACACAGTCCTTGGCTGAGCCATGCCAAATGGTTTTATTTTATTTCCCTGGGAAACAAGTTTTGCAAAGCATAAGACTCGTAACAGCCTCTGGCTTTGGTCAGAGTACAGATTACTCAGAACCTTGATGGTTGCCCGCAGCTCAAATTGTCAGATGACTGCATTCTTATTTTACTTGACATATGATCCTGGTCATGTGAAAAGTCTTTGTTCCTTTATATAGAATTATTAAGACCCATGCAATGAATTCTGTAGCAAAGAGCTAGTAAAAGAGGCACAGGGAATATATTATTTAGGGAATTTGAGGGGTTTTTATCAAGAGAAGTTATTAGGAGCGGCTCACACAGGCATAAATAGTTCTGATGGAACTTGGGGCTTGACTAGGGAGCCTCTACAGACCATTTCCTGCCTTTTTTGTAATTTGTCCACACGGGGAAGCTGAAGTGTAGCCTGTGGCTATGTACCTGAGGGCAAAATATGTCAATTCTGTACAAGTGGAGTTTTGTTTTCCTGACTCTAGCCTCAGCTAGAGTCACTGACATAAGTAACAGTCGTTTGACTAAGTCTTCTCAGTTCTGCCATCAGCCATTGCCGACCCAGTCCTAGCCTCACTGACAGGGATATAAAAAATTAGCAAATCCAGTGTGCAAGCAGTATAATATTTTGAATTCTCTTATGTAGGAAAACACTTAATTTTTTTTTTTTTTTTGAGGAATTTTGCACCTGTATAGCTGCTAGTGACTTAAGTAGGTGCTCGATTTCTGGTGATGGTTTTGTTCCTACATACTTACAAGAGGTATCAAGAAATAATAAAAAGTCTGAATTGTAAAGAGGCAGGTTTAGGCTTTTCAGTAGTCGAAAAGTGTTCTTATCTCAAGGAGACTGGGTAGTGTCAGTCTTGCAGGTCATTAGTGGAAGGAGACCTGGATGGCCTCTTCCACAGTGGAAGACCAGCAGTAGCTATGAGCAGAAAAAGTAGCCATGAACTTCTGATAGGTACCTTGGATTTAAACAGTGGAAACAAAACTTAGCAGCCTTTCATTTCTGTTTTAGTCTGTATAACAGAAATAAGGAATCATGGCAGCATTGATGATAGGGTACTGTGAGAACTGGTGATCAGGGACTTGGGTTGCCTAAAGCTTCATTTCTTGTAACTGATGGCCATGTGTTTTTGATGGATATCATGAAGGCATATGCTAACATGGGACTTGTCAAAATGTTAGTGAGCTGTTTGGACTTCTGTAAATATATGGACTGCCAACTGTTAGAAGAAAAGCAGGGAAAGCACATATTTTGGCTGTGGAATACTCTATGCCAGGAGCCCAGTGAACCAAAACTTAGAACTGGCTGTGGGAAACAGAGGAGTGGATTTATGGATGGTTGTAATATTTGTGTCCATGCTGAATACCCAGCAGCAAGCACATAAAAAGGTGGAGTATTAAAAATCAACTTGCCTGAGTCCTAAAAGCTTACTAAGGGAGGCCGTGCGAGGGTAAGTTATGGAGGCTGTTCTTTCACATCATCTTCAGGAGCTATGCCAGCTTCTCCAAGGCAAAGTTCACACTATTTTTAAATGCCATCTAACTTTCATGTAGTCAGTGAAGAGGAAGAAATTCATTTGAAGTGTTAGTTCGTAGAGGGGTTTCTATTAGTATTCTCTCTGGAGAGGGCAACAATGATCTTTAACAATGGGGGAATATAAAACTCAGCAAGACTGAACTGTTAAGTTAGAAACCCTGAAGGCAGACAGTGTGAAAGCCCCACATTCCAGCTCCTAGGAAATACATCATTACCTTTTGATTGCCGTTTCTATTGACTGCTAGTGTGATATATATATCTTCTGTAATGTTAACAATAAGAGAGCAGTAGCAGAAACAAACTATATATTTCACAGAGATACATCTCTGGCTCCTGGAATCTGTCATCCCCTGCTGTGTTAGGGCTTTGTCTGAAAACCTTTGGAGCCAATGGACACACTCATGCTGTCTCCAGCAGGCTTCAGTCATTCTTGTGAAATCCAGCACACCTTAGTAACTGTAAAAAAAAGTGCCTATTAAAAAGAGAAGCAATAAAGAAGAGGTTCTGTAGGAATCAGAGCTAATGAAGCTTGATTGCCTTTGAATTTGCTGTTTGTGAGTTGTGTCTGAAGCAACTCATAATTGTGGTATTTGGTTGTGTTTTCCCCTGTGTGTATCTTCTTGTGTTTTGCAAAGATGTGAAACTTCCTTTCATCTGAGCACTTAAAAGTCAAGAAAGTACACTAATTTAGTTATTTTAAACACTCTTTGCCACATTTAAACAACACATTGCAGTGTGACGAGAGAAGGACACAGCAATCAAAGAAAATAGTACTGTGGTCATGAGAGCTTCTTTTCTTAAAGAAACTGAGCTAAGTATTTTTGTCTCCCTTCCTTGCCATGGCACATGCAATGCACTGGGTAAGGGCTGAGACAGTAGAAGATATCCAAACAGCATGAATGTTTTTAATAGCCTGCAAAAGTGAGGGAAAAAACATGCTGTGTGAAATCCTTCCAGGTGGAGGGATTTATACTGATTTATACTGATTTATACTTTTTTCTTACCCAGCCATGCCTCTTTTCTGCTAAATGATGTTTAAAACTAGGTACGATTTTAAAAACATCTTCTGCTGTTGCTGTTTTGATTACTTTTATAGGTATACCAATCTAAATATCTCCCAGTCTTTTTCCAGTGTTCTCTTTTTCCTGGGTGAAGATTCTTCCCTCATGGTTGCTGCAGTCTTGTAATAGTTCAAAGTTTTGAATTCACTAGGTTGGTATAGCTTAAAACTTTTGCAGGTGCCAACAATGACTATTTAGATTTAAACAATAAAAGCACCCTAAAAAAAACCTCCAAGCTTCAATTCAACTTACAATAAGACATTCATGATAATCCCATAGCAATAAATATTCATTTGCAGGTAATCTGGTATATAACTGAGTTATCCAGAAATGTGCAATAATCACATAAACATAACACATTAGTTAACCAGGCATTAATTTCAACCTGTTCTCCATTTGTAGTCTCCCTTCAGACCAAGTCAAATGAGTGGCTGACCACTTAGCATAGTGGTCATGAAATGGTGTTTTATCCCAAGGAGAAAAATGAGTTTGAGTAATTGGAATTCCTCTGTTTCCATTCCACACCACCCCCCCTCCCCCGTTTTTGCCCTTTTATTTTCTAAGAAGCTTCAACTTAAGCACATCCTAAAAACTTTTCTTGGCTTATAGTTGCATGAATGTAATATATATTAAAAAATACCTTTCCTAATTAAAAAAGACAAAGTGGGGAAAAAATCATTTCTATACTGGAGGTGAATGTCTAAGCCTCATTACACTGGCATGATCTAGGTGTTACCTAAGATTATAATATTTCAAATATTTTCATGTTAGTTCATCTCCCAGCCCTAAAACATGAATGATCCATCAGGATCAAAAATGACTGACCAACATCACCTAGGAAAAAATAAACCTTCCTTGGGTGATGTTTGATCAGGATCTAAAGACTCATGCTTGGGGAGCATAAGTCTTTTCTAAACAGTAAATGTTAAATTTCTGTGATTCTAAGTCTTCTTCCTACCAGCTCACCCTCCTCCAGAATCAGAAGCGAAATTCTATTGCCTGCTCTGGTATTATGAAAAGGGAAAACATCCAGAGGGATTTCTCCTCTCAAAGGATTTGATGAAAGTTGAAGAAGGTCTTGGTGCTGAATATTGCTGCAAATTCAGAGATATGGAAGCTGATCCAATTTCTCTCATGAGTAATTTTGATTTTTTCTGTTTTCTAGATGTTTACTGTATGTTTCCTTGTGTAAATTTGCTTGAGATAATTTCAGCTGAGCTGAGCTTCAAAGCCTGTAGATGCCTGCCTTTTGTGACAACAAATCAGCTGTGTTCTCCTAATGTCTTCAAGTATTATATAAGGAAAAATTTGTTATACCTTTGATATCCTGAATAAACTCTAGCAGAAACCCTCTTGCACCTTGACTTCCCTCTTCCCTTAAATGATTTTATACCTACATCTGCCACTACCAGAAACACCCTCAAGCCCTCTGCTTATATCCATCTAGTATCTATAGGCAAATTTCATCATTTTTTATTTAGGTATCTGCTACTGGCATTACCTTGTGTGGTGCAAACTCCTTTGAAGCAGTTAGATCCAGCTGCTAAAATTATAAAGTAAAATAAAGGATAAAATTATACATAGGAAAATAATGCATCATTATTCACTTCCAATAATAATAAAAAATGAATGCTTGAAACCAGAAAGGACCTCTCATGGTGTGTTTTTGGATGGTGATGCAGAACCATAAGCCATATGTTTTAGTGACAAGGATGCCCTCAAGGTTTACACCAAGTTTTTCAAAGAGGCAGCAGTTTACACCATGATTAAAATAGTCTGTTTGCCTGGAACATCCATTTAAGCAAGGCAATATCTATTTCTGTCTCTGAAAGTGATTTCTAGCATGAGCCTTTGTAATTTCTATTAATATTACAGAATGGAGAAGATTGATGCTGATTCACTCACTAGCTCAGTTAATTTTTCTTCTAGTATGGATTCCTATTAGGAATGTACCCATGTAATGTAATAAAACTTGCTCGTTCCATTTGCAATCAGGTCGTAGTGCATATATATTTTCCAGTGTCTCCCCTTTAATAAACATTGTCAGAAAAAATGGAGGACATAAATGAATACTGGTTGATTCACTGCCCCCCTGATAATTCTATCCATCATGAATACAGAAAATACTGAAAGTTCAAGAATAATGTTTACTGTAAGAGAGGAGTGCACTCATTGATACTGTAGGTTCCAGTTTTGCTTTCTAACATGTAGAAAAGTATAAGTAAGAAAGAAAAGGCTGGAAAAAGCTCTTTTATTGCCTTATAGTTTTACTTCTGTTAGCTCTGTCTCTTGCTTGCTATGCTGAAGGCCATCTGTGTCCTCCACAGAGGCACAGATCTTTTTTAGATACTTTAATTTGATATTTCTGTGATAAATAATAGATATTATTTAGTATTTACATATAGGTATGTGCTACATGCATCTGTATATGTGATACATACGTGTTATTACTTAAGATAATCCCTCCAAAATGTGCTGCTTTTCTCTTATCATGTCTCCCCTCTTCTGAAAATCACTGTTCCTGTGCTCTTCTCTGTTATTTGTGGCAAAGACCAATGTGAAGTCAGTGTCTATAGACAACTCCATGGAGCAAAATGAAAACAGAGGGTCATAGCTGCTCCTTTGTTATTGACATGGCAAACATCGAGCTGTTGCCACTGTATCATTTTGCCCCTTTGGATTTGTTTTAATAACCATCTTATCTCTACTGAAAGATTTATTCCAACATGTTTACGGCTACAGAAGCCAAATTTTCTGGTCTATTACTCTCATCTCTTCATACTTTACCACTGGCACCACACTTAGATTTCCTCTGGTCTTTTGGTGACATCTCTGATTTTAATGAGTTTTTGATCTATGCCAAGGAATATGTTGACTCCCAGTTTTGTGTCCCACGGTGAATCCCATCAGGCCCGGCAGATGCTGATTTGATGTTTGCTTGTTCCACTAATAAGCCTTGTAGTTTGGATGTGATCCTGGCCTTCTATTCCCAAAGCAGTAGTTGCCTTCTGCTCTGTCTGATCTGTTATGCTAATGTAGGTTGTGAGTAGCACAAACCAAAAGAGTGGTGATTTCCCCTTCAGGGGACGTAATAGATTCATCAAGCCACTGCTCTGTGCCCAGCAGTGTTTGATACAGATACATCTGTTCAATAAATCATATATCCAGGACTACTAGTAGGACAGAGACTTTTTTCCTGGAAGCATGAGATTTGATTACCTTAACATGTGTAATTCCAGTTTGTGTTACCAGCACTAAAAAATTTATCAACTTAAAACCTGAATCTCAGTGCTTGACTCTCACCACTGACAAAATCAGACTTTTTCCTTGGATGTGTTCTAATATGATTTTGTTGAATACAGGAAAAATGCAAGAGCATAATCAAATTAACAAAAGAATAGTTTGAGAGGACACCCTTTCCCAGCTGAAATGTGATAATCAGTCATGGGTGTGCAGCTGACCCGCCACAGCATGCACCAGAGAGAGATTAACTCAAACTGGTGAATGTGGAAGGCTGATTTGCTGCTGATAGAGGCATCTGTGAGAGCCCCAGGAGGTTTTTCCTTCACTGCTGTGCATCCCATGGCCTTTCCAGGTCAATAGAAAGCCCTGGTGGATATTCTGTCCATAAATGAATCAGCTCATAATGGTATCTGCAGAGCCATGATGGCATCCCAGGAACTTTCATATCCTTGTCTAATAGCTTAAACAAGTTTTATTTTCCTGCTGGGAAGAGTAGAGATTCCCTTCTTGCATCCTTGCAAATAATGCTGTTATCTCCATTGTAATCTTTTGCCGTTATAGTCCTCAGGACAAGGATGAAACAACTGATAGAAAAATCACATTACTCTGAAAAACTTTCAAATAATAGGAAATGCACTGTGTGTGGTAAACACTGGGAATTGGCCATTCCATCATGTAGTAAAAATGCCATCCATGAAATGTGGGGACTGGGACCTGGGAGAAGCTGCCCTCGCGCAACATTTCCTGTCCCACAGGAACTTGGTGCAATGAAAAGCCGTGGGACCCTTCTTCCCAGAGACTGTGTCCCATGGGAACAATTGGCTAAGCAGTTCAATAGTCTTTCACTTGTCAGTCCCACACTGACAAATACAGCCCTTTATTCTTGACTCCTCTCTAGCACTTCTTCTCTTGGCTAAATCATTCAAATGGTTTAACCTTTCAGTTTATGGCCTTCTAGGAGATATAAAAAATATCTTGTCTTTCCTTGTGATGTATTAGTCTTAAAAAAATTACTAGTAAAAATTGCTAGTAGAATAGGATGAAAGACATCTATTTTTCACAGATTGTTCCTCACTGTAGGCTGGATTGTAACAAAAACTGTCCTAAATCATGAGAAGTAATATTCTCCCTTTTGTTCCTGCATGATCTAGCTAGTCTTCAGTCAGATTGTGGGGAGATAAACTACACTAATAACCCAGTTTCTCAACCTCTAGCACACACAGTGACTGTATGCCTCATTCTGTCTTTTGTATTCATTGGTCAGGGTAGTTCAGCTGTGCTCAGTGCAGTGTCAGGTATTTCTGCTCAAATGGGGCAAGTAATCATCTACTCATTGTAATAGTAGCAAGGCTGCTCTTTAGTTTCTCAAAATCTCTGCCATGGTAATACACAGGAGTCAGTATAACGTATCCGCTTATACAGTTTTCCACATTTAATGATATAACTTTTCTTTTAAACATATTTCTAAGAAAAGATCTTGTTGAAAATTGAGCTATCACAGACTTTCTGCAAAGCATTGACCTGCTTTTTAGAATGACCTATGGAGATGCTGCCTTACAATGACCAAGGAATTTGTGCTTCCGTGGTCTTCAGATAAATGCTTTAATAACTATAGCAGGAAACTCATACAAAGGCTCATATCCCAATCTGGAGTTTTTAAGCTCTTAGTACTAGAATTTTGTCACTATTGCCTTTATCTTAGTTTGTTTTAGCATATCAATATATAATTGATGTATTTATTTTATATTTTCATTTTTCAATGTATACAAATATATTAGTTTAAGAGAAACAGTGTTCTAAAGTGGCGGTGAGGACAATTGCTGATCAAATGGAGTTGTGAGTGTAATCCAAGTGGTTTCACTTCTGAACTGCAACGTCATGACCTCAATCAACAATTTTAAAGGGCTGCTTGGAAAGAATGCCTGAGTGATGAAGGGTGTGGAATGTTCCTTACAGCTCCAAAGGGATTCAGAAGCAATATTTCTAAATACAAAATTCAAGTGACCGCATGTGGATTTTGTTCATCAAAAAATAATGTTTGCCATGGAAAGCAAATACAAGTATTTTGCTTTGCAAAATATTAGGTGTCGTGTCAAAAAGAAATAATTTGGGAGGAAAATTTGTTGCACAGTTTCAGGGCATCTCTGGTAAACTGAATTGCCCAACAGCTGTGACTTGTCACTAATTGACGTCATATTATTAAGTTAATTTGAATATGGGATTTGATGTTGAGGAGTTTGTAAGGGAGGGCTTGTTATACCCTGACTCTGAACTTGGACTAGTTTTGTAAATGTGAATGGACTCAGTCTAATTTATTTCTGTTGCTTCTAAGACTTCATCAGTTTGGGCTGTGTCTGCCCATTCGTTGCAGACTTTGCTAATTAGCTGGCAAGACATGCTAGGTCAGCTCATGCAAAAGACCTATAACTTCTCAAATGGAGCTGAATTATATCTGATTGACTCAGAAAGTGAACCACAGAATGATGAAGTACATCTATTGTTGCCTGGGATGAGTCTGGCAGACATTGTGTGAATATCTTGTGTAAAATGGAAGAACAAAAAAGAGCTTGCAAAAATTATGAGAATGAGCATGGGCTTGTTTAAGTAAATTTAAGAGCTGTTTCTCTGACTTTCTCAAATATTTGAATAAGAGGGCATCTAACAAAATTATAATGGAGAGCAGTCAAAACTGATAAATTACAAAATTATCTACAATTATAATTATATACAAAATGTACAATTAGCCTGAAGAACTCATTGCCACAGGAAATTACACATCTCTACTGTAGAAGAAGGGGCGTACTAGGGTTGCAATTACAGACGGAGTTATTCTAATTAACAGTACAGCTAAAATCATTAACATTCCAGCGTACAAGGCTGGCTTTAGCCAGTTACTAATACAAGGGGAATATGCTATCTAACATGAAGGGTGCTTTATTCTACCACTGCCTGAAAGTTTAATTTTTGCTCATGTATCTCCTGCTGATATAGAAGACAAGGTATTAGATAAATCTTACACCAGATTAAAAGGGCAAACCTCATGTTTATGTAATAAAATCTCTGAAAAGCAAGAAAAAACCCACCCAAGCTAGTTTAGTTCTTGATGCCTCATTCTCCATTTTCAGTTAAACATCAAGAACAACAACATGTAATTTTTTAAGATCAGTTGCCAAAATTGGAGAACCTTGTTATTCTTTTGAACATTTACTTGGAGCCTTTTGGTCTTTTCCTGTCCTCTTAAAATTTATTTTTAAAGCACACAAATACAATTTGCT
The DNA here is from genome assembly GCA_034509185.1 of Euphonia xanthogaster. Lineage (NCBI taxonomy): Eukaryota > Metazoa > Chordata > Aves > Passeriformes > Fringillidae > Euphonia > Euphonia xanthogaster. The sequence continues at coordinate 35,164,925 of JAYDZK010000001.1, forward strand.
AAAACCACATTTCACTCTTGATACTGTCATCAAAGGAGTTACTGAACTACTGGTTTGTTTGGGATTTTTTTTAAATAGTATTTTTAAGCTATTTAGTGAATAAAGTGTCAGATCTGCTTATTTCTCTATTTTTCAAAGTAGTTATTGAAATAGATTTTGAGTATAGATCTAGAATAGTACAGCTTTCATTTCTACCAGTGTTAATTTCAGTTAAACTGCACTTGCCTCCTCTCTAATTAGTCTTCAAAAGGTTTACATGGTATGTGTCACCAGTCCTAAATTTAAGTATGGAATCAGTACCCAGGCAAAGAAGGTAGCTGCTGCAAACTGGAGATTTTTATCAAAGAATGACAGAATATTTTAGGTTGGAAGGGAAGCTCTGGAGGACATCTAGTCCAATCTCCTGTCCAGAGGAGGTCTAATTTGGTGAGGGTGTCATAGACCATGTCCCATTGAGCTGGAATGCCTCCAAGGATTCTGGTATTTGACCACTTTTATCAAAAATATTTTTCCTAGTATGCAACTGGAATTCATGGTGATTTCCTGAGCTGCCTTCTCTCCAGTCTAAGCAATCTTAGCTTGTCCCTGTATGTTCTGTTCTCCAGACTCCTCCCCAGCTCTGTGGTGGGGGGTGACAGCTGCTCTTGTTCCAGTATTACCAGTTTTTTTGTACTGGGAAGTCCAGAACTGACCGCACTGCTTCAGATGCCCAGGTAAGGAATACAGGATCACTTGCCTGGATTAGAGTCTATTGGCTTGCTCTGCACAATGGTGCACTGCTGGGCCCCATTCAGCTTGGTATCCACCAGGACCCCTATGTGGAGAAGCTCTGTGGAGTTCCTTCTTCGAAGGCTGGATCCGAGCCTATAATGTTGCACCAGTGTATTCCTTCCTGGAGGCAAGACCCTTCACTTTTGTCTGTTTGAACAACATGAGGTTCCTTCTATTCCATTTCTCCAGGCTGTCCAGGTCCTTAGCAGTAGCTGCCCAGTCCTGTTGCTCTCCCCAGTTTCGTATCAAACACAATTTCATAGGATTATACTTTGTCCCATCATCCAGGTCATCAATGAAAGCAAACATTGATGATTCCAGTACTGATCCCTAAAGAAGACTGCTAACTGCTCACTGACAGGTGAATGCAAAATATAGTACAAATCACAAAAAAAACCTATAAATACAACTTCACTAATATTTACCATTAAATGGTGAAATGTAATGGTTTGATTTGGTTGAGATGCTCTATTTAAATTTCCCTTCAAAAATAGAGGGAACATTATTTTCTACTTAAGAAGTCCTCCACAAGAAAATGGTTTCCTTGTAAGTCTTTTGCTGCTGTTAGTTATTTGCAGTATTTCATTGGAACATGGGCATTTTGGGTGATCATGGGTGTGGAGCTAAGGAAGAGGTTAAGTCACATGAGATCCCTGAAAACTTAGAAATTGGTGCAGGAGGGTGAAGCAGCAATGTATTTGCTGTGGTTTATCCTGGCAGGTAGCTAAACACCACACAGCTGCTCACTCCCTCCCCCCAGGTGGAGTAGGGGAGAAAAGTACAAGGAAAAAAAAAGAGTAAAAACCATTTGTTGAGATAAAGGCAGTTTATTGGACAGAAAAGGAAAACAACAGTAAGTAATAACAACAACAACAATAATTATGATAATAATAATAATATTAAAAATATACAAAGCAAGTGATGCACAATGCAGTTGCTCACCTCCTGCTGACTGATGATGAACCAGATCTTGAGAAGCTGCCCCAGCTAGGTTTACACCTGGTTTACAAACCGAGCATGACACTATATATTATGGAATATCCCTTTGGCCTGCTGGGGTCAGCTCTTCTGGCTGTGTCCCCTCACAGCTTCTTTGCCTCTCCAGCCTCCTCGCTGGTTGGTTGGGGTGAGAAGCTGAAAGGTCCTTGAGTTAGAATAAGCATTGCTCAGAAACAACATTGGTGAGTTATCAACATTATTGTCATCCTAAATCTGAAACACAGATAATTAACTGTATCCCAGTTGAAACAAGGGCAGTATTTTATTACAAACTGATTGCTATTGCTACAAGAAAGAACTGTGGTTTAAACTAATAGGAAATTTTTATGGTAGGGGATTTTATTTTGTAATATCATGAACTGAAATAATGCAGACTGCAGGTCATAGTTGTGATGTGTATGTGTAATAGAATAGGCCTAATATCTGATCATCTGGGATAAGAGTGAGCATATTCAACCACTACAGCAGGATTGCTTTTCTGTTGGCATGCTTTAGAAATGTGAGATAGAGATCACTTCTGTGCTCTTCAATTTTCTTTGAAGTGATTTGGAGTGCTTGATTACAAAATACAAACAACATTCACTTACAGTACATTTTAAATTAATTTTAAACAACAAAAGAAAAAATATTGTATATAAACCTGGTAATATATTTGAGATGTTTAAGCTGAATTCTGTATTTAGTTGTCAAAAGTGAGATGAGTAGCCTGGTAGGGCTTTTTTTAATTCTTTCCCACACATGCCCAAATAGCATACTGAGAGTGATTCACATGCCATACCAGGAGCCATGGAATGGACAAAATAGACTCAAAAGAACAATAATGTTTCCTGGCATAGCTGTGTATTACCTAAAACAACACAAAATGAGGATTTCAGGAATGGGTGCACCGTACACATTCCACCTCAGACATTTGTCTGCTGCAGTCCAGCTTAAACCAGCAAATATGATCACTGAAGAAAAGCTCTTGTCATAGTTCTTGTTCCTCTTTCCCACTCAGAACACATTCAGTATGCATTCCATCCTTTTATATCCGTACAATACACTTGTGAGCAGTGATACTGATCATATACATTTAAGTAATAATTCAGCAAAGCACTTTAAATCATGAAGACATGATTTGCCTCGTTTAGTGTGATGCTCAAACCATATCCCTTTTTCTTCTTTTCCTGATTTTAGGTCTTCCCCACGTGAGAAAAACAGAGCTCCTCAGTAAATTGCTACAATTCTAATGGGGTAACAACTGCATTTACCATGAACTGTGTATTTCTATAATATAGGCTTGTAAAAGTAAAAGCAATTGAAAGTACTGAAAATTTGAGACTTCTCCATAGGCTTGGTCCTGCAGAGCTGGTTGTGTTTTAACTAAAGCTGGTGTTGATGTTCAGCTGGGTGTCCTCTGACCTGATGACCTCTGAGTTGTCTTGGAGGGTCCTATTGCAATTTAGTAAAAAATTTGCTGAATTCCAAAAGGTTTGCTTCAGTGAGACTCCTGTTCAACTCCTTGTATACAGAGTTTGTATCAGAATAGAAGAAATTTTGGGGGGAGACCCACTTTGATTGCTGCAAACTAAGTTTTGCCATTTTCAAAATGGGTGACTCAACTTCCATACTTCCATTTTCAAAATGGATGACTTTTTGAGGGAGTTTACCTCTCCTTGTCTTGCTTTTCTCCTTGCCTACACTGACAAAATAGCTAACCATTGAAATATTCTTGGCTGTGAACTATGATCTCAGAAAACACATTTGATGTTCATAGATGGTCTCTTGGCTGCCTATACTCGAGCCCATCTGCTAGGATGGAACGATGCCGGCACACACAGGGGCACGCCAGTTTTTTGGGGCAAGGAGCGCCAACCGTGAATAGCTACACATAGGCAAGGTGCCGAGTGCTTCAAGCACCATTTCTTTTGGAAGAATCCTTTCCATTTTTGTTATAGGATTTCCACACTCTTGCCATAGGACTCTTTAATTTGCTGATAGCTTTTCACAGCTATCAGTGTACAATACAAGACTGTTGTGGAGGAATGAGGCTGAAGAGTATTAGGCGTCTCTTGAAATGTTGTCTGATGTATGTGAAACACAGATTATTTGAAATAACATCTATGGATAAGTTAAACAGGAGCAATGAGTGGTTCTGGTTTTAAATTGTGAAAACAGAAATCCTGGTCTTGTGTGGCACAAGTGAACTTGCCAATATGGGATACATGGTGTAATCAATTAATTACAAAGCTTCAGAGTTTCCACAACAGTCAATAACCAATTAAGTAATTCTGAGAATGAAGTTGTCTCAATAAAAGGGGAGGCCATCTTGGCACAGGAATTAGAGGTCAGATCATAAAGAGAAAGGAAATTTAACACAGGATTTAAATTTGAAACGGAACCAGTGACCTGGAGAAAAATAGCATGACTTTCCAAGATGTGAAACTTGGGACAAAATGAGAGGCTTGCTGCCATGATGATCAGATGATGGACTGAGAATTTGATGCTGAGGGTGTGAAGAGAAGAAAACAAAAAGGATAATACAGTTCAGGCTTAAATAATTTTATCACTTAAAGTGCAAAGCAAAGCTTACTGGGGTTTGAGAAAGGGTCCATCTTACATATATTTTCCATGATTTCTTACTGGAGAAGAGGTGGAGTTTCCCCTCTGCTTCAGAAATGTTTGGAAATATCAAAGCATAGCTTGCTCTGTGTTGGATGAGTGCCTCAAACCCTAGGCTAGCTTCTTATCAGGAGTGGTAGAGCTGCCTTTCTCATTGTCAGCAGAAATTTCTTCCATGTTAGTATGGAAGAAAGTTTCCTGAAGAAAGTTTCCTGGTTTTTGAACAAGAAGCTCTCCTTCAAAAACTGTACTGGCAGAGAAAATATGAAATTGATAAATTGTCCAAAGACAGTCATAATCAATAGTGATGAAGCCCCAGCAATGCAATAATCTTGTATTGTTCCTGACCAAATATCTCACAGACTTTAGGAGTTTCTGATACATTGGAAAGCTTTTTTTGCGCTTTGGTTCTCAAGCCAAATGATTTCCTTCCCTCTGACTCCCATTAAAGCCCAGTGACCCAGTGGTTTGCTCACTCCTCTGTGGTGTGGAAGACTTCATTTATTTCCTTCTTCATGTCCTCTGCTCTGAATACATAAACAATTCACAGTACTTTTAGCAAGAAACATCAAGGGACAGCCACTAGAGAATCTTATTTCTTGACAAAAAACTAATGACACAAATCTGGTTTTGAATTCTTCCTCCAACTGGACACTTGTTAGACTTGCATAAATGTAGAGACCTCAAGGATTACATTGGAATTTTGATCTAAATTTGTGTCTGACTATAAACAATTTATCCATCTAATTCCCAGCAAATACACTGAGAGGTGGGTACCACACAGCCTTTGTGGCTTTGGGACATAGTCATAGAGAGTTCCCCTTCCTCATTCTAAATCTCCTTGCTTACAGGTCCTGACGATACCAAACCCCTACTGGCCACAACAAAACTAGTTAAGATGTAGCTTTAGAGGGAATAATGATACTTATTGTAGCTCAGATTGTGGAATAGTTTCTATTGAAAAACTTTCTGAAGCTGGAATTTCTGAGGCTTTGTCCAAGAGAAGCCTTATTGCTGAAAATATACTCAATAATGGGTCAGCAATTTTACAATATGAGGAGAAAAACTACCTTGCTATTATAAAAAATTAGATCTCATATATTTTTAGCAGTTATGCAGCCAAACTGTTCTGTAATAAAAGTTGAAGGCTGGCTTGGAAACCACCCTCTGAGAAGGTCATTTGGATTAGTTTTTATGCCCTTGGTAACTTCTGCACCAATTTCCACTTCTGCAATCCTGAAAAAACCCACAGGTATTCAAACAGTTTTGAGCCTCAGCTTGAAGTAAGAGTTAAACATGTCCCCTCATTAGTTTTATCAGTATTGGCATTATATTTATTTAATTGGCAAAACCATGAAATGAGGAGCTGCTTCTGTGCATCAAGATGAAGTATCAAACAATTTTTTTTCCCAAATAGAATTATTTTATTCAAGTGAACTGAGAACTTAATGACTTTACACGGTGAGGGGAAAATGAGAAGTTAAGTCATTAATACTCTGGCAATAATTACTGTAAAAAATGCATTTTCAATACTGATTGTTGATTTGCTTGGTCACAATCATCCCTTTAATGTGCTCAGTTACACTTGCAGTCTCCATGACATATAAGATGTGCTAAAATGAAGTGTTTTTGCTTTCTACTGATAGACTAACATAATTCCATCAAAGGTGATGGAAATATATTGAATTAAGCTGGGAAAATGGTTCTATCTGTGCAGCTATACCATCAGCATATGCTCACACCTATTACAGAACATTACAGTTTTCCCAAAATCTTACACCTAGCATGCTGCCCGCGTTTGCAGTGTCATTCATAAGAAAATTCCATGCATCAGACTAGGCTCTCTGACAGATTCTCTGAGCTATTTCTGAAATTTAGAATGGTTGTTGAGTGTACAAAATGAGAGCTAAGTGTTCACAGTGTGTTGGTATACGTTACAGCTCCTGGAGCAAAATACTAAATGCAGGAAAATTACGCTGTTGGGAAGATTGAGGATGGTCACAAGCTTCCGAAACTTTCCATCAGATTGTCTGAAAACTTTAGCACTAGGCCACTTTAATATGGGAACTCCTGTAATTATAGAAACAATCTAAAAGCCAATTTTTGTTGTCTCAAGCCAGAAGCTCCTCTGTCTAGTTATTGGTGTGAGGCATTTTCAATGTAACCCTTAAACCCTGATGTCCAGCTGTTTGCAGTGACTGACTTCTGCTGAGTGCACTGAATGTCACAATCTTGAATAAGAGAGGACATACAGCAATTACATAGAAAAATCTTTGCTTTCTTTTCAAAGCCCTGCAGAGATGGGCTTCTGAACATGGC
>JAYDZK010000001.1:35171714-35217366 GCA_034509185.1 Euphonia xanthogaster
TATGGGGAAAGTGGATACTGGTATATCCCCTACAAAATTTGTAGGTTTGTATGTCTATGTTTGAAATGTTTTCATCATTACTGTGAATCACTGTTCTTTGAACAGCTTCCTGTTTGCCAGGTTAGTTCAAATTAAGAGGGGACAAAAGGAAGTGATGGTTTTGGAAACAAGTACAGTCAGGGACTATAAAGCAGTGCCAAAGCTTCCCCTGCCTCTGACTCATTTTAAGTACAGGTCAGAGATGGCCTGTGCCTTCAAGAGACCATTCTATCTGTTGGTGAAGGAATGACTTGGAGCATAACCCAGGATGCCTTTGAATGCTTAGATTTGTTAATTTTGTAATTTTTGATATTTATTTATTCTTTAACTTCCTTCTCCTTTTAAGAATGGATGTACCCACTGTTGTATGCTGAGGAATCCTGGAAAAGCATTCCAGGATTCCAGGAGTATTTTGAGTAGTAAATTTCAATTCAAGCACATTAAACCCCAAACTTTACATTCCTTCTTTGGCTTGCAAATGAGTGAAAAAGAATTTAAATTCATTTGGTAAAGCACCCTCTGAGTTGGTATTTCTAACTTGGTAAAAGGTGTGGGGTCCAAGTATTGCACAGTGCCATAGAGCAAGTCAGAGAAAAAAAAGAGAGATCACAAAACTTTGTGGGAGGAAAAGATAATCTCTAACAGCATTTTTAAAATGCAAAAGTAATATGCTTTTCTAGATATTTAGGTAATAATTACCTAATTATCTTTCAACAATCTATCCCTTATTCCTGCCCCTTTTTGTACCCGACATTAATTATTGTTACTGCAATGCTGTGGAAGTTATGTACACACAAATCTACAGCTTGAAGCTGTTTAATTAGTTGCCTGGAAAAGAAAGATAATGTCTTGTTTTTTATCTGGGGTTAGTCAACTCATTCTGTGTTTGGAGATAATCACCTTCACTCTGGAGTGAGAAGATATCCTGCAATTAGCACAGAGCTAAAACTAGTCCTTTGATCCAGGGGAGGTGGTGATTCCTGAAGGCAGTAACAGATTCTAAGTCTCAGCTATCATTAGAGCCTGTTAGACACTGCAAGACTCCATTTCATGAGGTTATTCTTTTGTGTATTTTTAGAACTGCCTTCTCCATTAATTGTTTCATATTGCAGTCTTAAAATTCCTCCTGTCTGCAGGATTCATTAGCAGTGTCATTCTCCTGCACACGCTTATGCAGGCTTTGTGTGTGGTCTCCTAGGATGCACAGACCTCCTTCCTATCCAAGGATCTGGCATTCTTAGGCCATTAACTCAACTTCCATACAGCCCTGCTAAAATCCTGCACAATATTGCAGAGCTGTCCACTGGGAAATACTGAGCCCTTTCCTTATCTTCTTATCTTTAAAGATAAGTATTAGGTGAAAACATCACCATTTCTCTTCATCATCATCAGCACCCTTAGCTTGTTCCCACATCTATAGGTAGGACTTAAATGCATGAAATGTTTCCAACTATAGGTCTGGACAAGTCACTTAATGTGTTTCTTAGTGTATTTTACTCCAACTCTGTTGGGGCTGCACAGCACTGTCTGTATTTTAGTAATCCTAGTAATTGGCATCTACTACTGCAGAGGAGATGCAATTACTCCTAGTAAAAATGCATGTGACTAAACATTTTTTTTTTTTGACAATGCCTAAGTCTGATTTTTCAGTACCTTTTGTGTCTGTACATAGTTGTACTTTGGAAAGATCAACTACTTCAGATGGGCTGCACCATCTTTTTCCGTCCTGTTGCTGGACCACAGTACCAAGTTGCATGGTGACATTTCACTTTGCAGCATGGTTTAGTGAACATGGTTGTATTTGGTCGATGGTTGGACTTGATGATTTTGGAAGTCTTTTCCAACCTTCAGGATGCTGCTATTATAAGTGAGGTGCTGTTTACAGTGAACATCTAAGGGCATGTTTTACCTTATGTCATGTCCTGATTCTGTCCAAACAAAGCCCTTTACAATGCACCAGTTTCATCTGTAATACAGGTACCATGTACAACAATTCAGTGTTCTTTTGATCTAGGTCAGATTTCTTTGGTAACTGTGGGAAGTTAAAACTAAAGTGCTTGCAGGTAGAGTGGATGAGGTACAACAGACACGAGTTATAGTAAGACAAATATAATGTCTCACTGGACATTTAAAAAAACCCACAAGAGCTTGAAACAGGTTGGCTAAAACACTCTTGGATTCTCCATCCTCAGAGAATGTCAAAGCTGAATGGGACAAGGCTCTGAGCAATGAAATCACTGATGGTCCTGGTTAAAGCAGGGGTCATACTGTTGGACTTTGACAGGACCTTTTTGTTCTAAATCATTCCATGATTCAATTAATTAGCAATTATTAGTGGAGTACAATTCTCACATGAAATCCTGAGTTCTACATTTAGAAAGTTTAGGAGCACCCAGGTGGACTAAGGAGGAAGAATGTATCATGTCAGCAGAGCATTTTCTCATCAACACTCATCAGGTATTGACTTCAGCCCTCATTACTTGCCAAAAGAGATTTGCTTTCAAATTTGCGCTTGACCCTGTACATACTCCTTAGGAAGAGATTTAATTTCTCTGTAAATCAAGACAAAATGTCCTTCGAGAGATGGAAAAAACTATGGATGAATCTTTGTAAAACTGTCTGCACAACTAAAGAACTATTTTAAAGCAAAATAAGATGAAAAATTGTTCTGCCAAGCTCTGTTCCACTCCATGAAAATAGACAAGAGAATTTTTTTCTGTAAGTGGAAAGTATTACCCTTTTGCTTTGGTATGTGTATATGCAGTTCCAGATAGATAAATAGATTACAGTTAGGGATATACTGACTCCAATTTCCAGAGTTAATATGCATATATAACTTGGATAGATATGGCAATTCGCCACATGTTTTTTTCCCTATATATAAAAGCCCTGAAATTGATAAAGGCATACAAAATTCAAAGTATTTGTTGTTTCTAACTAGAGATCTTAATAATTGCAGTCCAGTTTTACTGCTAGAATATTAATGGTAAATGACATTTATTTGAGATCTTGACCAGTAGTAGGTCATTCCACTGTTTTTATTTTATTTAAGCACTCTTCATGTGGAAGAGGTTGAACACATTAACTGGAAAATTAATGATATTTTTACATTTCAACTATCAATAGATGCCTGAAAACGGTACTGCAGCTCTAGTAGGAAAAATGTTTATAGCTTCTGGAAATGGGCCATGGTGGGATACACTGCTACTTTACAGTTCAAGATAAGCAACCATATTTTAGTTAATAATCCTGGGAGCCAGCCAGCCTAATCTTTTTTTATTCATAAACTTGATTCTCTGTAAGCCATATATGTTGTTATCTCAGGACAGTTGGAGGGATTTTGGTTGTATATATAGCAAAAATTATTCAGTCTTGGGAGCAAAGACTTCTATATTCTAAGAATATATATATAGTGTTTTGGGGCTCTGCCCAAAAGGAAAGACATCTTTGTGTTAAAATCAGCTCAAGGAATTGTGGTATAATTCTTAATATTAACAATTGAGATAAACTGTAAAGTGAAAATTTTTAACACCTTAAGAATTCATGAGGGATTTCTGATTGCTGCTGTGAGCAGTGATTTTACAAGAAATGTCTTTATGCAGCTCTGTCTTTGTTGAAAAGGCTTCCAGCATGTGCCTACTTGATTTAAAGTATTTATATATGCCAGGATTGCATGTAGCTCACTGTTCTGTCTCTGGTATTGGAATCATCCTGAATATGTTTGTGCAGTAGTCCTCCTTATCTAATTGCCCTGAAGGGATATCAAGAGTGATTAATCATAATCACTGTATTTTGATATGTGCATCTTAGATACATTTTAATGTGGCTTTTTAAAACCGTGTAGATACAGTGTGTTCCAAATGTCTGCAGGAGGCAAGGGTCTGTTGCATGGCAAATTCCCGAGTACAATGAATCTAGCTATTGAGCCAGAGGTTTAGAAAGTAGGGGAGGCTCCCAAAGACATAAGGAAAAGCCAGATTACAAAGGATGTTCCTTTTGGATGTGAGATGGGAAGAGTGTTTATGGTAATAGTGGGCTAGTTGGACTTCAGTGAAACCTCTGAAAGGCAGAAGGAAAATGCAGATCACCTTGACCTGAGCCCAAAAGTTGAATTTGATAGCAATTGTAAGTTTGACTGGTTTTTGCTTGTTCCTCAGATTTACTTTACTAAATAAAATAATATTTCAAAAAGCTCTTTTGAGTCATATAATATTTGTCTTAAGATATGGACAGAAATGTTATGGAAAATTCTACCTATATAGTTAAATAGATTGCTGTCTCAAGTTGTCTATCCTATCTCTCTGCTGCTGCTTCTCATCCTTGTAGTTCCAAAGGTCAGCAGAATCTGACATATGCCTGTGTCCTTGCTGGTCCAGCTTACCACCCCTGCAGCTCTCCCACATCTCCAACAAACAATCTATAAGGATGTGTCTACAGTTCTGGAAGCTGGGCTCTGTCAAGAAATCGTCATCTCCTGGTATACACAGCCTGAAAAGACACACTCTCAGTGGTGCATACTTTGAGCAGGAAGAACACCCCTGATGCTAGAGCTGTGTCTACCATAAACTCACCTATTGTCTAAACAGCTTTTTGTTATTTGCCTCTTCCTCTAAGCATCCTGCTTTGGCCAGTGTCAGAATTAGGATATTGGATAAAAAGGAAGCAGAAAGGTGAATCCGTATCAAACATGGCCTGACTATGGCTGTACTCAAACATATTCTGATGACAACAGCCAGCTGAGCTCAAGGTCTTCCTAGTTAAGGTTAATAATAGCCTCTGTTTAAACCAATAATTCCTCCATGCAGCTGTTATGTAAAACCAGCATGAACCTTCTTGGTGGTTTGCCTGAGGAATCAGCCATATAAAAGCTATTCCCCAGTTAGACTTAATTATTTGCTTAATATACACTTTTCTGTGTGCTTCTGTCAGCTTCCAACTGAACACTGAAGAGCTGTGAAGCCATTGAGACCAAATCCAAATAGTTTTGTTGAGGTCAATCATTCCAGTGGTTAAAAAAAAAAAAAAAGGTGTTCTTAAGCAGGCACTATTTGGTTTCCTGTGTAATATTTCCTTCATTCAAGAGTCAAAGCTTTTTTTCAGGATGGATATCTGTCTCTTTCCTCTGATCTTTTATGTGATGTGTTTTACTGAGTTTAATTACTGAGTTTACTGAGTTTTATTACAGGTTTAAACCATTCCTTGAGTAATTTAATCTAGAGGTAAAGCCTTAACAATTAAAAACACCTATGTATTGATCATGTACTAGAAACTGCTTGCCAAAAATTTTAGAAGAATATGGGTATTTTTCAAAGATGTTTTATATTTCATGGTTTGCACTTATGTGACAGTAGACAAAGCGGTGCATATGTTTTGATGGATCTTCTGTTAAGGTTTCTTCCTCTGTGGACCAGGCAACAGTACTAACTTTTTTGGAGATGGTTTTACTCAAGTTTGCTGCATCCTAAGAAAGCTCAGATAACAGTTTGAAAATTATTGTCCTCAGGAGTCTATTGTGTCCAGCAAAGAAGGAACCATATTCCAATGTAATATTCCATTATATATAAAGGCCATCACAGCTACACCTAAACTGGGGGAGCTGGAAAATGGCTTTGATATTATTCAGCAGTTACCCTCTCCTTAAAGAGGGATTAGCAGCTATCTGCCCCCTTTATTAAATGAACTTCTGTAAAAGTAAGCTTTTAAATACGCACAAGGTTTATGGCATGAAGAGCAGCACAACTCGGTAAGGAAATAGGTGTCTCAAGAATCACACAAATAAGACTGATGAAGTTGTGTCAGCTGTCACTCTGCTGGATCCAGTCATGGTAAACCCCCCAGCCTAATTTTTGGGACAGGATGGACATTCAGCAGTAGCATATGGTGAATGCACCATTCTGGCCAGCACGACGGCCTCTCTTTTTCCTTCTCAGCCCCGCTAGCTCCACATCTGATGAAAGCAGGCTATGTAATATTTCCACATATTGGATTCACTATTTATATAGTTACTTTTAAAAAATTGTTGCTTTTATTTAAGTGAAAGCAAATTTTGTCAACTTGGAGTGGAAACAAGTTTACTGTTATTTGAGGGAAGGTTGTTATCTGCCCAATGTGATTCAAGGCAAAACTGCATTGAAAAAAAAATTGTGTGCAGATATGTCTGAAAGAGTCCTGAGGTTACACACACTAATGTGAGGGTCTCATGAAATATATGAGAGGTCATTTTTATCACAGGCCCTGAGGGTATAATTGGAGTTCCTCCTCTGATACCTCGGGCCATCTGCTATGGCATCTAATAACCTCGTGAGAGCAATGAACAGCTCAGACTGTGATTTAGGGCTGTGGTCTGGCTGCCTATTCTGGCTTCTATATGAAATGAAACTCCAATTACAGTGTCTAAATTCAGAATAGAAATAAGCAATTCAAACCTCTGGCTATTAAGGGCTGGCATCCCTTACTGCCTGTGAAGCAAGGTAGGAGCAATATTTAGACCACCAGCAAGAGCTGTATAAGTTAACCATTGTGACTTTCTTTCCTGTGATGCTACAGGGAATTAGGGCCTGACAGTCCCAGCACAGCAAAAAATCTGAATTGCTCATTTCAAACTCAGGTACTGTGACTGTTCTTAGTTCGTCTTAAGTGTAGTAACATGCAGGCTGCATACAGCCCTCCTCCTACTACTCTGTTGGAATTGTGTGAGGGGGAGGACGGAGTGAAAGGAAAAGCCATCTGTGCATCACATCAAGTGGTGAAACAGGGGAGAAAGATCCTGCTGCTTTCAGCTCTGTTTCCATGAATGCAGAAGTGCTGACAGAGGTAAGACCAAGAAAGAGTGATGGAGAGTGAAATTGGAAAGGAGAGAGTGAGATCCATGGACATTTTGCCACCAACCGTAATGATATTATGATTTAGGACAGTCTGTGGAGATTTTAATGAGTCAAATGAAGACAGCTAAATAGTTTAGGCAAGCTATGTGCAGACTCCTTTTCAGTACCCAGCATGATAAGTAAGCATACAAAATCACATCCAGTGTCCATTGTCCAAAGGATATCATTATCCCCCAAGGAACACTTGTCTCCTGGCAGGGCTATGTGACAGGTTGATTCCCAAAGAGCTCATGGCAGAATGGAGATTGTCATTAGACTGAAGTACAGAAACTCTTGCCATCCACTTGAAAATTTGTACTAATATGTATGCAGATGTATTTGAACAGTACAAAAATCAGACTGCACTCTTCCAGTTTTACTACATGACCCTAGGTTTCCTTTTCCTTCCTCAGTGACTTGGTATTTGAGAGTTGTGCTAGCTGGGAACTCAGGCTCCTCAGTTTGTCATTGCACAGTCCTCCCTGTGCTCATTCTTGAGCACACTGACAATTGGCATAAACCTGTCACATACAATGTTAAGTAAGTTTGTTCACGTGGGCCAATGTATTTGGATGAAACATTGATCTGGGCCTTGAAGCAATATAGTCAAGTGCTCAGATCCTCTGCACGGTGCTGTGTACTGATCTCACCTTCTGTCACACTATTGGGTGGTATCACCTGTGTTACATAGGTCAGAAAGTGAGAAGAAACTGCTGTTCAGTGACATGCCTGAAATCTTCAGTCCTGGGTTTTAGAAATCTTCATTCCTCCTGACAAGTTCCCAAGATCCTGCTACAGCAACCTCTCAGTTCTAGCCACAGGCAGAAGGCAGAGGTACCTAATTAATTTGGCTCATTCTTGTCCCTTCCTTTTCTGTATTATAAGACATGCTCTCAAGTTCCTAGAGAATGCAGAAAGATCAAGGAAAAATAGGCATTTTTAAGGCAGCCTTATAAAGAGCACAAAGGACTCCTTAGTCTGAAAAAGCTTTACTGATCCCAAACATAGGGGACATTATGCAAACATGCTTAAGTAGTTAGACTTTTATGTTGGAGCTTATCACTCTAGCTTTAAATTCAATGTACAGAAGTAGACAATTTCAGAGTATGATTTTTTTTCTTCCTAAAATAAGTTTCAAATTTAATACAGATGAATTTTCCTCTGGAGCTGCCTATTTCTCTGCCTTGACTACAAAGAGAACCCAGGACACCGATCTTATCAGCAAACATCTCACTTCGAAGTGCCTTAATTAGGTGAGACAAGATGGGTCTATGACCTTGACAGTTTCCTTTCAGGAGGGCTGCCCAAACTGGAGGCATCATCTCTAAAAACTGATTGTTTCTGAAAATAGGAGGCACATGGGATTTTGTATGTGAGAAATAATAGTAAAGAGGAATAAGAGAACAAAAATGAATTTACTTGCCAATAAAGTTTAACATTCCAGATTTTGTATTTATTCTGCAAAAACAGATATCGCAGTCCCAGAATTGACAGTCTATTCTTTACCTTGCTGTAGATAATTAGGAAGTGGGGAAAATTCATACATGATGTCATACAACTCCTCCAGGCAAGGGGTTGCTAAGTATTCTACCTTTTCTACCACAGTGATGTTACACAGTCCTCAACTGTGCCCAGTCCTGTACAACTATTGCAGGACTCTTTTCCTCACTTAAGATCTAGGAAACAGAGACTAGTGTGGGACACAAAGTCTATTCTTACACCCTGCCTTGGTGGAGGTCCGTCTCCCATTGCTTTATTACCTTTTCTTACCTTACCTTCATCTTAGCAAGACCAGGGACATGGTACACAGTATCCCACAATAAGATTCATCCCAGTCATAAATACTTTTTTAATGGTATGGTTTGAAATGACAACAGCAGAACAACATTAGGCTCATAAATACAGCTGAAATACCTGACACGTTACTTGGACAAGGAGAACACGAGAGCCAGGAAAGTTGTTTTCTCCTTGATACTTTTGAGGAAGAGGAGTTTCTCTTGCCAGTTTTATTTTTTTTTCTCTTGCAAGAGGAAAACCACTGAAAGGAGCACCTGAAGAGCAGTTGACATCAAACATATTCACATTCTCAGGGCTGACTCTCAGTGTTGTCAACATCAGCGGATGGGAAGGGGGGCTGCCAGCAGGTACATTCGTACTCTGGCTCTTTGAGGAGGTTTTGTCTTTTAAGTATGTACTTAGACTTCTGATGACCCTAAAAGGAAATCTGTATCTGCCAGAAACTGAGAATTTAAATAAAAGTTTGTTTGGCAGTCTTTATCCATCTTCTTTCTTGATATGTATTGTGCACATATTTACTAGATAGCCCTTAAAATTCCTTTTCCTCTTTCAACAGCTACACATCTAATAAAAACAGTAGTCACAATGGTGGAAATTGAATTCCCTTTCCTTTTAAGAGGACAGACAGCTTGGTAAAAAAATAAATGATGTTAATTAGCTGAATGTAATTGCAAATTCCTTGGAGTTAAAATGTGCTGCATGCCAGCAGAAAATGCTATTTGCCATATGGTATCAGAACACTCTGGAACGATGTCTTTTCCTCTACTATTTTCTGCAAACTGAGCATGAACTTGGATTATTTGTAGCTTCCCAAGTATTTCTGTTATGCCAGCCAGCTCACTAAGTGTCCCAAAACAGCAGAGAACCACGCTTGTTCAGTCCATATGTACTAAGAAAAAATAAACAAAAAATCTTGGGTTTGCAAGGCTTTTAATGAAATACTAAAGCTTCATTTTTCAGTGGTTTGGGTAAACTCTCAGAAACCTTTTCCTTTGAATAGTCAAGACCCTCTAACTCACTACTGAGCAGTGTTATTAAGACCAGTAAAAGAAACTTTAAGGAAACTATCAAATACTGGTTGAAAATGTTGTGTACTTTGTGTGAAATATTATATAAGAAATGAAGATTTAAAAAGAAGGAAAACATAGTTCAATCTTTATTTAGCATGGTTTTAATATTAAAAGGATAGCAAAAAACCAAGAGTTTGCAACTATGCACCTTTATTTCATTAAAGTTTATGATCAAAGATGTCAAGCTTGCCACCTTTGCTACAAAGTCATTAGGAGTGGATTTGATAACATTCCTTACCAGTGATTTTCCACTCTTCATTTTTAATATACACATCAACTCTCACCCCCCCCCCCCCCCAAAAAAAAAGACTCCAAAACTTGCTGAGAAATAGATATTCTCTTTACATGGGTTAATACATCTGAGAAATTACTCTCTGAGCTCTCTTACTGTGAGAGATACGTGGGGACTCACACAAGTCCTTATAAATTCTGACTTAGAAATTACATGAAAGTTCATTTTCAAGCTGTAAATGTGTACTTGGGTGTTACAACAGCAACACTGCCTTAATTACACTTGTAGCTCAGTTTTTTAATCTTTTCTTCAGTTTATGTTCATGTTAACGCTATCAGGTTGATAACGCTAGCAGCTTTAACTGAAAAACTGGCAGTAAATTTTCAAGCATCATTGCTCAAATAGGATAGTTTTGATAATGTATATATTTTTATCTTGAAAGTAAACACTGATATCACATGAAAAAGTAGGCCATTTGAGTTGTTAGACCTGTCAAATGGACTAGCTGGTTTTTTTCCCATATAGTCTGTAAACTGAAGATGAATTATATGTGTGAGGAAATCCAGGATTAGGAGTCCTAAATTTCTCAAGAAACCCACCCCAAATCAAGACATAGAGAAATTCATGGAAGTACTTCTGGAGTCTTCATAGTCATATAGTGACAGAGCAGCCAGGTTTGGAAGTGACCTTCAAAGGTCATCTAGCCCATCTGCCCCCCTGCAGTGAGCAGGGACATCTTCACCTGGATCAAGTGGCTCCGAGCCATTTCCAACCTGACCTTGAATGTTTCCAGGGATGGGCCATCTACCACATCCCTGGGCAACTTGTGCCAGTGTTTCACCACTCTTGCTGTAAATAAATTTCATCTTTGTAGCTCTTCTAAATTGATCCTCTTTCACTTTACAGCCATTACCCCTTATCCTTTGGCAACATGCCCTTCTTAAAAGTCCCTTTCCTCCTACAGGCCTCCTATAAGTATTGAAAGGCCATAATAAGGTTTCCCTTGAGCCTTCTCTTCTCCAGACTGTTCAACCACAACTCTCTCAGCCTTTTCTCATAGGAGAGGTGCTCCACCCTTCTGATCATCTTTGTGGCTCTCTTCTGGAACTGCTCTAACAGATCCATGCCATTGGATAGGGGGTTCCAGAGCTGATGCAGCACTGCAAGTGGGGTCTCACCAGAGCAGAGCAGAGGGGCAGAATCCCCTTCCTCACCCTGCTGCCCACGCTGCTTTGGATGCAGCCCAGGATGAGCTTGGCTTTCTGGCTGTGAGTGCACATGGCTGGGTCATGTTGAGTTTCTCATCCCTTAGAAACCCCCAAGTCCTTCTGGGCAGGGCTGCCCTGATCTGTTCATCCCCAGCCTGTGTTGATACGAGGGATTGCCCCAGCTGTGCAGGACCTTGCACCTGGAGTCAATTCCCAGTATCAAACAGTTTCATGGTGTTTGTGCTTCAAACCACCAATAATTTGTAGCATGCAGTATGATAAAATATATAATTTACAAATTAGGGCTGGCCATGGAGATTGGCTTATGCTGTTTAAAAATTTAGAGGTTGTAGCATCTTTCTACTGAGGTTTCCAATGATCACAAAACCAGTACAGTTTTCCCCCATAGTTCTAACATGTAGACTTAACAACTTCAAGGCAAAATTGAACTGTATGAGAATAAACCCTGTTATGAACATTAAAAAAAATTAATTTTTCTCCTCCTGTTTCATTTTATGGGGTGTATCAGTGGCAAGGTTCCTTTAAGTTAAATATTCAATGTGACTAAAGAAGTAAGAAAAAAATATTTTCCCCTGGCTTTGTAACTCTGATTTCATTAAAGTAAAAATTTTGCTTATATTTAGAATGTGCTTACATTTAAAATGAAGGTTCTGTCTTACTGAACAAGTGGAATTATTTTTAGGACTTCTCTAAAGTCTTAGAGAAGTGAGAAATTATTGGAAGGTAGAAGCTGTCAGAGAGGCTTTCAATGCTTTAAAAATATTATCCTAATTTCCCATTTTCCATTAAAAAAAATCACAGATGATCTCTTTCTGGCTTCCCCTTCAAGCCTAAAGATTAAGCTGTTAGTTCTTGCTAAAGAAGACTTTCTCAGTTATCCTTAAAAATGTTTGCATTTATTCCAAATTGGATGAAATTAAACCGCAGACAACACTCAGCACTGTACACAGGATAGAAATTTCCTGCTGGATTCATAGCTTACATAGAATCTAGCTCTATTCCTTACAAATGATGTAAAACACAATCTTTTGATATCTCCATGCTTTTTGATGTGACACCACAGAAAGGGATGTGCATTGTACCACAAAAATCTCAGTTTCTAGAAATACTGGCCAGGGACTGGGTTTAATGCAATTAGTCTGTTTCTTAACTTTGCTAACGAGGCAATGTGCAGCCAAAATGTGTTTGCTAGAAGCGGGTGTCTGGGGCAGTTCCATGGGGATCTTCTCATCTGTCCATTTTGCAAAGTGTAGACATGCTCTTTGATTCTTTCCAGTCACACTCTGTTCACAATTCAGCCACACTAGAGACCAACCTGCTGAAATAGTTTAATACCATCAGACTGGTTCTTTGTTGCTTTGCACGGAAGTTGTCATTGCCTTGTCAGATGTTGTTCTGACCTGCACAAAATGGGTGCAATTTACTATAAAACAGAGTGGTTAGTTGTCATTTCCAGCAATTTCTGTGTGAAGATCCAGACTGGATGCAAATATATACTGAACTTATCTAAGACCCTTATCATAGCACAGTACTGTGTTAGGTGCATGCCATACTTCTCCTTGAACTATCTCAGCTAAGGATATATATATATATAGATTTTTTTTTTTTTTTCCTTTTAATTCTCAAGTTCATTGAAGCTCTGAAAAACCTGGTCTAGTGAAGGGTGTCCTCACCTGTGGCATGGGGGTTGGAGCTAGATGATCTTTTAAGGTCCCTTCCAACCTAAAGCATTCCATTATTCTATGATTCTGTGACAATGACACTCCAGTTATATCTCTTTGAGAGAATTCTATACCAAACATTTTCAAAAGCAGAATAAAATTCTTTCTATGCCTCCTTAAGAAAATGAAAATCCTGCATGCTGGTGCACTGGATCTGCTGAAAGACCCTGTTCAAGCATTGCAAATTCAGGAATTCACCAGTGCCACTTGTTCTGATGGAATCTGTTTAGTTGCTATTGCTATTGGTATTATTACCTGACACTAAGATATTATAGAATTTCCCATCCCTGCCCACAGGATACACATGAATTAATTCAGTGACCATAATTCTATGATTAATTTACAGTTTCCTGAAGCCCCAATTCAGACTACTGAACTGTCACTGAACAAAGAGATACTAAAAGACAAGTTTCTAAAAAACACTAATGTAGTTTAAGGTGAAGGCAGGTAAAGGGAGATGAGCATCAGTTTGCATTATGCAGAATTTATCCACTTTTCTCAGATCAACCTTGAATACAAAACAGGAGATTTTACTTGATTATAGCCTTATCAACCCAAAAAGTTGGGAGAAAAGTGTTTATCATAATTTACCAGATGGTGAATAGTGGCACAAAACATTAGGATCAGATTTTAAAAGCCATTTAGAAGCCTAAGGAGGCAGATGAAGATGAAATGTTATTTTTGAGGTTAAATTTAGTGTCTATATGCATCATGAAGTGTCTATACACTTAGAAATACACACTCAAGAAATTTACCCAAGGTCACTGAAAACATCTGTTCAGGGTATGTGGTAGGATTAGTTTGCACACATGACCCGTGAACACAACAACATCTCTCCTGCCTTGAAAATCGAAATACCTATTCATTCTTCATAAGTTCAGTAGTGTCTTTCCATGCTCACTGCAGCATTGCAGAAAGGCCTTGAGAGACTTGATACTGTCTCCCTGCCCTGGAGAGTTTCTTCCATTGTGCACATACAGTAAGAAAGTGGGTTGCCACAAATAAGATATGCTTTTAAAGTCCCAATTATTGTTTAATAAGCATTTAAAAAATCAAATGTTATTTGATTAGATGTATGTCCACCAGTGGTGGCAATGAAATTTCTCTTAAGTTTTGTTTCAGGAATTAACAGAGTTGTAACAGTGATAAAATACATAAAATCCACAAGTAAGTAGACTTTTGGAGGAAAAAAACCCAGTATTGGTTAAGCATTTTAAACACCTACAAATCCTGTTGTAGTGGGATCATGAAAGGAGACAAGATAGACAATAATTTCACTAGTGTTGTATGTATTTCTGCTCATAAAGACACCAGAAATGTGGTGTCTAAGAGGCTTAAATATTCCTGAGACTGTAGGCCATCATCCATGTGACTGAGATAGGTAACCAGATAACCCAGTCATCCCACAAGCAGTGGGGACCATTTTCCTTAGGTATTCTTCAGTGAAAACTGAGTCAGATAAAAGAATATGAGATTACTTTAGGGCTGGGACTAGTGTTCCAACTTGGATAGCTCTGCACAGGAGAAGCATCTCTTCCAGCTTTACTCTGCCTTCGTTAGCAGATTCCTCTGTTGCTGTATCAGACCGTGCCCCAGAACAGACACATCAGGCCCTGTTGCTCCCACAACAGAATTGCCTTTTCAGCAGTCCCAGGGCTCTGTGCTTCAGATCAACAACATAAAGCAGCTCTGCAGAGCCCTGTCACACTCCTGACAGCTGGGAAGTGGTCTCACTATCGAGGCAGGCAGCCCCTCTCTGCTGGGCTGACCTTGGCTGGCTCCCATACCTCCACTCAGCCAGTCTTTCACTCCTCCTCCACAGCAGAGCAGAAGCAGGAAATATGATGAAAAAGCTCATGGGCTGATGAGATAAAGACAGGAACATCCCTTGGCAATTACCATCAAAGGCAAAGCAGACAAGACCTAAGAAAAAAACTCAATTTATTGCAAATTTAAATAGTCTGGGGCAGTGAGAAACAAAGACAAAAATGAAAACATCTTCTCCCACATTGCACCCTATGTTTCCAACTTCTTCCAGTTCTTCTCTATCACAAAGTTGCCATATGCAACAGAGGAGCACTCTTGGAATCATGCAATACACTCTAATGTGTGCTATATAACTAACTTTAGGCACTTGAATTATTCTGCACTGAGATTGTTCATTTATTAATAGAAACACAGCCAGTGCCATTTGGGAGCTTGTGCAATATCCAAGACTTCTAGGCAGAGCAAACCAGTACAGGGCAGTGTTTGTTTGAGTCCTGTCCTGTTCTGAGGTAGCATCTACAGGGCACGTGAGACTTCTCACAACACACAGAGTGACCCAAATTGTTTTTTACCTATTGCCCCATTGGATAAAGTCACATACTGAAACCTCTTATTGTCATACATTGGAAATTTTAATTTCTTTCCAATCCTAAATTCTTGAAACGTATTCTTCTCTCCCAGCTGAAGGGAGAGGGATTATCCTCTTCTTCTTTATCAAAGTGGTGATGGTCCTGGGATGCCACTAATACAGTAGGGGAAAAATGGCTCATCTGCTGCCATTGATTAATTCCTAAATTAAAGGCTGCATATAACATGCAAAGTCTTTTATTAAGTCGTGATCTCAAACCCTCCTGTCAATCTACAAATGCTTTGAAACTCAAAAACATAGTTTGTGTCTTTTTACTTTTTATTCACTTAAAAATTAACAAAGATCCAAATCTCTATATTTCAAACAATATGTTCTATATGTACAGAGTCTTAAGTAGTTTCTCAACAGATTTAAACACTTTCTAAATGATCAGTATTATTCTATGACTAATGGCAGAGACTGACATTTACTTATCAATATTTCTGTTGGCAGCTCAAGGAAATAATGAGGTACCTTAGACTGTATTTTTGAAGCTGTCTCAGAAAGTTAGCTAAGTAATGGAGGAAATCCAATTCCTGCACCCAAACCAGGCAGTGCCAGCTTCTTCAGAGATGGCCGAAGAGGGAAAACTTAATTGTCCAAGACAGAGAATACCACTGCATTAAGTTCTTCCTATAGCTGGCAATCCTTACTTTGAGTTTAATGCTTGTTAATTATGAAGTTTTGACTAGAAATTCAATGTATGTTCTCCCCTGAAAGCTTTTTAAATTGCACTCACTCACACACTGTCCTCCCTCTTCTACTTTTCATGTAGGGTCACAGTAGAAAGTTCTCAGTATATCCCCAACTTTGAGAAAGATAGTCACAGAGGCAAAGCTGAGAGCTTTACAACCTTTTTTTGCTCAGGTTAGCAAAGTTAGAAAATCTGAGACAGTAATTACAATCTGGTTCAAAGTATTCCAACTCACTCATAACCTCCCCTCTGTTGGTTTTTTTCCTTTTTTTTTTTTTTTTTTTTGTTATGTTTGGTTGGTTTTCGTTTGGGGTTTTTTTTTTTGTTATTGTTTTGTTTTGCTTTGTTTTCCCCCCTCCTCTAGTATTAATTGATGCAGCATTGTGAAAACATGTGGATGATTGCAGGGAGCAAAGCAAAGTGATTTATATGTTAAAATCTGAAGAAACTATCATGTGGGACCAGTCTGTCATCAACTCTGCTGGGTTTGAATTAAGGTATCAATGAAGGAAGTGAGTGGAAGTGAGTGAGGGAAGCCCAGACACTCCCGAGTTTCTGTGTACAGGAAATGGCTTTGATTTAACTTGTACTTTCCAAGCTTCTAATTTCACAGGCATCAAATCACAGATTTGTTTGGTAACTTCTGAACTTTACTTGATTGTATTGACTTTTGATTTATAAAACTCAGTTTCATTTGTGTCCTAGATAATAAGAATTGAAGCATGAAAGTTAAATGAAATTTCCAAGAAATCAATTTGTTTTTTAAATGAGCAACAGAATAACAAGTTCTGCTTGAATTGGAATAAGCTTTAGATAAGTGGAGATGAACATCTTTCCAGAGATGCAGTATACCAAGAGGTGTTTTGATGGAGTTCAGTAATAGAAAGACCAAAGGTTCAGTAGGCTTAGTGAGCTCAATCACACATAGACACATCAGATTATAAATAGGGAGAAAGTGGCAGTAATCTTGTATTTAAGAGCTTAATGTTTGAATCCAGGCACTGAGATAAAGCAAATATAGAGAGTGACAGTCAAGAAAGTCCAAGGCATTCCTCTTTCCAAGGTTTTTAGAAAAGGTATGTTGAAAAATATCTATTCTGCCAAGAGGTTCAAAATGGTGGCTTGGTTATGCATTTTTGTCAGAAATCTAAAATCAAAAATTACATGTACTCAGTCACTTGAAAACACCATACCAGTTTTATATCTGATGGAAATCATTGGAATAATACTGGAAATAATGAATTTGGCTTAGCGTTTCAATGAGACACTTTTCAAAATGACTGTGTCACCCACATTTTTATGGTTCTGAATTAAAATTAAAATCATGCTATGATGAACTACATCCCAAGGTATTTAAACTCTGTTGTTCAAGTTAAGCTCAATTTCGGAGTGTAATACCAGAAAAATTCCACTGGGAGTTATTTAATTTTTTTATGAAGGTTCAACATGTATGAGAACACTTATACAGCCATTTAAAATCAATCAAGTGAATACAGTGCTCATCAGAGGTGAGCAATTTGCATTCCACATGTCTGAGGTTTCACTTAGCTTCATGCCTTTCAGACAACTGACTCTGTGGTTATGTTTCGGGTGTACACTGGGATACATCACTGCTATAGTTGAGTAAGTAGTTCATCACTTCCATCAGGGGCATTCAATCCTGTTGTGAAAACTTACATATCCCATTTGAGAATTTAACATAACCCCTGGTAGTGGAAATTCTATATCTTAGTGATCCTCAGTCCTTTTTCACATGACACCCAAACACCACTTTTGTTTCTGCATCTTGTCAGTTTCATTTTCATGAGGTGGGATGTGGGATAGAGGCTGTGGCAGGAAATCTGGCATGATAAAAAAACTGGCAAGAGAGATTAATATCTTTACAGGTCAGATACTGAGTGAAGTGCATACTTGCTGGAGAGTTGGGAAAGTGAGAATTAGGCTTTGCTTCAGCATTACTCATAAGTAAATGGGCTGTAGAGTTGCTAAGCAAGTGTTGTTTGTCATTCTGTGTGCTTCAAGTACCATCAGCTCAACTCTGCTGTCAGTTCCAACAACAGACTCTGGGGATGTTACTGTAATGGTGAGGCAGTGCAATTATATTTCCCAGTCACAGATGGATTTAGTTCCCCCCCCCGCAAACTAAAATATTTGCTTTATTCCTTTCCAGACTATGAAAATATAGAACAATTCAAAATGTGAAAATTGAGCTTCTAAAAACTCTGTTCCCAGTATTTGGGCTATGACTTTGAAATTAAAAAAAAATAAATGACAGCTGTCTTCACTCTGCACATGTGTTTACTCATACATTAGTTTGCACGTTTGAATAATTACAGTAGTTAAGGGGATTATATGCATATTGTTTAATCTGTTAATTCTCGCATGAGTGTTGTCATGCTAGATACCACGTGTTTGTATAATCAGTAAAAGAGGGTAAGTTTTCTTAGGTTAAAGCCTCCAGTACATATTCAGAGTGTCTGATATACCCACAAAGGTCAAAACTGAATGATGTTTTGAGTTCTGCAGAAAATTTCTCACTTCAACTTTTACGTTACTGTGGAAGCTCCATGTATGGAAATGTGAAGAGATGACTCCTAATGCAGGATGCAGTAATTGAAAAACAATTATTTATTCAGTCAAACAGCTGAAAAAACTTTCTGACCAGAAAATTAACTTCTGAGTAGCTCTCATTACTTCTTTACTTGCAAAGTATGTTTGTTTGTATGCCTTGCTCCTTGGACTGTTTTTAAGTTACTGCTAATGGACTGTAGGTGCCTTCGAGATTTTATTGCTCTTTACCTTATGAAGAATGCTCAAGCAATTTTGATGTCAAACTATAAACTCACAACTCACCTCCACTGAGTTTTTTCCTATTGTCTTCACACATATTCTGTCCACTTGCACTTCATTTTGATGATAGCAGTTACATCCATTTAATTCCCATATGTAAAACCCAGAGAATTTTCAGTGTGTCTTTGTTTTTTTTTCTTTTTCCTGTAATATTGTAGTTCCCTGATGTAGTTTGCATATATGGATTTTACTCTTGACTTCCACTTGAATCTCAGGGCTTGTCGTCCCTGTCTTTTGATGTCTGTCACTGCTTCTATGGAAGCTTTGGCCACGGTATAAAATAAAATGTAGGAAAAAGCAAGAAAATTGAGACAAAAAGTAGTTTCCATGTGAGATGATCTCTGCCTTTCACTTCAGGTCACAAAGACAGAACAAGATCGTAGAGATAGCTCAAGTCTGTTTTGCAAGCCACTGGAACATTGTGTGTTGTGCTTTTCCTCCTTATTCTGAAAGGGAATAGGAAAGAGCTGAGAAAAAAAAGATAACAGGGGTTAAAAGATATTGAGGCTTTCTCTACAGGAAGCAGCTGAGTAGGTGAAGATTTTTTTGTCCTCAAAGCAAATATTTCAGAGGAGGTATGATAAGCTTCTATAAAATTATGTGTGGCATGGAAGGCATAGGTAGGACTCAATTATTCATCATTCTTTTTAAGACAAGAGCTATTGATTGCCAAATAATGAGAGTGGAAGTAATTTTCATATAAATGACAAAAGCGGTGGTTTTACACAGAAGATGTGCTATCATTGTGGGCTTTCCTGCAAAGGAATGCTGTGTACAGCCAAATTTGACATTGGTTGAAGATCTCAATAGACAAGCACATGACACTTAATTCTCAAAAGATTTCAAAATATGGAAGATAACAGCCAGTTCAGAAACTCCCCTTAGCTGAAAATAGATGGAAGATGTAATAGAATTAGAGATTAGATGTAATAGAATTAAACACACTGTTTTCATGCAGATCTCTATGCACTGATTTAGGGTCATGGCTCCATCTGGTTAATTTCTTCTGGAAAGTTATCAGCTCCTGCCTAAAAAAAAAAAAAAAAAAAAAAAAAAAAAAAAAAAAAAAAAAAAAGCCAAAAGAAAAGAGTCTACTTAAAAGAATATGAGGAAAACAAAATAATTTTGAGGATCTGTGAATGATGGTGGTGAAGATCATAGGCTCAAAACCCCCCATAGTTTGAGAAGACAAAGTTACCAGGTGTCAGACAACTTGACACCATCTCTGTGTTTCCAAAGGCATCCAAGAAGCTGGTAGAAGGTCCCTGGTCATGTTCTGCCTAGCAATATGTCAAGACATGAGAAGAGAAATGCACCACATGCCTTTCTTCCTCTTCCTGCTGCAATAGGTGTCTGGCTAGAGTAAGGTCAAGAAGGGTGGGATGAAGAGTGCCAGAGGTTGAACAGAGCTCGGTATGGAATGTGAAGGGCAATGTACAGTGAGAACACCAAGAGACTTTGGAGAAGTATTAAAATGGACTGTAGCCTAAAAAACTCACTGTTTATATGTGTAAAACAGACGTAAGGCAATCCCATTGTAATCCCATGGCCCATTCCACTATCACTTCTCTGCACACTGATTTATGGACATAGTTATCCTTTATGGGCACTGTTGATGAACCCTTGATATGAGCCAGTACAGCTGCCTTTACAGTGTAAATGAGAAAATATTCAATAAGTGAGATAATGTTCAGAAATGCACAGGCAAGAATTTAAAAATTAGCAAGTGATTTTTTAGATTATCTTTGCATGTCTTTATTTTGAATTATTAGCCCCTTGCAGAACTGAATTTTCTATAAGGTTGCAGCATGAGTGATCTTTGAATATATGAAACCTTACCCTGGCATGTGACTGGATATACAAAATTTCTTCTGTCAGAGATCTGAATATAAATTCAGGATATACACTCAGGCTGCAGCAGAGTACATCAACATGTCAATTATTCAATGGAAATGAGCTTGAGACAGGCCACCTTCAGTTCTTCCACAAGAGGTTTTCCTTTGAATCCAGCTGAAATACAGTGGTGTGAGATGTGATAAATGTTGGAATTTTTGTAACAACCAGTACATGACAATGTCAGATCACTTTTACTTTCTGAACATATCAGTTTATTGTTTTCTCCTTGTCTCCACTGTGATTAGTGGTGCTGGTATGCTTTGTGTATTTTCTTTGCAACATACTTCAGCTTAGAGATACAGAAAATGGATGGGGGAATTTAAGTATCCGTGGAAGTAAAAGAAATTCCTGCTGTGGCTTAAAAAAGAACTAGCAGCTACTGCAGTGTAAAGAATGTGCTTATAATTTTGTGTGGCCTGATATACATAACCTTGATGACACACTGAGCGCGATCTAGGTTTCAGACTGAAAGGAACCACCCTGATTTCAGATGATTTCTTCAAAAAATATTCAAAGACTATTGCAGCCAATTCTACTCAGCAGTAAGCCTCATTGAGCTGGACTTTTTAACATTCAGGACACTGCAATTAGCTCAAAATATGAGCAGATTCCCTGTGGTAATTCAAAATACAACTTTCAAACAAAAGAATGTTTGCCTTTTGTGGATAAAGCTTTACCACCATGCCAATTTCCCCATTCACCATGTAGCTGTAGCTTAAAACTTCTGTGAAGCAATGCTCCTAGCATTAGACTGTTTCAGAATCTGTTGGACCTCACATATTAGATTTCTGATCTATCAGATAATGTCAAGGCCTGTGAAATTATTTTCACCTATGCAAATACACTCATCTTCAATCTTTGTTCCCAAATCCTAAGAAAAAAGCCCTTATTCCAGGTATATTTTTTGCTAGGGTATGGGTATTTTTAACCTAGATTCTAACTGCAATAGAGTCAACCCTTCATTATTTCTTCTTTAAAGTCTTACTCAAATACTGACCTTTAAAAATTCTAACTACGGCTACTTTTGCAAGGCCTGCACTTTCATGAAACAAAGCTCACTCTGTTCTCTGCTGGAAATGTCAGATTCAGGCCTAAATTGGCAACCCAGTTCCTTTTCTTATAAGATTTAACTCTACTATTAACCACAGACAGGTGTCCAATACCTATTTAAAAAGCTTGTATAAATTATGGACCTCAGCAGAAATCAATCTGCAGTCTTGTCTGGTGGGCTGCACAGTAGCCAAGAAAAGCAACAAACCCAGAACGTGTTGGCGAGTAAACTTTGCTTTATGTTTAATACCACTTACAGATGACTATAAAATCAATACCAAAAACTTAGAGTTGTGAGCTGGACTTAGGATGGCACTTCAGAAGTGACCAGAAAGTGGTACTGATTATCCTGCCTCTACTTCTAAATCTCAAAGTCATTGGTTGTCAAAGGAATACTATGTAGACATGAATTGTTGACTCTTGGAAAACACAGCCCCCATCCTTGCCTTCTGAGCTACACAAGAGACAGCTATACACTGAGTTTCTTAATAAATTAACTTGCCTGCCCTTGGCTTGTAATTTTTCAAGAACTGACAGCCTTCCCTCTCCTACCTGTCCCACTACCTACATATGTTCAGAGAAATTTTGTCTGTGGTGCTCCTGTACTTCATTTCTGACACATCAAGCTCTAACCCTTAGCTGTTATTCAAACCATTCCATCAGATGTGGAGTTAGATGAAATAGCATTACTTCACAGAAATATGTGACTACAACAGGGCAGAAAAAAAAAAAATCCCTGAAGTCTTGAAAGTGTATTATGGATATCCAGGTTTCTGCCACTCCCAGCTTGCACTCAGAAAAACACATGGGATTTTCATTTGGTCTCTGTCCTGTGCTAAACTTGTAACAGGTTGGCTTTGCCAGTTCCTTCAAATTATGCACAAACTTAGTCATGGTTAATCATTGTCCTTGAGACAGTAACACCATTAATTATCCAGTTGAGTTGTGTCCGCACCATAACATCTGTAAGCAACTGCCTGCAATCTAGATAATCCTACGAAGAGATAGCTGGCAATTTGTTGTGTGTTGTGTCTTTCACTGTCTACTACTTCTATAGCTGTGAGGGAATCACAGAGGCACTCCAGGATCAGAATGGGTAGGTTTAAAAAAATATGTGGTCCTCATTCCATAATTATCCTCTAAATGACATAGTTCCTTTCCCAATGCTTATTCCTCTGACAATATCCAAATATTATGCTGCAGACTGCTAAGTATATGCAAAGGCATTCATTTTTTAAGTAGAGTTATGTTTGGCTTCTATTTGCTTTTATGGAAGTCTTAAGAGACTGTATTTAGAAAAAAAAAGAAAAAAAAAAAAAGGAGGATTTAGAATAGTTTACTTCAGTGAGAGGCTGAAATCAATATTGTTTATATGGGCATGAATGTTATTGACTGTATATTTACAATAACCTCCAGAAAGTACCTCTTCAACTCTTAAACCTCCTTGCAGAGTATACAATTTCATAAATCTGACTAAACATTTTGCAATAATAATTAAATTAATTACTAGGAGAAAGCAACATATTTGATGTTTTTTATCCTTAGGAAAAAATTAGACATTCCACCACTGATTTGATTCAAAGAGCCTGTTTTCTCCAGCCAGGTATTTGCAGCTAGAGAAATACCATTTTATTTCTGGAAGAAAATACTCCACAATGAAACATAACCCAAACAGGATTAATCTGAAGACAACTGGTTTAACTTGCACAGAATATTGTTTACAGCATCGTTGATAGAGGCCAGCTCAGAAGAATGCACCCAGATGTCATTGTTTCGATATGGAACATTTATATGTGACTAAGTAATTAATTACTCTATCCCCCTTTATCCAAAATTCATAGGGAAATGTGGGCTGAAAATGAGTATTTCTCCCAGGAAAAAGATATCTGAGGAACACTTTTCATTATTTCATTATGTTACACAGAGGTGCCCACTAGAGAACATTGCCTACATTCATAAGGCATTTTCAGTAGGTCACTGTTACAAACAGCCTTCACACAGTATATAGACAAGACAAAATAATAAAAATTAAAAAGAGGTTCAGAGATATGAGGTGATGAAGATTCACAGTTTAATAGTGGCAGAACTGGGGACCAGGGCTCAGGGCTGATGAGTTGTCCCATGTCTTAAAAAGGAGAATATGTGATTTA
Organism: Euphonia xanthogaster; assembly: GCA_034509185.1. Lineage (NCBI taxonomy): Eukaryota > Metazoa > Chordata > Aves > Passeriformes > Fringillidae > Euphonia > Euphonia xanthogaster. Next base: position 35,195,701 of record JAYDZK010000001.1, read on the forward strand.
GCATTACATTTTGTGTGAAAGATATTTCAGGAGAAAATTGTCATTGGGAAAAATCTAAATCTTTGAGAAGTGCCTATTGGGTTCTTTTGAGTTTGGGTTATTCATGAAATATTAAAGACTTCAATGATTTCATGGCTATCTAAGAATTGAGAGATTGATAATGTGCCACTTTTCATTTATCCACATGATTCCTATAATTTTCCTGGATGTGACCCTGGCCAGGCCCATTTGTTGTCATTCAAAGAACCTATGGATTTTCATGATCCAAGATCTCAGAAAACTAAAGAGATCATGGAGCCTCTTGGGAAACCAACTTTGTTGATGAATAGCTTTCTTCCTCTTTCTGCTTTTTTTCCCCCAACCATTTCTACAAACAACAAAGTATATACAAAAAAACTATCAGTAATATTTTGGACCTAATAGCAGTTAACCTTAGGTTTAAATCGAAGGCACAAGCAGAATTTTGGTATGAACAATAGCAAATAAAATCATTTTTTTGGGAAATATAAAATAGATTATTGCAGTCAGATTTATCTTTGGTTAGCAGGGCAATAGAGAGAGACAAATTAAAGATTTTCCCAAAAGTAAGGTTGTGGCTGAACTGTGATCTCATTCAGTACTTAATCCACAGAAATTTTCTTTCCTTATGTCTTACCAGTCTTTCTTATTTTTTTCTTTCTGGGTAGGATGTTCTTATTTCCCGGCAGACCCATCACCTGCAGCTGCACCTTTACCCTTCCTCCTTCATCTCTTTAACTTTTTTTACTTGGTCTTAAAATGAGAAAAGTCTATATTTCCGATTCATAAGTGAAAACTGTTAGGGAGAGCAGAGGATAACTTAAGGGAATAAAAAGTTCCTGGCATTCATGCTCTCTAAAGACACAGACATCTAGACTTCTTGTCTGCTGTTGCATGAGAGGGAACAAAAGTAGTCCATGGTGTTAAGCATTAAGAAGGAGTGACTCAGGATTCCTGGAATTGAGACTGGATGAATATCAACCAAGCAAAATACAAACATGACAGAGCAGCACTATCTTGAAAACAGCATCATTTGACTAAGTGGCAAAAAGAAAATTATTCCATTTCCAAGTAATGCCAGAGACCAGGTTTTTAATTAGCAAGACTATGAACAGATAAGAAATAAATAATTTATCCATAGGTTCATCTGATGCACAGTTTTGATTCCAAGAGTTTTTGTTGGTAAAAGTCCTACTCTTACACTGTCAAAAAGCTGTGCATCCTCTACACTTTCTATTATCAATTTTATTGTCCTGCTGAATCCCAATATTCACCTTCATATTCTTGGCAGGCTTTTATGTGTTTACTTACATTATAATTATATGTTGTGTATTCATTACTTTCCAGTTCTGGATTACAATTACTCTCTTCAGTGAAATGATTCCACCACTACATTCAGTCAAATGTGTTATTCTGTGCATGCCCAAATTTTATTAAACAAGGGTAAATGTGTGGTCAATTACACTACTACACATACAATTGCATCTGTTGTTAAAAGAATCTCTTGAGCCTCTAGTGGGCTTTCAGTGGCATGAATTACAGACATATAAATCCCCTTTCATACTCTTTTCTATCAGTTCTTGTAGTCTGCCTGTAATTAGCAGCGAATTAACTGAATATAGGGAAAACAAGCAAGTGTGCAAACAAGCAAGCTTTGGGTTAAGTCAATGATTTCAGATGGTGATAGAGTTAATAGACAGAGGATTCCTAATCTTCCTGAAGCTCCTAGATGCCAATGTTAATTATCCAACACAACCTTGCTTTCTCATTTTTCTTTTCTGTAGTATTCCAGCAAAACAAAACAAAAGAGAAAATTTGGGTGAATCCCCCAGTGTCTAGTTATTAGAAGTATTTTGGTTGGAGCTGTTATCCCATACGTCCCCCATTTTAATCCTATTGAAAATCCTCTTTTGAAAATCAAGGTCCAGAGAGCAAAACCAAATGAACTGCAACACTAACTTAGACATCTTGAGAGTCTTTTAAAAGACCCTTTAATTTGATTTCTGCTGTCTGATCTTTGCAATCACATGCATTTCACTTAGAGTTCATTTTGGGGTTTTTTTGCATATGAATTTTGTGTTTCTGATGTAATTTCCAACTGCTGCATAGTGGACATTCAGGGAAAAAAATATTAGCAGTTGGATTCATCATTTGAGTTTAGTTAGCTCTAAGTCAGCTGTATAGGCAAAGAGTAGAGACAAATAGGCACTTCTACAAGGCAATGCAGCCCCTGCTTGAAAACCCAACTCATTAATGGCAGGATTAGGCAGCACTTCTAGGAATATCGGTCTCTCTCTCTGTTAAAGGAAGGGAGTCTAAACCTTCACTGTATAGAACTTAGAGTCCTGGTCTAAAGCTTGATGCAATGCATACCACCTGCCAACAAGCTTATTCAAAGATAGAGTGATTTAATACAAGATTTTATACTGAATAGATTGGAATAATTTTGCATTTAACACTGTATTCTCAGAGAATGGGTAAGCATTTTTGCCACTTCTTGGTTTTTCTTAAAATTTGCAGGGAATCCTTTGTGAGAGTGTGACAGTATACAGACATGACTTTAGTTTATACAGTAGCTATTCATATTAAAGGGAAATTTTCTAAAAATAAGAAATAAAACACAAAGAGATAAAGCCCAATTTATATATAGTCTATATCAGGTTGAAATAACATCTAATGAATTTCATCCTGAAGTAAATTCCTATCGTCAGGTTTAACAGCCTTTCATAAACTGGATTTATGCTCAGTGGGCTAAATTCTCCTTTCAATTAATTTTCATGAATGGTGTTTGCTGTGATGTAAATGAGAAGAGAATCTGTCTCCAAATGCCTAGAGGCCTTTATTGGGAGTTTGCTGATGATGCATACAAGGATACTAAAACAATGTTATCTTCATCTAAGCATAGCCTTAAAATTAGATAGCAGTTAAGATATGTCCTCTTTTATTCTGCTGATTAAGAAAGTGGAATGCATTTATTGGAAGAAAGGATGCAGATTAAAAGTCAATGACATTTTATTGCATCATGGATAATTATTTTCCATTGTTTCACCATTATTTTTTCATTTAAGAAAAGACAATATTCAAATAATTTGATCAGCTCAGTTGCTTTATTGTCCATATATAAGGCAAGAAATTGGAGTAAGTACAAAATTTTCAATCATGAACCTTTCATTTCCAATTTAATTTTCTTTAAAAAAAGATGGTATATACATAGTATAGAATGTACTTTTACCTATATGATTAGTGCATATATGTATTTCAACATAAATATGCCATTAGTAAATATAATCGTTGATATCCTGGCAGTAGATGGAAGCTGTTTGAGAGCTATGTAGCTTGAAAATTGTTGAACACTTTGAAAACATCTACCATTTTTTTTTAGCATCCAAGAAGGAGTACATGTAATATAGAATATAAGGGAAATAAAGTAATAGCCAAGAAAAGTTTAGTTTAAAAGATCTAATGACATCTAATAAGTCATGTAAATCCATAAGGTTTCTCTGGTAATTGTGGGATAAATGTGTAAAGTGATATGATTTTAAAATTATGGCTACCAGTAATTACTTCGGGGTTAGGAAGAAACTCCCCATGTATGGGTCTAATTTATCTTCATATTCAAGGTACATGAACTAGACATTGGCTCAGGATAAAATATGGGAAATAAGTGTTAATGTTAATCACAATGTCATTTCCTATGTGGTAGGAAGACCCCAAATTTCATTCCACCCAGAGGCTTTTAGTCATCTGGAAGTGATTATGAAAAGCTTTAATGATATTAATAAATATTTCCTTATACCGTCCCGAGTTCCCTTAAGCTTCTGACTAGAAAAAAATCCAATCTATATTTCTCTGATTAAGCTACATCCATTGTGACTCATATTATAATTGTTCATCTCCAGAGGTGCCAGCAATATTTTATAATATACAAATCAGTGCACATCAATCTGAAAGAAAATCCATGTCTTGTGACTGCCCCAGTTTTCCACACTCATTTATTTCAAAAGATTTTTCTCATCATAATCTTTCTTGCCCTCTCCAACTTCATATTCGTGTCTGTAGCAAGTGGCCATCCATGCCTATATAAATTTCTTTTTGTGGTGCCAGAAGGAAGCCTTTAAATAAAATGAAACTGCTAGAGAAGCTCTATTTTGCACTGTTTATCTCTTCTGTAGAATAAAAAAGTCCTCCAAGAACCAAGTCAGTTAAGCATTAGCCATTTTGAATGAAAAAAAAAGAATATTCTAATTAGCTTTCATTTTTACAGTATTATTTTAACTTCTAATGTTCTTCAGTTCAAAATAATACTTTTGGAGTAGGAGAACATAACACCATAGCTACAATGATAATGAAAATTATATATGAATTGAAGAGGAAAATATCTTCTTTTTTCTTTTTTCTTTTTTTTCAGGGATTCTGTAAAATGCATTAGTTTTTTAGAGTTTTGTTGAAGCTTCAACATGGAGCATGACTTACAAAAATGCTTACAGGCATTTTTTTCCAAATAGCCTTGCAAATGAGACTACTTTTCTTAAGCAACAATTTCCAGTTAAAAGATCAAAATGTACACAGTCCATTTCATCTTAGCAACACAGCCCCAATAACATGGCATTTCATACCACTTGATTTCCTTGTTGAGTGTTTCCTTCCTGAAAATAACTTTTCAGTATTACAGTTTTGGACACAAAATACTCAAGATACAGGAAAATTATTTCTGCAGTGACAACATATGCGGGGTCAGGAACTGTATCTACCAGATCCTGTTCTAGAATGTCTGATTAATGTTTCCTCTCTGCTTTTTTGTTTCCCAACATAATGTGCAGGTGAGAAACTGATAGAGAACACAGTGAAATGCAAAATAAACCCCCATGATTCTGTTGCTTTGGAACAAGATCCATGCAACCACTAGCACGCATGACTAGTACTGTCATGTGCTCGTGAAATATTGGGGGATTTGGCTAACCTTGATGCAGCTTTCTTTGTGTTAGCAATGACTCAGAGTAAGTTGGATTCAGAGCCTGTGGAGAGTGGCAAATCCTCCCAGTGGATAATTCATCCTGGCTAAGATAAGTACTTAAAGACACTGGCTTCACAGGGAGTCGAACCTGTCTTAACAGCTAATCTTATTTCCTCCCCAACCAAAACATCTCAGTAGCAGATCCAGTACTTGCCATTCATGTCCAATTTGGTGAAAAAATAAAAATCCTTTTAAGGACAAGAACACTGCAAGGAAAAAGGCACAAATACGTTCTTGGGATGGGAATGAAAAGCAATGGGAACATTACCTCCCGTGATGAAAGGCTGGGAGAGTTATGGCTATTCACCCTGGAGAAGAGAAGACTCCAGGAGACCTTACAACACCTTTAGTTGTTACAAGGGGATTACAAGAGAGCTGGAGGGGACTTTTCAGAAGGAAATGTGGTGATCAGAGAAGAGAGAATGGCTTTAAATTGAAAGAGGGCAGGTTTAGATTGGATATTGGGAAGAAATTCTTCACTGTGAGGGTGGTGAGGCACTGCAATTTGTTGCTAAAAGTTATGGATGCTCTGTCCATGGAAGTGTTCAAGGCCAGGCTGGATGAGGCTTTGAGCAACCTGGTCTAGTGGAAGGTGTCCCTGGCCATGTCAGGGGCTGGGAACTAGCTGTTCTTTTAAGTCCCTTCCAACCCAAACTCTTCTATGATTATTCTATGATGTTCTATACTTTCTGCAGAAATGGCCTGCTCATATAATTGTGCCTTTAAATGTAAAGCCCTAAAATATCAAAATGTATTTCTCACTTCTCAGTTAATGAAGCTTCTGTGTGTAGTTCAGGACATCACATCCAGATGATTGGAATTAGCAGAAATTATTCCTGTCTCAGGTGTTTATCTCACAGTACAGCACACATCAGGTGTGCTGCTGAATGGGGCTCGATGCTAACATCATGCCAGACAAGTTAAATGTCCATTCATCAGAGCAATGAGAGGAGCTTCTCAGAAGTGCACTCGCAGTAAGTTCACAGACAACACTGAGCTAGGCTGGAATGTTGATCTGCTGGAGGACTGGAAGGCTCTGCAGGGGGCTCTGCACAGGCTGGATTGATGAGCTGAGGCCAATTGTAAGAATTTCAACAAGGCAAAGTGTTGGGTCGTGCACTTGTGTCATAACACCCCATGTATCACTACAGGCTTTGGGCAGAGTGTCTGGAAAGCTGCCCGGTGCAAAAGGACCTGGTGGTGCTGTTCAACAGCAGCTGAACATGAGCCAGCAGTGCCCAGGTGGCCCAGAATGCCAATGGCATCCTGGCCTGGATCAGCAATGGTGTGACCAGCAGTATCAGGGCAGTGATTGTCCCCCTGTACTCAGCACTGGTGAGGCCACAGCTCAAATCCTGTGTTCAGTTCTGGGCCCCTCACTGCAATAAGGACATTGAGGGGCTGGAACATTTCCAGAGAAGGGCAACGGGGCTGGAGAGGTGTCTGGATCACAAAGCTGGTAAGGAGTGGCTGAGGGAGCTCGGGGTGTTTAGCCTGGTGAAAAGGAGGCTGATTGGGGACCTTATTGATCTCTACAACTGCTTGAAAGGAGGTTGAAGCCAGATGGGAGTCAATCTCTTTTCCAAGTAACAAGCAATAGGATAATTGAAAATAGCTTCAGGTTGTGCCAGAGGAGGTTTAGACTGTATAGAAGGAAAAAAAATATTCACATACGTAATGTCAATAATGTCCACTGTCAAGCACTGGAACAGGCTCCCTAGGAAATACCTACCATGCCATCCATATAGGTATTTAAAGAATGTAGATATAGTGCTTAGAGATGGTTTAGTGATGGCCTTGGCAGGGACAGTACAACAGTTGGACATGATGATCTCAAAGGCTTTTTTTAACATATATGATTCTAAGTGTGGGTCTTAGTAGGTTCTGAAGTCTGCCTTTGAAATCCATCAATTTTATTTATGAGAAAGACATAATCAGGACGAGCCTTTGAGCTGTGAAACTCTTGTCAGGGAGAGTTTTAACATGCCTGACAAGTTCTTGTTCATACAATTATGGCCTGTCTTGAACAGGGAGGCCTGAATACCCTACAGCTTTGCTCACAAACATGAAATCAAAATTCAGCTTTCCTTAAGAGAAACACTTAAAATACAAAACTCATCAGGAGCTGGGTAAGCCAAATCTACAATAGGATATCATCACTTATCTCAAGTGTTGCTAATGCTACAAATTCTTGACCTTGCAGGAAAGAAAAGGATTCTGTCAATGCAGTCAGCTCTAACATTCTCTTAGAAATATGTTTTGATGTGCAGGGTACTGCAGGATAGCCTTAAATTATGCTACTATGCAACTTAGAAGTCGTGTTCTGAAAGGTGGCCTGGAGCCACTAGAGCTTTCTCAGCTGTGAGATTTGTGCTATACCGCTAAGATATATCAATTGTGATATTTAAGAAAAAGCTAATAGAAAGGGAAAAGGTTTTTTTCATGTTAGACCTTTTCTGCAATAAACTAGGCAATAATACAGAGCCAATGTGTCATCACTCATCAGCCTCAGTTTGGTCCACAAATCACTCACACATATTGTGTCATATGCTAGGGATGCCCTGGCTCACATATGAATTACATTATATGAAAAATTAATCACTTTTTTTTCCCCCAAAACCCATTGCAGATAATGCTGAGTTTCTTTGCATTGCAGCACCTAGACTATTTTTACCACATTGTTATTCATGAAAAATGTGAAATAAATAGCTACTACTGTTCCCTATTTCACAGAGCTGTTGTCTTATGCCTAACTGTAATTTCATCTCAGATAATTTGAACTAGAGGTAAGTATTGGGAAGGCCATGGTGTTTAAAGTTCCATTTACCAAAGTGTTGGTTACAAACCAAGATATAATTCTGTTGAGTCATGTTTGTAAGATAATCTCAAGTGGATAATGCTGTGCAAAAATCTGTCCTGTTTGAGGCTTACATATTATGTTTTCCCTGCTCACCTACACACTTCATTTCCCCCTCTCCTTCTTTTGGAGCTTTTTGCCCTGTGGAGGTCTACTGTGCAAAGGGATTGAACTGCATTTGCTCTGTCCATACTACTACTACTAGTACTACTACTACCAAAAAAGGTGGAAGTGAGATAAAGTGCAGGTGGGCAAGAGGCCAGAGGGATTTATGCATACAAACACATACAAACACGGTAGTGGTAGTCCTGTTTCTGACACTGTGCATACCCAGTCAAAACTGAGGCAACTTCATTGTCTTACAGGAGTTACTCTTAATTTGCATTTGAATGAGTATGTAGATAAATGGGACTGGTAAATCAGTCTGACTCATTCTAATCCAGGAGAATTTTAATCATGGCTTTTAATCATTTGTTGAAGCCCACTAGTATATACCAACTCACCGTCTAGCTTTTTTTTAAAAAACCCAAACCATCAAAAGAAACAGTATTAAGAGTTTAAAAAGTCCGATATCCAAATATAGATTTATATAAATTTAAATTTAAATATATTTATTTTTAGAATATAAACAAATGCTAGTTCACACTTCTGTACAAAAAAAGGTCTTAAAAGTTAAGCTGCTTTAAAATAAATGACATGAATAATTGACACATAAATATCAGCAGATATTTGCACTAGACTGTCTCAAAGCATAGCTTCAGATGGTTTAATAGTTTGACTGTATTTATCAACTACTACTTTGTTGTGCAAGTCTGCATTTTAAGCCCCGGTGATCAGGGGTATCATCATAAGAAACCAGTTTATGTCTCTCTCTACTTGCTATAATAAGATGAACTGTGGATAGCTAATAGTGGTTGCACAGTATGTTTTGTCATCAGCATTTATGCTTTCCAGGGTCATCCTTATCATTCTAAAGAGATATCACAATGGAAAATGCAGCACTATATCAATAGGAAAGAATGGAAATCTCAGTTGATCAATGGATCATTCTAGTTGTTTGGAGATTGATGTCAGCTCCAGCAATTCAGAAGCTTCACAAGTATATCCATAAGGTCAAAATACAATTTAGGACTTGTATTCTTGCAGTGGTGCCAGTGGAAAATTCCATTTCTACCACTCTGATTTACTTCTTTAGTGGGCACGTCTCAATACAAAAAAAACTGTTGCCGTTGTTGCTGAAGCTTCTGCTAAATCTTCTCTATAAAAATGCACTTAATCTGAAAGCTGCAGCATTTCGTCTGCTTTCAGCCTTTAATATAGCGGAGGAATTCATTAAGTCATCTGAAAGCAATTTTCAATTATGAAAATACAATTTAAATAAGGGGAAGAGGAGTCTTTGAAGATGACAAAAGTGGGATGTGATTGACACACTCTGTTGTCAGCTGGAATCAATTTCACACTGGGGGAAAAATACCTTCTCTAGGGTCGCTAGGGAAAGATCATCCATCAGCAGGGGGGAAACTGCAGGAAAGGAGAGAGAAAGTAAATCCCTTCTTAAGCAAAATATTCAGCAGGCTGAACACCCTTCACCTTGACAAAATGAAGCATCTTTAACATAAGTACTGAACCTCACAGCATGGGGCACTCAAGGAAAAAACGAAGGAATTACAGGAATATAAGTATCTATCCAAATTTGGGTCTTATTCAAGCACAATGCCATTTGGCTTCACAAACAGCTTTGTCTCAGCAAGCACAGCAAGGTATCCCCAAAGGTTGTTGCAGCTGCTGAATAACACAACAATAACATAAGTAGTGTTAATGCTTAAACATGCAGAGTCTCAAGCTAAGCTTTGCAGTCTGGTGTGGGTCTGAGAGCCAGCTGTTCTTCCCCCACAGAGTCAGGGGTTCCTATGGTGTCAGTTCTTCCTATGTCCTAGTCAAGATAAAAACACAGTTAGAAATACTCTGGCTCCTGGTACACCATGCATCCTTCGCACAGTTGCCAATCTGCTATTGGGCTACTATTAGGCAGGATATATCTCTTATGAAAATTCTTAGGAGAAACTGTGGTGATAAGTTTGTGCTACATCAAACGAGGCACTTGTTTCTAGAAGACAACATAAGCATAAGTCTGAAATCTCAAAAAAAAAAAAAAATCCCTGAAGTCAGTTTGCAGAGGAGCAGTGACTGACAATAACAAGTTCAAAAAGCAGGATTTCATTCCAAGTAAATACCGTGGAGTGGTGCATAGGAAGAATGACTGATAGCTAGAGCAAGCAGATTACACACATGGGTAGAGGGGGAATATTCCCCTGATAGCACTGCTAACAAATTGTTCCCTCCTCTGTGTTGCCTCTTTCAGGGAGAAGCTGTTGGAAGTGGCAAACCTGCACACATGTATGTTCATGCACCAAGGCAGGATAATAATTTTGCAGAACCCTTTCAATGACTTTTACTACCTTAATGTAGTGAAACCAGAACTGCTAAAACCACAATTGTACTGATTATAGCCACTATTTAAGAGCACTGAGACATGCACGAGTACTTGGGAGACTCAGGTACTAGGAAGAATTAATACACTAAAAGCCATGTACCTTTGAAAGTATATAAATGCAATAGAGAGAACTTAACAGTGGAGTTAATAACAGGAAATTAAAATAGTTGGAACAATCCTTCTCTTCTCTCTGCTTTTTCTTCTCAAAACAACCCAGGCTGCATCTCTGGTGCTTGGTGCTTGTCTTTATATATGTTGTGTGACTGTGCTTGTTTTCATTGTAGGCTAGGAATGTGGGCTGGCTCTTGCTTATCTTAGTCTTCCTATTTATTTATCTCAGTCGGCAAGAATGAAAGCTGTAATTAAACCCTGTGATAGGGAGTTGCCCTGCCAGTGAAGGATTTAGCCTGAGGGAAACCATTACAAGAACTGAGTTTTCCTCTGGTCCCCACAGATCATCTTTGGGCCACATGCAATTCTGCAGTTCAAGTTACTTTTGAAGGCTGGTGGTTTTGTATTTGCCCAGATACTGAGAATACTACCTAAAAACCCACTTCCTTGAGTTTCTTCCTGTGATGGCATTGTGAATAAACTCCGCATGCAGAAGGGCCTGAAATAAGTGAGTTACAACCTGTCCTGCTTCTGTTGCCCTCTGCCGTGATCGCCAACCAACCAAAAAACTCCTAGTTTTCCTGGGAAGATCTGTCATTTTCCAGTGCAGAAGGAAAAGACCCATGGCCTACAACAGCAAACTCTTGGCTCCTGTGAAATCAGGGACATTTAGGTCCTCAAATAAGTTTTAAAAAATCCCAGCTAAATTGTCCTCAAAAAAAGAATTTGGATGTTTTTGAAGAATTGTCATCAGGAGCTTAAAATCCCATTTCAGTTTCTGTAGCAGTTAGGGAGTGATTTATACAAGAAATGTCACCGCTGTAGGGAGTATTTTTAAGTAAAGAGTCTGCCTACTATAATAGACTTTTGCAAAGATGAACTTCAAATATAAATCCTTATAATAGAGGGGATAAGTATTTATATAAATTCTTTCTCGGACGCCTAGGAGGTTAATAAATCTAACTCTGTGGTATTAACATCAGAGGATATTGATCCATCTACTTTGGAGGCTATACATTTGCATTGATTTACCTTTTTACCCTTTTTGTTTGTGCACTTGTGACTCTTGCTAGGTGGGTCTGTTTGACTATCATTTAACAGCTTTAAAATAAAAATTTGAATCCAGGGTCTGTCCGAGACACACAGAGTATTCATTTTAGAGTAATTATTAGATCTTATGAAATTTTTTTTCTTGCAGTCAAGGGGATTACCTGGCATAAGATTATTAGTAAATTGTATTTATTTTTTACTTCTGTGTTGTAAATAACTGAAAAATTGTAGTAGTATAGGTTCTGGTCTACTAAAAGGTATGAAAATTATAACCTAACCAGTATACCATACCTTTCAGTCATTCCTAAAATTTAGATAAATGTGCTGCATAATGATAAGACATTTGGGGAAATAATTGATCAATTAGACCTTTTTTTTCCCCCTGATTGAAACATGTTTATATGTATGATATAGGCTCTGGAAATGATTATCACAGCAGTGAAAGTTATGCCACTTATGCAGATGATGTACTGCTGAAATCCTAAGCATTGCCATTGTGTCATTTAGCTCCAGGCTCTTATAAATGACTTTGAAATGATAAAATCACTGTTCTGGTGTATTACAGGAACTAAAATGAGACCCCAGTGGTTTCCATGCAAATCATCTCTTGTGAGAAATTTGTCAGTGTCAAAGTTAAATCTGTTGAATTCAATGTCCTCCAAATGAAAGTTTCATTAAATGCTTTTTATTACACATAATGGCCTATTTTACAAGTATCTAATCTAAAGATATAAGGAGCACTAAGGTATAAGAAAATATTTCTGGTCATAAACAGCCTGCTGATAACCGCATTTTCTAATATATTCATTTATAAGGAAATCTAGAATAAAAGTTCTGTTCCCTTGCCACACAATGGATTGCATTTCTAATAGTCTGTCATTTTTACAAGCAGAGACCTGCCATTGCCTCAGGAGGAATTTTTTTCACCCTGCACAAGCAAGGCACAGGCAGACAGGGACAAAAACTTACATTGATGCAGATCTTTTGTTAAGAAGTGTGGTTAAGAGTGCTTCAGGTTAGGAAAGTGAGATTTATGGACTGATATGACAGATGTTTCCCCCATCTCCACTGGCAATCAGATGTACCCTATTCTGAGGCATATTTTTTATACATCAACCTGTACAAACTGGCTAATTTATGTTGGGTTTATGTGGGCGGATTACAGTTAACTACAGGTAACATGAACTGTGACTGACATTTATGGTATATAATTAAGGAACACCGTGAAGAATTACCTTGTGTTGTTAAGAGGCTGTGTGTTGTCTCACTCAACCTTCCCTCTCACATTAAACAGTGAATACCTGCATTGTTTCTCTATGCTATTTCCCTTTGGAGTGTGATTATCTTCCACAGGATATTATTTGAAATCTTCTGACTCTGTGTCACCTTCAGACAGCCCTTTTGGCTTAAAGACATTACATGTCCACATAAATTTTCATCTAGTCTCAAAGGTTTTCCAGGCTTTTTTAGGGGTCCTCCACCCTATTAGCTGTCACCCAGATTTAGTATACCTTAATTGTCACCCTGTATGAAGTTTTTTTTTTTTTTCTTTTCCATATCTTTCAGTTCAGGGAAGCCCTCAGCATATCCCTTTTCTCCTGTTTCCCAGAGCCTGCTCTGAATGGATGATCCCAAGAAGGTCCATTGCAGATGCCTTTCAGGATGATTTTTGGTTGTTCTGATCTCGAGGATCACCTTCCCATCGGGTATTGTTTAATTTGTTTGCTTTAGAGGAAGTTATCCCTTGCATCTCTTGGATGATTTCCCAGCTCTCTTACAGGACCAATTGACTCCATAGGAGAAAATTACTGATCTTGTGACAGAGAGAGGGAATGTAGAAAAGAAGATCAATGAAAATACATCAACACAAATTTTAAAACCACTGATAGGAGTTTCAAATGCTATTGATATTGGCTGGATATCTTTTGGACTGATATGCAAAATAAACTTATTGAAGTCATTAAAGGAGAACAGATTGAAATGATGCGTCCTTTGATATCATGAAGGCCAAACAGATGATCTAAGGATTCAGTAAGATCTTAAAATATATATAAGGAGATATTTGACTTGATAAAACAGTCTGTAGTCTCCATATGATGCTATATATATATATATATATATATATATATATATATTTATGGATATATAATCATATATCTGTACCACCATGAATTTTATTTGCATTTTATATATTATATACCCCAAGTTTCAACTCAAAGAGCAAACTGAAAGTAACACATCTACCCACTTGTTCTCCTGGTTGCTGTAGCTTATATTGCAGCTCTTCACTTCTGTCCACGTCAGTAATGAGATCATAAAAGATATCTCAGTTCCGTGAGACACAGAGGGCTCATTAGGCAAGGCACCATTTATATGTCTGGAGACATCCACTGATTTTAACAGCTTTACCTATTGCTCACTGGAATGAAGTAAATGACATAAAAAACCCCCCAAAATGACAAATCAGTGTCAATTCCTGCCTCAACCAGATTTTTTAAAGAACATGAACATGATAGAACATGAACATGATAAGAACATGCTAGGAATCAACTGTGTAGTTCATTCTCTGGTCCTAACACGGTTCAAAGCCAAGCACCTCTCTCTGATTTCCAACAGTGTACAGTGCATCTATTCCTTGTTCCATAAATTCTAGAGGAGTACTAACATAAAACTTTACTGTGATCATAATTAATTGCCCTTCTTATTTCACCCTCTCATTCAATCAATTATGTTATTATAGTAATGTGAGCATTATCTTTTATGAGTGGTATTTTTTAAATATAAATTAAGGTAGCACAGTAAATCTTATCTGTTCAACTTTCATATGCTTACTTTTATGGTGATGTGTGAAAATGTTGAAAGCTGTTTTGTATCAGCATTTTGTCTTTTGAAACTCTAATGAGAAAATAACTTTTTTTAAGCCATATTTTTAAGAGGGAACACATGCACAAAACCAGATTGTGGTAGAGAAATCAGACACTACAGACAAACCCACCTGGCAGGCAGAAAGAAGCTGGCTGAACAAACATATTGGATCATATGAGTTTGCAGAGCAGTTAACATGCACCAAGTGCTTTTTGGAATCTGTACATATACACAGTGTCATCCTGCCACTGGCTGCTACACAGCTGAGCCTTAAGCCCATTGTCTTTTCTAAATTCCATCTTCTAATTCACTCTTTGTGTCCAAATACCTGCTAATGAGATAACATTAGGTCTGCCTGACTCATGGACTGGGGGGAGTGTGTACCACCCACACACCTTTCCTTAAGTCAACACATGAGGACAGCAATATTTAAAATAGAACCTTTTTATTCAGCTTGGCATTACATGCTGCTCAGCTCTTAAAATGTGACTGCAAAAATGGTGCTATGGGATTACACATTTATCATCTCTTGATGGCTTCTATGTCTAATGAGATCAGATGGCTGTCATAAATGCCAATTCTGCAAACTCCACCTGAGAACCAAAAGTCAAGCACCTTTTTTTCTGGCCATGCATTATAACCTAAGATATGGATTAGAACAGAGTTTTTTTCGCAATTCTCTCAGAGGTAAGAACTAAGAACTTGAAGGGGTGCCCAAAACTGCTGAGCTTGTTCTCTGATGTTGACTGGATGGGGTATCATGCGATGCTTTCCAAAAATGGATTTTCCAGAATGTCACTGCTATAATCAGGAGAAGTATTTCAGAAAGAATTCTAGCCAAAATATATTTATGACCAGGTTAAAGCAATTTGTTCTTGTGTTAACCTTGTCTTCTGTTTCATATAAGCATTTCATTTTCCAGGTGTTGAGCAGAGCATGACTTCCCTATATAATAGGCCAACATCCAAACCAAGGCTTTGGCTCTTTGACCCTTCTTACCAATGCTTTTTGGGTCCAATTAGCACACAGTCAAGCACAGGCCCAGTTGGGAGGCAACAGCTAACAGATGAGAAACAATAAGGAACAGATTTTTAAATTACCACATGGAAATCATTTACCTCCTCCCTGCTGAGATCAGCATCTGATTCAATGAACAGTTCTCTCTTACTGTTATGGCCTAAATTAACTTTATTGACTTTGTCCTAAAACAAAACAAAACAAAACAAAAAAAAAAAAAAAAAAAAGAAACCCATGCTATCAGCTAGTATTAGCCAGAAGGAAGCAAAGCACAGCTCTACCCATACAGAATCCCACTGTAACAACATTCATAGTAAGCAAATGAGGAATAAGGACATAGCCATGTATGTAGTAAAACAAACAAAGACAAAAATAATCCCAGAAGAAAGGCTCTGCGGTGCTCATATTGTCATCTGCAGCCTTCTGTGCTCACCTTTCTTGTCCCTGTGAATGTGGTTGAGCATAGGGCACTACCATCCAGTCACACTCACCTAAATCCCTGGCAAGGTGTGGGAGCACCATCTCTATCCACATCTGGAGTGCTGTGTCTGGTTCTGGGCTCCTCAGGACAAGAGAGACTTGGAGTTTCTGGAGCAGGTCCAGCAGAGAGCAACAAAGATGATTAAGGGACTGGAGCATCTCCCTTACAAGGACAGGCTGAGGGAGCTGGGCCTGTTCAGCCTCAAGGAAAGATGACTGAGAGAGTGATTGATGACTGACCTCATCAATGCCAGTCAGTCTCTGAAGGGAGGGTGCCAAGAGGATGGAGCCAGGCTCTGCTCAGTGGTGCCAAGTGATAGGACAAGAGACAATGAGCAGAAACGGATGCCCAAGGAGTTCCACTTGAATATCAGGAAGAACTTTGCTGTGCAGTGACCAAGCACTGGAATAGGTTGCCCAGAGAGGCTGTCAAGTCTCCCTCACTGGAGATAATCAAAAACTGTCTGGATGCAGTCCTGTGCCACGTGCTCTAGGATGGCCCTGCTTGTGAAGGGAGGTTGGACCAGATGACCCACTGTGGTCCCTTCCCATCTAATTCATTCTGTGATTCTGCTAAAATATAAAAAGTGGTCTTACTACAGCATTCCACAATAACATATCTGTGCTTGAAATTAGGAGGGTGTTTTCCTCAGTGTATTACATCTGCAGATCACTTTCATCCTGGAATTAGATAATGTACCCAGCTTTTCCTATTTCATATTTTTCCTGATAACAACAAACTTCTGGCAAAATGTTATTTTTCTAGACCTCGGGTTCCTTGTGCCCTGCCTTGTTTACTTTAATCTATAGGTCTTCTTCCTCTTAATGTCCTGCATCTTGGTTATTCTTTTGGGGTATGAAAGCATAACGCTTTGTGGACTTGATCTAACTGCAGTCTCTAACCCAACAATGGAAGCTAGATCCTTTGCAAATGCCTTGGGGTTCTGCTTATGCGTGAGAGTGTCTCCTTTCCTCATTTAGTAAATCAAGCCTAAAGATGTTTGATTATATAGCTTTGGATCAGATGTGGCTTATACCCCATCACCCTGGACTGAGGACAGGGCAAACTCTCCTTTTGCTGTAAAAAGCTGATTCAGACAGACTCTGTGATGATTAAGTTTGTAGCATCAGCAAATTTCATCTGTGCAACTGATTCCAAAAGCATTGTCTGTGGGAGTCCACAGGTAGCTTTTCTGCAGACTGGTAATTCCCTCTTGAAACAACCAATTCACTTGTCTTCTTTATTCTAGCTATTCCCTCCCCGACCCTGCCCTTCTACTTGAGTCTTGTACTTCTGCTGTGAATCTTGTACTGATCCACATTTTACCTAGCCTAAATAATAATGTTCCATGTGGGACTATATTAAATGATTTACTGAAATCTAGGTAGATTAGACCTTTTTTTTATAAGATCAGTTAGCTTATCAGGAAGAGCTATCATACTAGTGAGGCACACACAATGTTTGCTAAACTGTCTCATTTTCCTTATTTATCACTTTTCTTCATTTAACTGTTTTTAGTTTGCTGGTATTTGAGAGCATTGTAGTTCTTAGCTCAGCAGTTCAGCATTTATCCACATGCTCTGTGAACTATACCTGTTTGTTCCAGTCATAAAAATGTTCTTTAGATTTCACAAGTCTAGGTAAAACTCCCTGCTGCTAAACTTGTAACACTGGGCCAGATGTTGGTTATCGGGTCCTTCAAGATTGTGATAGCACTGCACTTTTTAAGTGTTTCTTCTATACAGTTATTCATTATTTCCATAGCATCATTGGTCATCCTGCCTTTGTTCTCTGCATTCAAGACCATTATTGTTCCATTATCTTTATTGAAAATTGAAGCAATTCAGTTTTGGTGCCATCACAAAATTGTCTGAATCTCTACCAATGCAGATTGCAGACGGCTGCAATCTTTTGGGATTGCTGTCTTTTTATTCATGTGGCAGTAGAAAATTTTTCCCCATTTGTTCCAGTTTTATTACAGATAAATGAATCCAGATCTGCAAAGCAAGCAGGAGTTCACAGGGCTGAGGATGATATTCTTGTGAGTTTGAAAAAAATCTGAAACCTTGATAACTGCAGGGCAAAGACTCCTCACAAAAATTGTGCTGCTTTTGCTGTCACATCTCATTATTACATTTAAGCTGATGTCTTTGAGCTGCAAACAGATACAGAGTCAGCTGCATATCAGAGACAGATACAGAGTCAGCAACAGAGTGATGTTGATTAGAACATGATAAAACATCAGGGAAAAGGCTTTGGAGAGAAAAGCAGCAAGCAAAATTTGGATAAGAAACCATTGATTTAATTCTATGTATGATATAAAGCAGGTCCATGGCAGAACCATCAACAGAGGTTGGGATGCCAACACAATTTCATGTTTACCACTGCACAGTACTGCTTCTTTTGAGTCTGTTACATCAGTCTTGGTTAAAACTTATAAGGGACAGAGGCAGGACAGCAGGGTATGTATAAAACTGGCGCTGTCAGAGCAGCTGCCCTCATTTGTACACTTTGCAATGACATGTCCTGAGGGCTTTGCACAGGTCTGTGTCAATGGTCACAGTGGCAAGAGGGAGTGATACTTTCTGGACAGAACATAACAGCATGAAAAGCTTTCCCTCCCTAACCATTGTCACTCACCCTACTGCCCCCATGCTCTTCTCTTCTGGAGCCCAGACCACAAAGCCATGATTATTTGGTTTTTGCATATCTTATGTTCAGACCTTCCTAGCTTCTCTGCACCCTTATCAAAGCTAACTGAAAGCACCTCCCTAAGCTTTAGGCTTTTCTTGTGGCCTTCGGATAGGATTTGAAGACGTGAGGCGTTTTGTTTGTTTGTTCCCTATAAAGCTAATTCCGCCTGTGCTGCTGCTGCTGACCCGACCCCCTCTGTCCTGCGGGAATCCCTAAGTGGCACAGCACTCTCTGATCTTTCTCACAGGGCTTGTATTTCTCCCATGGAATGATGCTCTTACTAATAAACATGAGACTTAATTTGAACTTCAAATACTAGGAAAAGAAACCATTCCCAGACTGTAAAAGCAAGAGAGGATTAAACAGGACAGTATCCTAATGGAGCAGAGGCAGGCCTCAGTAATTAGAGAGATGCAAGGCCTCGGGTGTCACAGCACAACAGAACAGCGTCTCCAGAGGTTGCTTCCCCATACAAAATAGGAAGAAATGTTAATAAAAAATGTGAGGCTTAATTAGGATCACAAACACTGGGAGAAGAAATCAACTCCCAGGCTGTATAATTATAAAAACATTAGAAGCTCAAATACTTAAAAAGTAACAGAACTTGTAGGATGTTTCCTTCTGGACTTGCATGGACACAGCATACTGTCCATAAGTGCAGGAGGCCAAATGATTTTTGGCTTATTTTGACACTGTCTTGGCTGGGGATAAATGAAGAGCCTGCAATTATGGTCATGTTTCTCTTCAGCTGAAAGGACAGATCCAGGCTCCTGTAGCCCACTCATCGGCATGTGTGTGTCACTGGGGAGCACTAACCTTTATAGCAAAGTCAGTCTTTCTGAAAAGTGGAAAATAAGGTGTCTGAAAACCAAACCCTGCCTAAGCCTCAGGTTTTTATTGTAAAATATCTTCTCATGTTTTCACCAATTTCTGTCAGTCTGGGAGAAAATCAAAACAAATTTGCAGAGAGTTTTCTTAGCTTGAAAAACTTCAAAGAGAAGAGTACATAGGAATTCTAGAAGAGAAGAGCCTATGAGGTCAAATTCAAGGCTGATACTTGCAGTGAGGAAATGAACATTATAAATAATGCAGGCATTGATCTACATGTCACTAACAGTTAAGCTTGTTTCTCAAAAAGGACTTGTGTTTCTACCTCACAAGTGTATTCCAAGCAGTTTTAAAGCAATTTTGTTGCTTTTCTCCATCTGTGTCTGAGAAGCCATGGGATGTTAAGAAAGCCTTTTGTAAGAAGAAATAGCGAAATCTTCATGTGCCATAAGCACACAAAGTAGTCATATTGGGTCAGAACAAAGACTCATCTGGATTTATATTTTTTTTCTGATAATAGGTCTATTAAGAATGTCTCAATGGGGATACAATAGGTAAAAATGCAAAAACATAGCAGGTAGGGGATGATCCTGCTCCAGTAAATTCTACCAGTTTGGATAAGGATTCATTATTTATCTTTTAAAAATATCATGCTTGAAGCTCTTTTATGAGAAATTGTCAATTAATTTTGTTTTGGCTTTCACAATATCCCATGGCAGTGATATTGACATTTTTAATTCCACTTCATGAGGAAAAAAAAATCATATTTTGTTTAAATATGTTCTCATCACTTCTTTGGATGGTTATCTTCTTGTACTCAAGGAAATAAACAATAACCACTCCCTAGTTACCTTCACAATTCTATTCTAATTAAAGACTATAATTTAATAATTTCTCTTTTAATTTTTTGGTTTTAAGTTGTCGCATATTTATTCTGTCCTGGCATGAGATAACCAAAACTGCATTGGGTGATACCAACATAGCAAAATCTCTTTGAGTTGACCAGATAAGCAGCAAATTCTGCTTGGGCTCTGACAACAGCCAAGGTTGGAGACTGAGTACTGGTCAAAAGCTGGGATTTTTAAAAGTGCGTAGCATAGTCTGTTCATGATTCCTTCTTCCTGTTTGTGTTAGCAGAGGGAAGATATTCAGCCATAACACTTGAAAATGCAATTTCTCCCCTTAGGTTCTTATGGGAAGCCACTGAGATAAAATGAATATAAAGGTACTCATAATTTTAATTTCCCACAACACAGTTATTGAGCTTGAATACACAGTTCATTGCTCATTCTAATGCTAACTTCAGGGGGTATTTGCAAAATTTCACAAAAGGGCTAAATTTATTGCCTGGAGAGTTAAAAAAGTTTTTGAACTAAAACTGTTTACCAAATAAGAGGAACTTGAGAGAATTATGTGAGAAATCTCTGCAGGATACCTAATGCAATGCTATCACACCAATATTTTACAGAGCTGCCATCAGAATGGCCTATAAATACTTGTTGCCTACTGTAGGGCTTTAGCAATCTGAGGCACATTAGTGTGCTTCCTGAGGGTTATTTTAGGCCAATCTCAAACTGTGGATATTTCCAAAGCAACCAAAACTTTTGGCCATGATGACACAGATTATTTTGTCTCCCTGATTATTCCACTGAGATGAATTCATGGTGAGGTCATCTGCCCAGGCCATCCAAAACCATAGCAACGTTGGCTATGTGTTGCAAGTCAGCGGCCCACTGTTCCAAATATGATGAAAGAAATGTTCCTTTGCCTATCACTGTTTTTGTAACTGTAGTTGCAAAGACATCTGTGTCGATGAGACCAAAGTCGCATCATTCCAGTGTTGTCTTAAAGCACTGTTATTATAGGATCTTCACAGAGAAAAGCAAGTCAAAGTGATGGAACTCTGCCATATTTAGAAGTAATAAATACACTTTTTTTTTTTTAAACGTTTTCTGTAGTGGACATTTTCTCTCAAATTATCCTTAATGGGAGCAAAATTGATGGAAGTGAGATCACTAAGTGAATCTATTCGCAGTTAAGTTTGTAAGGGAGAACATATCACAAAAGATAAGGTAAATTCCATATTAGAGGCGTTAGCTGAAAATAAACATTGGCCAGCATTAGTTTTAAATCACCAATAGAATCAGTGCTTGTATTTCAGATTTTTCTTGAGGTAAAAGTTCTAAACTGCCACACTTCAAAATTGTGGAGGTACCCAGTGGTGAAGACAGAAGAAT
>JAYDZK010000001.1:35217388-35231925 GCA_034509185.1 Euphonia xanthogaster
GTAGTAGTAGTAGTAATAATAATAATAATAATAATAATAATAATAATAATAATAATAATAATAATAATAATAATAATTTATTACTACTACTACTATTATTATTACTATTATATTCTGCTTCTTACATACCCTCCATACCCTGCCCTCTCTGTTGAAGTAGGGAGGAGGGGTCATGCCTTGTCTTAGCTCCAAAAGTCAATTTATGCAAAATATGGCCTTAATGAAAACAAGGCATGTGAGAAGTTTGAATGTAGTTCATCAGATGAGGTAACTCCCATAGGAATTTTCTGACTATTTAATACACTTGAAAACTGCGGTCTGTTTTGCGTTCCCAGGATCATTACCTCAGATTTGTTCTAATTTGTCCGCTGATACAAGTTATCAAAAAGTTTCCACTTAGTGAAATTACACTGAGGCTCTCCTGTGAAAGACACAGATCCAAAAAGAATTTGATGCTTGATGACCCTGATAAGCATCTAAAACCTTTGAAAGCTCCCTTGAAATTGCTGGAACCTAGACAATATCAGGAGCAGTGTCTGCCTGCATGGATTGCCTCCACAAGGATAGGTGCAGTATCTTGCATGTGTCCTCTGCTGAGCCTCCCATTTGTCAAATGCCCTTACCAACTTCTTGGTGATTCAAAGGGTGCTCAAGTCTCTCTTCCGCTTTCACAGATTTGTAAAGATTCTGTGTTAGCAAAGAGTCACGCAAGAAATATCTGAAGTTCCCTAGTGAGAGGTGTGCCTACCTCCTTAGACAAACCAAAACTCTTGAGAGAAGGCAGTTCTTCTATATATTTCTTACTGTCCACTCATTGCCAGTGTTGGTTTAACTCCCTCAGCTGATTTTTCTCAGGGCAAGTGAGTGTTGGTGTCATTAGGTAAAGCTGCTCTGAAGGTGGCAGGTCTTGCACAGCAACTGCATTGGCTGACTGTAGCCACTGGGTCCAGCAGTCTAATGGATGAATCCAGACAGTAATGGATGATTCCCTACACAGAATAAAGCTAAAAATGCCTTTGAAGTGTTACCTCCAACCTCAGGATGGTTGGTGTCCTTGGAGTCAAAAGGCTGTGTTTCATGAGGATGATTTGAAACACCTACATTTAAACTTTTGAGAGAATTGTCACCTGCATAGCACTCCATATTTGGAAAGGCACTGCAAAATCATGATTCTCCTTATATTCAAGCTAATTTTTGTATTTAGGTGCATGTTAGGTTTGTTTATCAGAAATTTCAAGCTCCTTGACACTAAGTGTGCTGTGCTTCTCTGTCAGGAGGGGGATACAGGTTTACCAATTCAGAGTGGAGGGAAATTCAATTTTTCTTTAATTCGACTACTAGTTATATTTTTCAAACATAGTGGAATGTGACTAAATGTAAACAATTGTTTCCTTTTCACTTGAAAATTATATAAATCTAAAAGCTGTTGAACTATTAAAGGATCTATGTATAACTGATGTGAATTATATCAAGGGTGATACATTGAATTTACTTTTTATGGCCCAGATATCACATGTACAGGTACAGATTAGCAGCTGAAGCTAAAGATTTCTAGATGTAAATAAAGTAATTACTGAAATCACAGGTTTTCACCTTTTTGACTGCTATCGTGAATATTCTAGTGTCAATGTTCCAAATGGAAAATTGTATACTCTGGTACATTATGTGCAATGTCTCTGGGGGCAAAAACTATGAAATTTTGTTTCTTTATCCAGAAAATTTGTCTAAGTAGATGAAGAAGTGAAGATAGGGTCATTTTAACCAGGTGCTCTACAGCATGAAAAACTGTGTGCCAAGCACTTGGAAGAAGCAGTGGGATAGAAACAGAGAGGAACAGTTTAATAGACTGCCTGCTAGAGATGTATAATTGCTATAATGCTGAGACTTTTGGGAAACATGGAGGCCAAAACCAGAGCTGCACAGTCATATTATGGAGCAGTTAAAAATAACAGCATGACCACCTCTAAATATAGAAAGAAAAATTCAGTTTGCTTGGAATGTAGCTGTGCTTTTGGCCTTTGTATTGCAAAATTATTTTGAAAAAGCACAAACCTGGGAGACTGTCTGTTCTGTGAATTAGCTGTAACTGTCTTATTACAAAGAAAACCAATGATGGTGTTTTTAACCATGCATTGTTGAAGTCAGCAGGAGTCTTACCCCTCATTTCTGTAGAACTGAAAATGTTTTAGGCCAACACAGCACTTTCAAAAGCTCACCCTTGTTGTTCATGTTTTGATTAAAATGAGTAACTTTTCTGTTATGTTTCTGTTGTATCCTCCCTCCATACACAGACCCTCATCTGGGAGCAGGAAGAATAAAGACTGTCACTGCTTTAATACAGCCAGCAAACAATGGTGTTTCCCAGTATTCTAAAGCCATAAAAATCTGGATACATTGAGGACATGTTAAATTGTTTATGCACTGTAGAGGTGTGAATTTAGCATTTAAGAAGGAGGGTTAATTAAAATGAATATAAGAAAATTAAAACCTCCAGATTCTTCCTTAGCAATCAATAAATGAAATTCAATTGACATGTTAATGAGTAGGAAAACTACACAGACAATAGGCATCAGCCACCTCAGATTAAAAAAAAAAAAGACAAAATACATTTAAATCTCATTTTTATTTCTTCTCTGGAAATGTTGTACTCGTGGTTTAGACAGCTTTTCCAATGCTGACATGAAGAAAATATTAAATCCATGAACCAGAGACTGTACTTATTCAATTGTAAAATATCATAGGGAAGAAATGACATTGATTTGCAGAAATTCCTATACATGCTAAACACAGTGGGGCTTTATTGTATCTGACACTGTGCACTGTGCATATTTTAAATGCTCTGAATGTTTTGTACTAGAAGAGCTGTCCTACTTAAACACACAGCCATATGGTTAGGTAAACAGGATTGCCTCATTTAAGACAATGACTTTGAACCTGTGCTACCTGACAGTCATGGAAGCCGGTGACTTCTAAAGTGACTTCAGAGAGCAGCAAAGAAATGTAAGACCATAGATGCTATTTGTATTTGTGTCAGAGGTGGTACTTCTGAAAAATACTGCAAATGGCAAAGGCTGGAAATCACCGAGTTAAGAACTTGTGTAAAGGATTTTCTGTGATGGAATCAATTTGTTTAGCATCTTGATGAATTAACCCTCGTCTGCCAAAAGCCAATACAGTGACGCTTATTATTTGCATTGTTTCTATAAACATATGCGTGCTCTAAGACATGGGCTAGGCATGCTCATTTCTGTGTGAAACACCCAAGGACTAGTAGTAGCAAGCCATTAACCAAAGCTTTGCATTTACACGGAGTACAAAACAAAATGTACATTTATAGGGCACGAAAGAATATTCACATATATGATAAGATTTTTTAGAACTAATTAACAACCTTTTGAACTGGGGAGAAGCTTCAATTTCAAGGTGAAATTAAATCAAAGTATGATTAGGAGATTATTTATTCATCTTTTGCAGTTGTCTTGATTGTTTTGTTTGTTTCCCAGAAGCACCTGGACCTGGTTAGTGCTGAAGTCAGAGAACTGTCCTAATTCTCAAGGACTCCAGTTCTCAAGTAGAATTGCTATGTTTCAATCAACAGCTTCCCTCTGGCTGGGCAGAGGGATCAGAGCCACCGTTCACCCATTTTTTATATACTGGTGCTATGCAAACATATATATAGTAGACAAATTTCATTTTCTAAGGAAATGAGAGTCATCTGAGCAAATTTAGATATTTAGAGTGCAAGGATCTACATCTTAACTTATTATTAAAAGTAATTTTCATCAATGTGGAAAAAGACAATTCTGCAGAACAATTTGCCGTACCCTGGTCTATGTGCTTAAAGAGGAGCAGAAGCATTTTACCCAAATGAGCCTGTTACTCACTTGGAGGTTAAAAGGGTGCCAGGGTGACTCTCAAATACATCTCACTCTCATTGTAGTATGGCTTGCACAGGAAGCAAAGAGGGGATGGAAATTTATATGCAAGTATATAAATAATTCTAATTGTAGTTACTAATATCCAACTATAAAGAGAACTGTAAGTGCAGATGTCAGTATCTCATCAGTCTTCAATGGCTAAGAGACTGTTACATGTACCAGGTTCTCCCTCACTTAATCTCAGTATGATTTTGTACATTTCTAAAACCTGTCTTTTCAGGAAGCAGGCGCTGAAAGTAAACAGGTCTTGGGTGTCACTTGCTGTATTACTGGGTGTGTAAAGAAAAATGACCTTGGTTTGTCATTACCTAACTCCTAACAAGGAAAGTACAAAGTACATTATCAATAATGATAATTTGAAGGAGGGCTCGACTTGCTAATATAAGCACAACATGAGGAACATACCTTCCTGTTCATTGCAATACACAGAAACCAAACCTGCCGTAACATCCTTGTTCACACAAGACAGCTGCAAACAGACAACTCCCACCCGTTTGCAAATTCTTTAATTTGTTTAGGATTTTGAATTTTATTCTGCTAATTTACAGAGCTTTTATTATTCACATCTGAACTCTATACAAAATCTAGTGTTTTATGCTGCAAGTAATCATCTAAATTCCTAGCATTTGATCAATTCTAGAAACAGTGAGAAAAATTGAGCTGATGAGTCTTTGGAGCTCTGGGGGCATACTAGGAAGAAATTAATATTTTTAGAATAATTTTGCTCAGCCAGCACCCTGGTATATCTGGATTTTGTTGAAACGGGAGAGTGAGGGAAGCATGTGAAATTATTACTCATTAATATCCTAATGAAAACAGTACCTTTGTCATATATTCTGTCAAGAAATATTTTTTCCTATGACAATCTCCTCACTGTTGTAACCAGTCTGAAGTATTCCCATTCAGCTGTGAAAGGTATTTCACTCAAACCCTTTCCGTTTACTGTGCCAGTTATTTTTTCTCAGCATAGTTGCCTGCAGAGATGACCCTTGATTTCAAGCACTACTCCCAGAGACAAACACAGCTGGATGTCAAAAGAAATCAGCCCAAAACAATATCTAACATATATTTGAAACCCCCACATATTTTTACCTTCATTTTGATGCCAGTCTCCACATCAGACCCAACAACATTTCAAGAAAACAGCAGTACTGAATGACAGAATCATATTTCACTCACAGTAGGTTGTCCTGGACTTTTTTTGCCTTTAAATATATTCTGTAACCTTTTGTGTGTAGGATCTGCTACACCACCACCACTAAAAATGTTTTCCCAGGGATTGGACTACTGTTTGTTTTACGGATTAAACAATCCAGTTTCTCTGAATTTATTTATTTATTTAGGTAATTATTTCAGCAAAGTCACTGCGCTAACTTTTTTGGTGTTTTTTTTTTTCAGTTTTTACAGTAAAATTCCTACTGTTTTTTTTTTATATTTTAAATCAGTACCTGAATTCTAACCTAAGCCCTTTCAAGCCAGAAACCTGAAAGATAAAAGATAAGATTGCATACTGAGGTAGACTGAATGGGTATGACTCTCTCTTCAGAGAGGGAACTTAAAATCTTTAAGGTCACAAAATCTGTATGTAATCTTTGAATTGTGCTTGGGAAAGAGAATGAAATACAAGAATAAGCAAGTATGTATTGTCTACAATGTGTGTTCAACTCTTCTGCCTTATTCCCAAGAGTAAACTAAGAAAACCCCTAGGTTTGCTTGTTTGTTTATTTGTTTAACTGGGGGAATAGATTGGCCCCTTTCAATTTACCTCCTACCGCTGTAGTTCCTTGATTTCTGACACTGCATCCTGACAAGCTTTTCCTCTACTTTTTTTATAGCTAAGAACATAGAAAAAGCTCTCCTGTATCATCCACACCACCTCCATGGTGTGGTGAGCAGACACAGAATATGATCTTCGGGCAGGAGCCCTGTTTGCATTAGCGACGTCCCGTGTCCCCACGGCTCTGCCAAAATACTCTCCCAGAACACCATGCTTAAGCATCATTCGGTTTTCAGTCACAAGTGTATTCATGCCCTGTTTATGCCTGTTTTCTCACGAACTGATGAGTCTCTGTCTTCACTGATGTTTGCACTCTGGCCAGCTTTTTGTCTTCTAAGGTGAAGAAAATGAGCTTCTCTAGTCTCCTGTCATAAGGAAGTCTCACTAGTTTCAATGAATTTATTAGCTGTGATCCCACATGGTCAAAAGTAATTGCATTTTCTTGGACTCTGGGTGAGCTCTCAGCAAGCACTTTTACAATGGTATAAACATACTTTCTCTAGAGGCACTTCTCCAGGTGATTCACCCCTGGATGCCCTCTCTGTTTGAGTGGTAACATCGTGCCAGCAATTCACTGTCCCTGCTGAGTTGTTTGCCTTATGTGATGACCCTTCAGCTCACAGCAAAAGCTATGATTAGTTCACTTCTTTGAAGCATCCAGGTTTTCTTTCTTTCTGTGTGATATTATGCTTTTTCTCTGAACAAAATATATCTTCCAATCTGAGCTATTATTCCATCCACACTTTTGTATTTTGCTCAATAATGATAATTTGAAGGAGGGCTCGAATCTAAACTGTGATGAACTCTACTGATAATATTTCTCTAGATGAACAGCTCCTCTTTCATGGAAAACCAATTTTCATTTACACAACAAATTGTTATTTGCATTTTCACCTCTACTCTAACTTTATAATTTCTACCTTCTCCAGCTAATATAATTTTTCCTGCTGTATTGAATCAAAAGGTTCACCAAAGTACAAATCTCCCAATGTATTTTTTCTTTTTGTTTAGAGAGGGAAACTAGTCTAGCAGTCTAACCTGATGCACTCTTTATATAGCAATGTTTAATCTTCCTTGTTACCTCCATGCCTTATTTTTGTTCTTTGTCCAACACTTGATCAATATCTTCTGTATTTTGTAGTAAAGAGATCATATGGCCAAACTTCTCTTTATTTCCAGCTCTGCCACAGTAATATGGAAAGGGATCAATAAGCAAGAGAAAGCTATTAAGTTTTAGTCCCCTCCATGTCTTCTTCATTTGTATCCTAATCAGATTCAAAGGAGTG
The DNA here is from genome assembly GCA_034509185.1 of Euphonia xanthogaster. NCBI lineage: Eukaryota > Metazoa > Chordata > Aves > Passeriformes > Fringillidae > Euphonia > Euphonia xanthogaster. The sequence goes on from JAYDZK010000001.1 coordinate 35,224,390, forward strand.
CTGGTAAGAAGAAGACTATGGCAAGCACAATATCATCAAGATTTTTCCCCGTTCAAGAGCATAGCGGTTTTTTTAACAGTAACCCACAAGCAAATGTTAAAATCCATTCTGAAATAGAGAAAGTTTTAAGCAAGACTTTAATCTTGGTATTTTCAAAATAAATCCTTATATGGTGAAAAAAAATAGGATTGACCATTTTCCAAACAGATTCAATTCTCAGCTTTTATTATGAATTATGAACCAGATCCATGTTCAGGTAAATGTGAAGTTCTTGCTACATCTGAATTCTGCATTATAGATTTTGAAGTTATAAAGTTCTTACTACTTAATTTATAGTTATTTTTATTTTGCTTTTAATCCTTATTTATATGGTATGAAAAGATCAGGAATAACCATTTTATTGAGGGAGCAGACTATGTTTTAGGTAAACAGATAGTAAAATATTAATAGTTGACAAATTTTCTCCATGCCAGAGTGAACATCTTTATTGATCACAAACATTACGATAAGACTCTGCATATAAAACACATGAATCAAAGTGTGCTGTTGTGCCTTGCAAGCCTTAAATTATAGTAAACTTTTTAAGGAACTGTGTGGCTCTTTAGTGAAAGGTAATACAATATGATAAAGCATCAAAATGAACAGGTTAGTATTTTATAGCTTCAAGCCTGTATAAAATGCATGCATATATAAAAAAGGAGAAGTCTTTGTAAAAGCATACATTAAAAATAAGGCTAGAAGACCAGGGATAGTGTTTTATCTGAGATACACCATGCTGTTGAGAGACTCTAATTTCAATAATTACATCTCAGTGTAAAAAAAAAGGGCTCCACATTATATTTTTACTACCCTAAGAAGGCCTCACTGAACTTCTGGTCTCCATCTGTATTCCAGACACATACTTTCAGAATTTTTGAGATGTCTGAATGTTGTTTGATTTGCATCCAACTTGCTGACACAGCCCCAGTTTTGTTGCAGATCAAATAATCTAGCTTTTTGGAGGCAAGTGATTAAGAATTCTTCTTGATGATTTATACAGTCCTGAATGAACTCATTTTATTTGTCTTATCATAACCAGCTTTAATTTTCTGTTCTGCTAGTAAAAAGCTTAGTGCATGTTTATTGTACTGCTGTAATGTCAACAACCTAATCTACTTTAAAGAGCAAAGTCAATATTGTATTTTATTAAAATAAACGTGAAGTTTAATTATATGTTTCAGTTAACCTGGGATTTGTGTTAGCTTTTATTATTTTCCATAAGTAAACCTTTATTCAAGGCCCTTATGTCCTTCTTCTGCCCATACTGAAGGAGTGTCTCTTGCAGAGCTGGTTGTAAGGGGCATATCCACTTTTCCACTCTGGTACTATGGGCTTTCTGCATGTAGCAGCTGTCCTAGGACTAGCAACCATTTTAATTCATGAAAAATTGTATAGGGCATTGATCCTCTTCTCTCTCTCTCTCTATTGGATCTCTGTGGTGATTTGGGAATTTGTGGGCCACCCTTGGAAGTGCCATGGGGTTGACTGGGGTAACACAGGACCTACAGGGACAGGGATAGCTTGAGATTGAGCTGGCTGTGCTGCACATAGGCAAACAAACCAAATTCCCCCTGAAAAAAAAATGAGCAAATAATTATTCGAATATTCATCTCAAGATGAAACAATCACAAACCAAATGTGTCCTACCAAATGTTGGCCTCCAGGCTACTGAGTCTATCTGTAATATGATGAGGGATAAGGTGTATATGTTCCAGGTCCTGCTTAGTTACCATTTGAACCTGGAGTTGTATTTAATCCTTCAACAGATGCATAACAGAAATGTCAGAGGTAAGACTTGTACAGAGATTTTTTACTGCTGCAACTATGGAATATTCAGAAAAGCTGGAAGTTTCTCCATGGACTAGAGAAAAGTTCACTTTTTGTTGAAGGCAAACCTGAATATCTATAGTTAGACTTTTTTCTTGTTCTTTTAAAATTATTTTAAGTTAGTCTCTGTCATCAAAAGCATGCTTAAAAAAGGAATGGTAAAGTAGCCTTTTGTTCTTATAAATTCACCTTAATCTTTAGTTTAGTTTAATTTAGTTTTAAATCTTTAATTTTTAGAAAAGTTTGAATTTTTGGAACCTGATTACTTCATTCTCAAATTAAAAAACTTCAAAAATAAACAGACTTCCATCTACAAGTACAAAAAGCTTCCAGAAAGTTTCAAAATTTCTACAAGTTTCACATTAACCTTATTTTCAAGGAGTGCCAAGGCCAGAATTCTCATAAGCACAGGTTACATTGATTCAGCAGGGATAAAGCAAGGTCTTGAAATGAAACTTCATATATTATAAAGAGAGAGAGGTTCAGAAAGGGTAGTTAAGCGTTTAACAGCACCTCTTCCTTTATTTCTCTGTTTTTATTTCTTCACAGTTTCTGCGGTACTGCTATCAAGCTTGCTATCAAATATAATCTCTTAAGTTTTGTCAGTTCAAATTATCTTTCCACCATCAAACTGTTATTGCCAACAAGATATTGATTCAAGACAAATTTCTCCTGCCCAATTAAGATTATTCTCCTGGAGGAACATGAACTGATCAATATTGTCTGTGAACAGGCCCCCTCCAGCATCATTCAGACCCTCAGAGCCATTTAATCTAGTAAATGAATGCATACAAACAAGGTATTAGCTATTAATTAATTTTGATGACAGTCCTGTATTCATCTTTTGTTTTGCAGTAAAAGAAAATCCTTCACCTCCAAAAGGAGGGGTTCAGCCTAGCAGGAAAAAAATCACCCCTGCACAGCCTATATAAGATTTCTTTGGAACAGCAAGAATTGACTTGTGTGTGTTGGAGGATACTTCACTGAACTGACTAGCAAAGGTGAACAAGAAAAATCTAAATAGGCACCTAATAGGTAGGGAAAGAAAATCCCACATCCCACCGGTGATAACTTTATGCCCTATAGCATGAGAATTGATTATCCTTATCATAATGGCAACATACATAATGACAAATGTTATTAGTGATCATAAAATTATCCAACCCTTTAGAATTTCTGCCACGGTATTTAAATCAAATACCTCCTTCAACTATAAAACCCAAATTGCTGAATATGGATTGCATACAGATGTGTATCTCTTTTTTTTCATTCTAAACTCACTTCCAATTTAATTTAACTATGATTTTTTCCATGCACCATATCTTTCATAATTTTCACAGTAAGTCCCCTAACTTTTCCTAATGCAGGTAAGTGATTCCAACCCTTGGGACACTTCTATTTATGCTCTCTATATTGCCATTTATTTTGCCTCATGATGATTTTGTAATTTCAGGTATGTTTTTCCTAGTGCTGAGTGACTTCATTTCGATTAAGGACTACAGAAGTATACTATTCCTCAATGCCCTTTAGTGCAGCTGACTTTTTTTTGGCTTTAAAGATTTTATTCTGTTTCAGCACACTTGCTAAGTTGTTCACAGTAATTTTCTTCAGAAAATCCCATAAGAATAAAATATCCATATGAAAAACTTTGTCTATTTTGTCTGTTATTACAGTTCACAATATTTTGGTGTTTCTACACTGAAATAAAAAATTAATACTTTGCTGTCAGGAGGTTGAGTTTGTTTCTACTATTATTTTTCTTTGATGGTTTAAAAGAATGAAGTGATGCCACATTATTTAATTTTTTTACATTTGAAGATGATTACTTTTGATTTTATTTTGTGGTAATTTTGATGGTTCTGTGATGGGTAAAGCTGCTGACAATAATATAGGCCATGCTAAGAAATTAAGATCATTACTTTATGTATAGTGTGTTCACAAGTGGAAAGAAATTTTTCCTTCTCTTCGAGTAATAAAATTTTCCACAGACCACGAGCCAAAATTTTGATTATGTGTGTGAGTGCAAGTCCTCCAAGGTCAGTGTTGCTCTTCTCTTAAGTTCAATAGGGAATAGGTTGGGGTGAGTCCTTCGATGAATGTGCAGAAAAAGATGGATAGAATTCAAAGCATTACATTTCATGAATAAAATGTCACAGGACAATATGCTTGTTGGTCTGTCCTCTCTTGGGGAAATCATGGTCATGTACTTTCTGGAATAACTTTATGTCTTTCACAAATGTATGCTGACTTGAAATCTTGAGAAATCACAAATATTGGATGAAATCACACGATAGAGTGAGTCTTCAAGTGGAATGCATTCTATCTTGTGATATCACACTGAGACAAAGGTACGTCCCATTTAATTTCTGTGTTTGAATTTTCCTCCCTATCTTCTAGAGGAGTTTTGAATTTTTTCCAGTTATTCAGGTCTAGTGTTAGCTGTTGAAACCAGCTCCTTTGGTCTGATGTCCATATAGGTTGGGCAGCAACTATACAACTTTTTGAATTTTAAGTGCTTAAATGTAATTCAATTAAACCAAAACAAGTCTATACAGATTTTCATTACTATGATTCCAGTTTCCTTCATTTACTTGGAAAATACAAAGCACTGTTTGTAGTTTGAGATGCTGCAGCTGATCTGTATGAACAAAACAACAAAGCATTTCTAAAATGCGTGCGCCGAAAAGTGAGTCTGCAGAGAGAAGAACAGCACTGTGGGGTGCCTTGCTTGCTTTGTCTTATTGATGTTATGTCAGATATGGTCAAAAAACAAGCAAAATGATCATTTTTCTAACCACTGCCGCTGTGGAAGCTAAAAGCCAAAATATGATCTTCCTGGCTCATGAATCAATAACACCAATAACAGGTCATACTCTTCCCCCAGCTGCACCTGTATTATTTAATTGTGAAAAAAATTCAGCCTTCCTTTAGATCTGAGGAAGACAGCTGGTCTGCTGCTACTGTTTCACTGCAATAACTGGAATTCAAGGGCATTATACTAATTTACCTTGGGGAGTGAAAATCCCTTGCCTTTCATGGGAAGGCTCAAAGTCTGAGTTGCACACATTCTCCCAGTAGACTCGTGCAGGATTCTAAAGGATAACCTACTCTTTTTAAACCTCGTTGCAAACGGTTGTGTGACGTTGCACGGTTCTTTCATGTTCAGCACTGTGTCCCAGCATGTGCTTACACTTTGAGAAGGATCTTCTATGTAAATCCCTCCCTGATCTCACAGGCCTGGTCAGAGCCAGCTGGTGCTTTGAAGTTATTGAGGAAAAGGTGCTGGAGAAGTGTGTGGGTATTACTAGGTGCTACCACAAGGCTACATCAAACCCCGTGATGAAGATCTGTCTGGTAGCTATTTTACTGTCATTTGAGACACTTGGGGCAGCAGCAGCTAAAAGATTTTATTCACGCAAGTCTAGAATGAAAAATTAATGGATAACAAGTCTGTCATTCCAAAAGACCCCCTTTTATTATAAAGTTCACAGTAGATGAAACTCAGTGTTAGAGAAACTTCAGGAAATCCTCAAATCAATACATACAGCAGAGCTACCTTCTATTCCTAACCATCAAGGAAAAAAGGATTTGCAGAATATATGTTCCTCTTTCATTGGGTCTGTAAGACCTCTATTATCTGAAAATGGAAAGAAGAGAATTTCAGGGTTATAATTAGATTTTGATTCTGTAGAAGTGAACTTTAGCATATGGATTGCAATTAACTCCTCCTGACAGTTAGAACAAAGTACAAAGATAAATGATGTCATACCTGTTAAACAAAAGGTCAGATTCAAACCACAATTTAAGTGCCAGAAAAAAAGGCTTCTAAGAAATTTTCAGCTGTTTATGTTCCAAATTTCAATTTTGGAAAGCCCTTTCGACTGCCTACTGACATTAGCAACTGAACTCTGGAGGGCTCCACTTCTAATGTCCCTCTGTGTACCCTGAGTCACACAAAAAGGCCTCAGGTGGGTAAATGACTCCCTAACTCTTGGATAGGGCACTCATGGGATAGACACTGGGCTTTTGGCTCAAGTTTCTGACTGTACATTGTTACTGACTGAATCACCAAAAGAGTCCTCAGAGCAGCAACCTGGCTGGTAGGTCAAGATTCATGGTTCTCTCCTGGGTGATGACTTCAAGAATCTCAGGCCTAAATTTTCTATCTTCAGAAGAAGTTCTCTGACTGTTGGCTGCTACATTAAAAGGAGGTGCTCTGGTCACCCCTGACTCCTCTCTTTTGAAACAGAATAGAGCTGTGCTCTGCACCTGGAAAAACAGAAGAAAAGTTTCTCTCTCACGAGTGACTCCTACATCCATTGCAAGAAGCACAGTCCTATCTACCTGAGAGAAACGTGCTACAATAAAGCCCTGCCCTCTGCAATCCTTTTCGGGCTTGTTTGGACAGTCCTCAGATCAGGGTATGACCCTGTTTGAGGAACACTATAACACATCAGGACACTGGCAACTTAAATCCTAACAATTCAACAAGTTTGATAAACTGCTTTTCCCAGGCTGTCTTCTGTTTTGCTACCTGGAAAATGGGTTAAATGATGTTTATCCACTATTGCTCTATTTAAATGCAAGAAGGAAAATTATTGGAGAGCTTTGTCAAGTGGTGGGTGATATATGCAGATGTGTGTCATGTACATATTTATACATGTACATGATATACATGTGCAATTTATACATATACACTGTATATGTAAGATACAATATATACAATATTTAACCAAATACTTCACACTGAAGTTCTGTTCTAGGTGGGTTCTAGTATTTTTCTATGTATTGCTTTTTATTAGTAGTATATGTGTGACTGGACAAAGCATTTGAATGTATTGTCTTACTGGTTTTCATGTAAAGTACACTATTTTACAGAAGAAAAGTAAAATACATCTGTACTTAATTGTCGGATTGTCAGGGAGGCAATTTCTCCCAAGCTATGCTTTTCTTTCCCTCCTCTGCAGCCTTAGTTGCAATTCAAATTGTCAATCTAATAAAAAACCCTCCACTTTTCTCCATATTTGTTCTTGACCACACTGCAAGTGAAAGAAAGTATTAAAAATTTCATGAGAAAGCATATTATGATGCTCCAAGTTGGCTTGTTTGAACAAAAAAGTCCAAAGAGAGTAGTAATCTTTTAAACAAATTTCAACATTTTCTTTGTTAATCAAAACCACACTATGGGGTGATTTCTTGGCTGATACAAGCTGTGATTATTGTGCATAGCAATTTATACCAGGTTAATATTTTACTCTGTGATTCTTCTTTTGATTTTTACATGAGAGAGAGACATTTAAAACAAATGTGTTCCCCCACAGTAACAATGAATTTAAAATATTGTATTTTTTAAAACTGGTTTTCACTGTCCTCAGCTTATCTCAAAGAAATTTCTTTTAAAAATCTAAAAAGTTTTATGCATGTTTAGGATTATAAAATGGTGTTTAACTATACATAATAAGTGTACAGGTCCTATTGGTATAGCAATGAATAAAAAATATTAATGTTCTCTCACATTTTTCTGCAGATTCATAATTTTAGCTATTTTTCCTTTGAATTTACTCTTTTGCATACATGAGTAGAATAATACTCAACAGGTAATAATATTATCACCACTACTTATACAGTATTATTATTGTTATTATTATTATTATTATCATTATCATTATC
>JAYDZK010000001.1:35232025-35274491 GCA_034509185.1 Euphonia xanthogaster
ACTTATACAGTATTATTATTGTTATTATTATTATTATTATCATTATCATTATCATTATTTGTTGTTTCTGTTTATCAGCAGGTCTTACTAAAACAAGAAGAGTTTTTTTCAGGAAAATCACATATATGGAAATTATAATTATTTTTTAATCAATAGAGTGAATCTTCTGTCTGTCACTCTCAGTTTTGAGGCTAGGTTGTTCAGGACTTCTGCTGTCTCCCCCCTCTCTCCTCACATTTCCTTTTTAACTATAAATATTACTCTTCTGGTATGCTTTCTTCTCTTCTGCTCTCTTTCTCTATTTGTATTCTTGTTTCTCATCTGCTTAGCTAGAAAACATGAAGAAATCACAATATGGTACATTCTGACTACAGCCCCTTTTAAAGACACTTTCCTCTACAGAACCAAGAGGAGAACTCTAATCAAATTTCTATACCTGTCCATAATCCAGAGTATCACACAGGTGTAATGGCAATCCTTGAGCCTCTGACTGACAGAAAATTTTAGATTTTCACTGAAAGGAGCTCATTTAATCATGTGATTGAGCAAAACTCTCGCCACCTCTTTCTCTGTCCTAGTGGGACATGGGCAAGTTCAGGTCGTACTCGGAAGGTATCAACCAACACCAATACATACCTGTATCTCTCTTTATGTGGCAACTCAGCAAAATCTAGTTGCTAGTAATCTCCAGGAAAACCTCCTGCCTTTGTTACCCCTGACATTACCCTTCTGCTTGTATCAGGATTGTTTTGATGGCAGATTTCACATTTGCTTAATATAGATTGGACAATTTTGGTCATTCCTCTTTCTATTACTACCTTTTCCAGATATTTCAAAAGGTTTTCTGTCCCCCAGCTGGTGTCTTGATGTTCCTGCTGAGCTGTCTGCCACAGTCAGCTAACTTGTTTGCCTTTGTGTTTTGAAGGGGAAGCAAATTGTTCTACCAGTAATAATGAAAGACAGGTGATAATGGACAGTAAATTGTGTTTAGAGACTTTTGTGTGTTTTGAAGTCCTGCGGTTCAGCATTTCCGTCTATTGAAATTAACTTTTTATATCATGATACTCAATCATTGCCCAGTGTTCAAAAGGACACCTGCAAAACTGTCCTGTGAAGGAGGCTGCAAATGGCAAGTGATAAAACCATAAGGCTTCCCCTTTTTGCAGTTTATCATGCTTTTTCCTTAATTTGGAAGGTGCACAGTGATGTTAGTAAAGCAGTCCACTTAGGCTGCATCCCTGAGAGTTCAGATTAATTGATTGAAGTGGACTGTCTTGGCTGTTCTTTTCCCACTCAGCCTCCTGCCTTTGCATGGAGTTGGTCCAAACATATTTTTTCAGAGCTGGCTCATCCACACATAGCATGAAAATGTGCTGGGGCTCCTTAATATTCCTTGAGTGATTTTCTCTGTGTCGTGTAAAAATCCACTGCCTGGGATGGGAACTGAGCTCACAGTCTGTGGCTCCCACCACAGTACTGCAAGCAAGAATTTATCCATTCCATATTTTAAGCTGCTAAGTATGAAAAAGGATCAAATATACCTGGAGGTTTTGCATAATTGATTTTTTTTTTACTCCAATCTCTACTAAACACCAACAAATTAACCTGCAGCCATTAAAGCAAGTGAGTGTGTCTGATATTCTGGCTGATGGCCTCCGAAAAAAGACAGATATGCAATCAGTAAAATGTTTCTTCTTTCTAAGTGAGGGTAGGATCAAATGTCACCCAATGCACAAATCTTCACAACCTTTTCAGCTCAGACATGCTCCATTAATAGTAAAACATAAAGCAAATAGAACTGAAGCATCTAATTTCTTGAAAGATCACCAAGATGTTTACTTAGTAATTTAGACACTTTACCTGAGAAAATACAGGAATCATTGATCTGTCAGTAAATTAGAAGTAAAAGTATTGGTAATAACATATTTGTGTCAATGTAAATCCTGGATGTCCCAGAAGAGGATCTTATTTGGTTTTTTATATTGTTTTTTTATTTAGCTTTCTCTGAATTTTCAACTTTAAGGCTTTAGATCAAAATAAATAATATTCCTTCCCTACGGAGGAGTGACAGGAACAGTTTTATATTTATTGTTATTGAGAAGAAGTTATTCCCTTTTTCATTATGCAAATAGAACCAGAAATAGTTAGAAAGTATGGTAATAATATATGCAAATCCCAGCACTGACAATTTGTGAGATGTTCCTATTTTATGTGATAGCTTTTGACTTGCAAAGCACAAAAATATAGCATGCTTTGTGTAACTAGGAGGAAACAACTCCAGATGATGCATTCAGTTACCTTCCTAAAAAAAAAATAAAAGCAAATAAAGGTGTGTTAAAATTCTCCTAAATTTAGTGACAGAAAAGATCTTTGGGATCAGCTTGTCTCATTTCATGATAACAGGCTGCTGTCGTGTCACATATTCCTTTTCTGCAAACTGGTGGGGAGTAAGATTTTGCTTTCATATCTTCTTCTGAAAAGTTTCTCATAAATTATTCATACTACACGTCTTCACAATTTTTGGCAAAAGTTGGTTCCAATCATGTGGACAATTTCATTTAGCATAAAAAATCCTCTTTTACTTTCATGACTTATTTATGGGAGGAAAGCAATCAAAATGCTCTAAGCTTCTATTTTTCTGTACTGACCAAGGTAAGCTGTCTTCATCTTGCAGTTTGGTTCTTTCTGAATGTTTTGATTTCTCTTCCAGTCCATGTTGAACCTAGAGGGATGAAAATTTTTTCCAGCATCCCAGCAGGAAGTTTTTTAGAGCCTTGTTGATTTGCTTTAGCAATTTCTGAAAATAGGGATCTAATATCATTTCCACTCATTACCACCTGTTGATAATGACTTTAGTGTTGGTGTCACCTTTAACCGCACAAAGTTCACTTCTATAGCTGACAGGAGCCTTAAAACAGAGTGAAAAACCCTGAATGTGAGGCTCTGGATGAAGAATATCTCTGTCATACACAGCTGAAGAGAGATGGGAGGATCAGCATGGGGGTCTGACTGGGACCATGGCCAAGTGGGGGCCCTGTATTACCTCAGTGCATGAAATACACAGTTGTGTCCAAAGATCAGAAACTCAGTAAGAGATGTTGAAGAATCAGAAAATGTTTAGGGAAATGATGGCTGCATAGATGCTGCTTCCACGTGACTCTCTCAATATGTGGGCTTGAAAGGTAAGGAGCGAAAAAAGTGAACAAGAGTCACCCTCTCCAGTTCTCCAGCCATCCTTGTGTGAAGAGGAGAGAGAGAATAAATAAAAATCAGGCTCACTCAGTTCACACACTTGAGAATGATCAGGATTTAGCTCCTTATCAGCAATGCTCTCTCTGAGCGTACATCATTCACATAATTCTTTTGTCAAATCCTGGGTCCCTGAAGGATTAGTGCTCACTTTTTAAAAACTTATGTGAACTCAAATTTGCATTTCCCATTTCACTCTTTCTATCTAAGTAAAACGCAATTCAGACCCATTTAACTGATATATAAATTACATTTTAGGACTAGCTAGTTAATTATGCTAGAGATAGATACCTCAAAAAAGAAAAAAGATGGAGGAAAAGTAACAGATTGGATTCAATAGAATGTAGTCCCTGTATTAAAAAGAACCTGTAATTTTTAAGCAATCTTTAATAATAAAGTCAGCCCTTCTAGTGGAGCCTAGTTTTATGTCAAATGAAGCAGAGGGAAATAACACTTTTCAGGTTTGGTGAAACAAAAAATTGGTGTACAGCTGAGTCCAAAAAAAATTTCAGAATGTTTAGCAACAGTGCTAAATAAAATCAAATGAAAAAAGCTTTGTGCTGTTAGGTAAACCTGACATGCTCTGCTTGGCAGGGAATTTTGAATCTCTTCATTTAACCTCAATTTTCTTTTAATTTCAGGCACTGCTTGCAGGAGACCTATTTTTCTGAATTAAGGTCTAGAAAATTCACATGGCCACCAAGGAGTGTCTCCTCCTTATCTCTTTTTGAGGCGAGAAGCAGATCACAGCATCCAAGTGAGGTTCATCTCAGCCTTGTCAAATAACTTTCTGCATCTCCTGATGAACATGAGCGTCCAGGAGCATGTGACCTGGCTGTTGTGCTTGCAGCTAGACCGAGGCCTTCCAAGCTAACAGTGCCCCTTAGTGAATCTGCAGTCCTGGGGCATTTCCTTAGCTGTGTGTTTCAAGCAGTTTGTGTCTAAAAGGATGTGTGCTAGTTACCATCACTGAGGCCATTAAGGCTGCAAATGAGATTTCTACAGTCCCACAAGGAGTTTAAATGTTTATTCTGGCTGATTTCAAGGGGACCCCAGGATTTACCTTCTTTAGACAGTTCTAAAAATTCTGTTCTGCTGAATTAATGTCTGTTCAGTGCTCGTTAAAAATGTGTATAAATGTGAAGAATTCTTATTGTTCATAAAACATCTATGCAGCAGGTTGAAAGGAATTTATGAGAACGATATAGAAAGATTTATAAAGAAATGATTAGATGCTTGGATATGAATCTTTTTTTGCAAGCAATTTACACACTGCAATAGAAATAGAAATCACAAAATATGCACGTGAGACAAATAGTTCAAGTGGCAACAGTTGGACCAAAAGCAGCGAATATTTAGCTGATATGGATGGGACAAGCTGTCATTTGGACCTAGTGAAATTCAGTTTAAGATTACATCAAAAAAAATCACAGAAAAAAAATTGAATTCCTGATTTTCTCAGCAGGGCTAATTAATGGTTTAGGACTCTTGAATTTTTCTCATAAGTGATGTATCACCCAATTTCCCAAGTGTATCAGTAGAAGGTGTTGAGTGCCTAGCACTGTTGAAAATCAGTTCACCTTTGTAAAAGATTATAGGATGGAATTCAAAAAGAGCTCAACATGAAATTGTGAATGCATATAGAGGATGGAGGCATACACAGGGTTGAATGGTAGTCTGGAAGGATGCAGAAACATTATTTGGTCATCCAGGGGGACATTTAGGCAAGCTAAAGAAGATTTGCCTTAGCCAGGGATGTCAAAGACAAGAAGACCTTCTACAAATGCATAGCTGGCAAAAGGAAGAAGAAAACTGTGGGCCCATTGCTCAAGAAGAGAGGGGACCTGTTAGACAGGACATGGCTGAATACCTTCTTTGTCTTGGGTTTCACAAGCAATGGCACACTCCAGGAGCTTCAGGTCCCAAAGGCCAGATGTAAAGGATGAAGCAAGGAAATTGCTCTGTGGTGAAGAATAAGGTTTCAGAATGCTTAAACAACTTGGTCATACATAAATTCATACACCCTGATAGGACATACCCATGAGTATTGAGAGAGCTGCCAGATGTCACTGAAAAGTCACTCTCAACAACCTTTGATAGTCATGATGACTGAGAGAAATGCTTGAAGTCTAGAGAAAACTAAGTATCACTCTTATCTTTAAAAAAGGTAACAAGAAAGACCCAGAAAACAATAGGATAGTCAGCATCACTTCTACCCTTGGGAAGGTGAAGGCTAGAAATCCATTTCCACGTGCAAGAGGAACAAGAAGATCATTAGGAATAATCAGCATTCATTCATCAAGGGGAGGTCATGCTTTACCAACTGAAAAAACTTGTATGGTAAAATGTCTGGCCTGGTAGATGAAGGAAGGGCAGTGAGCATAGTCTAGTTGGACTTCAGTAAGTCCTCTGAGACTGCCTCCCATAAGATCCTCACTGACAAGGTGTTCACGAATGGGCTGGTCAAGCAGACACTGAGGTGAACTGAAAACTGCCTGAAAACCACCCAGAGAGCAATGATGAGTAGCACAAAGTGTAGCTGGAGACCAGGAGCTAGCAGAGTACACCGGGAGTCCAAACTGAATCCAATCTCTTTTAGGATCTCCACTAATGATCTGGGTGCTGGTGCAAACTCTCTTCTTCAAGTTTGCTGATGACAAAAATCTAGGGAGAGTGGCCATCCAGAGGGACCACAAGAGGCTGTAGGAGTGGGCTGACAGGAACCTTGTGAAGTCCCACAAGGAAAAGTGAAATGTCTTGCACCTGGGGAGGAGCAACCCCAGCCACCAATGTGTGCTAGAAGTCTCCCATCTGGAAAGCAATTTGTCCTGACGAACACCAAGTCCAACATGAGGCAGCAGTGGGTCCTTTCCACAAAGAATGTAAATAGAATTCTGAGCTTCTTTAGGTGAAGTAATGTCAGCTGATTAAAGGAGGTGATCCTCTCTATTCAGCACAGCTGATGCCACTATGTCTGTGGTGTTTCCCAGTAGGAAAGAGACTAGAACATACTGGAGACATTGCAGTGCAGGGCCATGACTGAGGGACTAGAGCATCCTTCCTATGAGAAAAGGCTGAGAGGGTTGAGACTGTTCAGCCCAAAGAAGGGCAGAGAATTCCAATATTTATTATTTTGTCCTCATTTCATTATTTTTTTGTTTAATTAAATTTGAAAAAAAATTAAAAGCATAATGGATTTAACCATTGTCTTGCTTCCTTATTTTTGGGTTTTTTTACCTGTTTGATTATCAGGATCTTTTTTTAGCCGTATTTTGAAAATCTGAATCCAGGTAAGAAGTCCATAGCTGGTCTTAATTTTGGAATACTCTTTTTGAAAACCCTAAAAAAGAAAAATATCAGCAAAGAGACTCCTTTTGAAATGATAGAATAATATTTAACTAGGATGATTCCTGCTGTTTGGTATCAGTATTGTTTCATGAAAGTCCATTTGGAAGTAGATTTTTACAGCTGTAGGCAAGATAGCTCTTCAGTTGTGAAGTTTGGAAGAGCTAGCTGTTGGTGCTCAGCACCCCATCTATTAACAAGAGACTTTAAATTACATACTCAGTGGAGCAGTAATCATTAGAGCAGACTTGAGATGCACAATAGAGATTTAATTTCACTGGAACAGTTCCTAATGTAATTCTGTGTAATGCAGATTATTTGAACTAGAATTTTGGGTGGGCCAAAAAAGGTATATGGAAAAAAAAGTGGTGCTGTCTAAAAAAGAGTCATTGGGATCCATTTCAAAAATTTAAATCACATATGATATCTGTGTTGGGCAGCCTGATTTCTGTTTTTCAGCACATAATATATTTAACCTCTATGTTTTGTTTGTGTATTTGAGTTTTTCCTGTCTGTATAATGACATGATTTTTTCTCCTGAGCTTTGAACACTGCATAATACCCTGGGGAGTTCTCCAAGGTTATTAGATCCATTGCTTAGCTGCAAGCTACTAGAGGCTACACTAACACTCTCCTCTGTTTGGAAAGCTGCTATAATATTTCTGGTCTTGAGCAATGAATAATATGATTAGTACCTGAGGGAATGCAAACAAAAACATTAGCAAAGTACATTTTCCAATATTTAAGAGGAAAACCGATGCTCAAAACAAAGTTTTGCATGTTCTTGAACACTGTCTAATAACATTAACCTGAAATCACTTGATTTAATTGCCCTGTTAAGCAGTTTATTGCATTACTTATGGGATAATAGAATGAGTTCAAAGTGGGTTCATTGCATTATCTTATAAACAATGTACCACATCATTAAACAAGATGATAGAAATCAATGTATTTTATATGAAACAATTATGAAGGCTCATGTAAAGTCTCTAATGTGACTAGCAGAAAGACCTCACTGTGACAAGGGAAAAAAGGGCCTTTGTGAGGATAAAAAGACAAAGCAATGTCAAACTATAATTCCCCAGAATCAGATTAGAAGCACAATTTTCCAAAATTGTTAGTTTCCCTGTAGTCTTATATACTGCCCTAAGCCTTCACTCAGAACTATACAGAAATCTCTTCCTTGGCTCACAGATAATGATTTCTAACAGGTATCTTGTCAGTTCTGTTCTTAGGGAATTTAGCACAGATGTGTGACAATGTTCCAAGCATCTAGCTTACAAACTTGTGATGATCTATTTTGACTTGTGTGTCCAGAGGGAATGCAAATAGAAATGTTTAGAAGAGCCCAAAGAGAGAGGACAGCTGATCCAATCTATTCTGGAAGAAGTAATTTCATGTTGTCTGAGGGAACTGACAGTGCAGAGAGAAATACTGGCTCAATATCACCTTAGTGACCCTCTTGCCTGGTGTATCTGCCCTTGTTTGTCATGACATCTTCACACTCATTTCACTACAGCCCTTGGAATTTATGGATATGTGTATGAATAATGGGGTCCAATTCTGTTCTACATCCCTTCAGAAATGAGAACAGAACAAAATACTGGAATACCCTTCCAGGGGCCAGAGACTAAATGAGAGTGGCTCAGTGATCCTTAATGGTCTGCAAAGAATTTTGTTGCTGAGCTTGAGAGTTCAAAGGTGATGGGGGGAGAGAGTCCAGGAGATGTCAGAACCCCTGGCCAAATTCCATTCCTACATCAGGAACATTAAGTCCTCCCTCTTTCAATACCTGCTGCAGTGCTGCCCATCTCACTCAGACAGAGTGGACAGGCTTTTGTGCGTGCACTTGAGGGGGTTTCAAGTGATCAAACTAATTCTCAGAGAACTGAGAATGGAGAAGGCAAGGAATTGAGAGTGGAGAACGCATTAGCCTCATATATCTGCCTCTTTCATGGTTTGCAATGCAACTGAGCAATGCAGAGAGTGCAGAGTTTAATTTTGGAAAAGAGCGTTTTTTTTTCTGGAAAAAATGAGGTCCTGGCTGTAAAAAATAGCAGCAGGATGTCACAGTAACCTGACTTACAATTAAAACATAGATTAGATTCTTCCCAGTAACTTACACCATTATTCTCTTAGAATTTTTCGACATATTTCAATAAATGAAAACAAATTTCCCTCCAATACAAGGGTGCATTTTTTGTCAGAAATTCTAAGATGGGAGGAAAAAGTACCAATCAAAAAAGATTTGACCAGAAATACTGCTAGTGGCCTTTGTCTGAAGGTTTGGTATGATATCAGAAACGAAATCTCTATGCATCATAGATGTTTTCCAGAAAAGATGATCTTATGTGATGAGAGCTGCACTGTCTTGTTCACCAAAGCCATGGCTTATTGACCATAAATGTTTATCAGAGTGTTCAGTGTGGGGAAACTGATTGGTTTCACATACACCACCAGGCCCATCAGATAACAGCTTTTATTTACTACGTCAATAATGAAACGTTAAACAAAATGTCCTGATCTCCTGTGACTAATCTACCTTGCTTTGTATCTCCCTCTGAGAGTCATCCTCTGACCAGATTTATTGTTTTAGTTAACCTCAGCTTCAAGCATCATCTATCCCAATCTTGCAGTGGAGGTAAATGGAATCTCTTCTCTTCCCTTGCAATGGATGCTGGAAGCACTCCCTGACCTATCTTTGTGGTCCTGTTGGGGTTCAAATAGAGCCATGCCACTATTTGGAAATTGGCAGTACAACAGTGATAAATGATGCTGCTGCTATTCTCATTTCTCCACTGAAAGGGTTGTCAAGCACTACAACAGGCTGCACAGGGAAGCAGTTTAGTCAGCATCCCTGGTTATATTTAAGAGGTGTGTGAATGTGGCACTTAAGAAAATGTTTAATGGTTGACTTGGCTGTGTTAGGTTAACTTAGCTGAGTTGATCTTAAAAGGTCTGTCTAGCGTAGATCATCCTGTGATTCTTTTTTCTCGTAAATGCAAAGAATGCTGAGGTCAGTAGATTAATGTTTTGGGTCTATACTATGGCCTGAAGAATAAAGCATCAGGAAAAATGGCTACTGTGCACAAAACATACACATGTAGGTGTTCCATGGGTGCATGGAACACCTCTAAGATTGTACATATTTCCTGTGCCTGTAATACATGCAGGACTCAGGCACAGCAGGCGGTCTAACACAGGATAGCCCAAGGGGTTTTTTTCTGATTTATTCATATTGGAAATCCTGATATTATGGTAGCAAAATGTCAAATTCTCAGTTCATGTATAAGCTCTGAACAGATTCTCTTCTGGTCATTAAAATTCTTGTAATTTTAAGAATTGATGTTAATGTGGTCACTCAAGAGGCAGAAGTTTACTGCTCCCATTTCTGTGAGCTTTCCCTTTAGAAGGATTCCTTTGTGAACCTGGAGGCTTTACCTCCTTGTCTTTACCCTTTCCCCCCCAAAAATAACTATACCTGCAGAAAGTCACTGAAATTAGGAGACCCTGACATACTTGCTTTTGAAAGAGTTTGCAGCTTTAGTTTTAGTTGAAAACCTCTCTTGGAGAGTTCTGTATAGGTGATATTAAATTGATAGGGTAGTGCCCTTTGCTAGAGTGGGGCAAAGATTTTACTGTCTGTACAGATACTTAAAACCTCTGTATTACACCTCTAGAACTCAGAGATGTGGGCTATTATTGTGCTTAATTTTACAACTTATTTAGAATCAGATAGTAGTTGCATGAAAAAAAAAAAGGAACATTAGTCATAGTTTGTTTCTTTGAAATCAGTGATTTGACTCCAATTTTGCCAATGGGGAGTACTCAGGAAAAGGCTGACATGCTCCCAGAATTCTAGTAGCATCAGGCTAAAGCATAACAGCCACATGACCCTGAGCAATCCACATTGGCTTTGAAGTTGCTCTTCTCTTCTGCTGTCTGGAAGAAAATAATCAGAGAAATTCAATACATTCCCTTTTTATTGATTTATTTTTATTTTTAGAACACAATTGCATTACTTCAATTAGGCTTCACTTGTCTGATTTTAGTCCTCAGACTTGGCAGGACATATTAAATGCAGTTTCCAGCATATAATGCCAACATAATAGTATGGTTGTTAGGGCATCTAAAAGTTAAACAACTTTAAATAGACAAAATTGGCATCAGATTCTACTGCTCGATTTTCATGCAAAACTGCTTAAGGATTTCAGACCAACTTTTCGTGAGATCAGATTATTCAGAGCTTTCATATGGGGTTAAGAATATTTTCTAGCTGTATCTTGTCTCAGACAGTGGTGAGAAATGGATGCTTAGGAGAACAGTATAAGAATAAGAATTCATTAAATTGCAATGTCTGAAGCTGTCTTATCGATATGTCATAGGGTAATTCTATGGAGCTGCTCCTGAGCTGTGTGCTGCTTGGAACAGCGATATAAAGTAATGAGTGATTTCATCTGGCCATAACTGAGTGCTCCAGAGGAGCTCAGTGCAAGCACCTTTCGAGTACTCTGCGGCTCCAGGAGGGCAGGGCAGCAAACACCTCAGCCCTCCACACCTGCCTTTTCAGTACCTAAAACCTGAGCAAAAGTGCAGTGGTCCTTCCCTGACAGATGCCCCGCCTGCTCCTGGGAGCCACAGCCACCCTGGGCTGGGGACTATAGATGGAGCTGCAATCTGTCAGTTCAAGCTTTTATCAACACAGAATCCCTGCTTATTCATCACATAAGGGTTCAAAGGGAATACTGGCTTAAGGTCCACCTGAAAACACTGAGGACTGAATGACACAGTTTATCTTTAGAGCAGATAGAGCTGTATTGGCCCCAGGGAGGCTGAGGCAAAGGGAAAAAACTAATTGGAGTAAGATAGTACCAGTAGTTTTCCCATTATTCTTTGTGAGCAGGAATTATATAGCATGTGTTAAAATAAAAAGAATATTTTTTCGAAAGAACATTTTCATTCAAACTTCACCTTTGCAAATTTTACTGGAGATAAATTTACTACATTTCTATAATTTGTACCAACCAGCAAAATTAAAAACCCTTACAAGCCTTAATGAATTTAGCTTTTTGCATTTCAACATGAAGAGGAGAATGACAGAAGAAAATTAGCATAGTTACATAAATGAAGCACCTTTGTGAATGGTGCACTCAGCATTTTAACACATAGCAAAGGTGAAAAATTACATTTTTCAGCATTTATAATACTGATGGCCTGGATTTTTATGGACAAAAAAAAAATTAGAAAAGAAGAGATCATCTCAAGGGCAGCAAATAGAGAAATATCTCATCTGGTGTGGGCTAGATGGTACATTAGAAAAAAATATACTTGTGCTCAAAGCCCAAAGAGCAGATTGGGAAATTGCTTGATATCTTGATTAAAAAAAAAACCAAAACAATATTATCACTTGGAAGGTAAAACTCAGCCTTCCACAGAACAGTCAGTTGCTTTTTCCAGTTCAGTGGCTTATGAAAAACTGATTCATAAGCTTCATAATAGACTTAATATTTTTGAGTTTGTCAGATCCCACACGATTTGTGCAGAAAGACATCAGAGTAGACCCTTATAGTGCCCAACACTACTCTCATTCACAAGGTCCAAGTGAAAAGAATTTGCATGGAAGCAGTAGGCAGGTTAAGAGCAAGGATGAACCTTCCTTTTAACAGGCAAGTAGGGAAAGAGGTAATTTGCAGTTTCTAACCATAATCTGCGAGCTACTCCGCAACAGCCTTGCAAATACAAGCAGGCATCCTGTGAGAGTATGGGTCCAGCTCACTCTAGCATCATGAGCAACAAATTCTTGTGGGTTTGCAAATTTCCCATATTCCCTCACCCAGATGGGCTGCTCAAATGGTCCATTATTTCTGCATTTCCTTCCAGCTCCCCCCGGTCACACAGAGAGCCGCAGGAGCTGGGAAACAGACGTTGAGAGTGCCAGCTGTGAAACAAAGGAGAGAGACCAGGAATTACTTCACTCTGTTTCCCCAACTTTTTTTTTCTTTTTTTTTTTTTTTAAGTGATTGCTTTCACACTCTGGCTGTGACTGTGACATGTGAAGAGTGAGATATTTGATCACCTTGACCTCTCATGAGCCTTTATACAAAGAATATTTACATATGCACAAAGATACATGAATATACACAAAAATATGTATGGGAGTGCAGTTAAATACATGTGTGCAAATCCATGTATTCAAATCCATTCATGTAGAAAAACCACCCAAAGGAGAGATGGAAAAAACTGTCTAGTTCCACTGAACCAGCCTCTCCAGTCACAGAAAGTCACTGACACAGACATAAACACATATGGGTGGGCCCTTCTCAGTGTTCAGGTCCTTATTAAGTCCCTGTCTGGGGAACTGCCTAATTCATGTGCATAAAACAAAGAATTAGCATAGACAAGCACTAAATCCATCTTATGTCCAGGGTGCTATCAGTCTTTTCTTGTCTTTTGGCACCATAGATCCAGACCCTCTGGATGAAAGTTTTGTGTGTGAAAAGGACTGCTCTCCTGCATATTCACTCCAAGCTTATCCCATGAGCGTTTGAAATGCTGCTTAGTTTTATCAGCAGTAACTTGTGCAGCTGTATAAACCTGCACTAGCAAACTTCTTGCTAGACCACAACAGCCTCAGTTTTAAATGATCTCTACTTCCTCAGGAAGTGCATTTGAACCTAACTTACTTAAAAGCTTACTTCAAATGAGAAAAAAAGATGTTTCTGTGGTAAAACAATAGTGCAAGCAGAGACTTTGTCTTCACAGTTTTGCACACGCTGGAAAGATTAGGGCTGGATTCTACTAGATTATCAGGCTGATGCAGCCTGATATTTCCCATCAACTTGGCTCCCTTGGCTCCTCAGACATCTGCTCCCTAGAGCTTCAGGTAGAGAATTAGCAGATTCAGACAGACAGGATACACTAGAAAATTACCTGTTAATTCCCAGAAAGCAGAAATCCTGTGAATATTTCCTTCCAGGAAAGATTTGTTGCTCATTTTCAGAAGCTCATTTTATTTCTTGAAAACTCCCCATGTGACCCAAGTAATAAATAAATTTTCAGGAAGAAAATTTCATTTTCTGGTTGTCTTAAGTCCTTTGCCATTCCCTAGAGTTTCTAAGTGACATCAAGAACAAAAGCAACCCAAGAGACTGGAAAGTTTGGAAAGTCTTGGCTACCTGTTCTAGGGGAAGAGTCTGGTGGGGAGAAATTCAGAGTGCTTCCCATTTCTACTCACATCTGCTCTGTGAATCTCAGGGGATCTTGAAACATATGGAATTTCTTCAATAACATTTTTCAATTCTTGCTCATTGCTATTCTGCTCACTGTAACATAAAAATGACATACTGCTTTTTTAAATCCAGGAGAACAGCATTGCAGGTATCAGTATGAGTTTAGATATTGGTCTATAACACGGAAAATAGACATCTTTTCTTAGAGAAAATGAATTTACAAGCAGGGTTTGGGCAAGGAATTATGCACAAGATTTTTTTTGTGAAATAGAAAGGGACAGATTAGAGTAGGGAAGAGGACCAAAAATTTGTAAGGCAAGCCATCACACTAATGGCTTTGTATTGTAACTTGCCTACATCTGACCGTCTCCATGGGGGGAGAAAAGATCTGCCCATCCTGCCCATGTGGAAATTCTCTGATATATCTAAGTCATTTTTGGGAACCCCTCCAAAATCCTTTATCATTATGTCCAGCTCATAAACTTTGCCATATTTATAATTTGCCCCTGTATGTTTTTTCTTGGTTTAGCAGTTTACACACTTAAAATAAATGCAGAGCTCTTTCCAAATGGCTGCAAGGCACTTAGAGGAAGAACTGTATCAGGGGGAATGACCAGTACAACAGGCACTTTAAATTACATATCTCTGACTAACATGGGCTAGGATGTGCTCTGTTTGAGCTGCGAGCCTGTAGTAGCTCTACCATGAGCAGTGAATGAGATAATACAAAAATAACTACTTTAACACTCTTCTGAAGCTCATTTGTTTTGAATCAGTTTGGGCCACATAAAAAAAGCAGCAAGTTCCTTGGAGTCATAGGGCTGTACTGACAGCAGGTCCACGAGAAATGCTGATTAGGATGGAAAATGGCTCAGAACTAACCTGAGTTTTGAGTGATCTCATTTTCAGGGCAAACTGAGCAGAATTGTGGCTGGCACAAATGATTGGGACCATTCCTAATAACAGATAGGCTGGGATAACTGGACATGTGTATTGCAGTTCCAGTAATGACTAACTTCTTTGATTTAATTAATTAGAAGAACATTTACAGCTGTAAGTTAAAAGTGCTACAGTCTTCCTGGGATGCTTGCTATCCAAGCAATATTTTTTAATCAGTGGCAGAGAAAGTCTGATTTCCTACTATGATGCCATTTATAAAAAAGGAAGAAGTGAAACATTTTTGACCCAGATTAATTATAGAGCAAGCAAGAAAAGAATTCTTAAATTACTTAAAAGAGGTGCTAAAATTTAGTTTTAAAAATAAAAGATAAAGTGGACTTTGTTAATTCCACTGATAGTCCTTTATCTTCAAAAATCAATGCCGATTGCACTCTTCCTTTGGCTAGAAAAGCTGCAGCTGCTGCTCTACATTTGATTCAGCCAGCAGTAACCCTGCCCTCAGTAGAGGGCAGGTGATACCCACTCAACTAGCATCAACAAAACCAGTAGGATGATCATTTGATGTTCTCAGAATTTCCTGGAAACCATACCCTGCAAATCATTAATAGACATGCTCCTTTTTCAGGTCCACACAACTGCAACATTGATTTTCAACTGAACATGTCCAGATGAACCTACTTGCTAAATGTGACTTTCTTTCATCTTTCCTTTTCTTTTTTTTACTTCAATGTTATAAAAATAATTTGAGAAAAAGAGGTTAAGAGGTAACTTGACCACATTTAAAAATATCTACACAGAGAGACACCTTCTAACAGTGCAAGGCTCTTTAATCTGCCAGACAAGTAGATGGTATGATGGGGTGACTGAAAGTGGAAGCTCAACAAAATTAAACTAGAAATGCACTGTACAAGTTTAGTGACAGAGGTCAGGACAACATGCCTAGAATGTATTTTCCATCACTTGAAACCTCTGACCCAAGTAAAGCATTAGAGTCTTTCTAATACATATGCTTCAGGTCAAGCAGAAATTGCCTGGACCATTACTGGAATTAGTGGGTATAATTCCATGGTGTGAGTTAGGGAGAAGATTCATGAAGATACTTAGATTGGACTCAAAAGCAGTGATTCTCTTGTGAGACAAGTGAAACTGCTCTTCTACTGTGTCCTTGTGAGACCCCAACTGGATATTGCATTCAGCTCTGGGGTCCCCAGCACAGGAAAGACATGGAGCTGTTGGAATGAGTCCAGAGGAGGGGCACCAAGATGAATGGACAGATGGAGCACCTCTCCATTGAGGAAAGACTAAGAGAATTAGGTTTGTTCTGCCTGGAAAGAAAAGGCTTTGTGGTAACCTGACTGTGTCGCCTTCCAATACCCGAAGGAAGCCTAGAAGATAAACCTTTTGCAGCAGCATGTACTAGCAGGACAAGGGAGAATGGCTTCAGGCTGGAGGAGATTTAGATTTGATGGTTGATCAGAGAAGCTGTGGATACCCCATCCCTCAAAGTGTTTAAGGCCAAGCTGGATGGAGCTCTGAGCAACCTGGTCCAGTGGAAGGTGTCTCTGCTCATGGCAGTGGGGTAAGAACTAGAAGATCTTTAGGGTCCCTTCCCATCCAAACCATTCTATGATCCTATGATCTCCTCTATCTATGAAGCAAGGAATTTACTAAGTTTTAAAATACCTGAGACACAAAGGAAGTATTTGTGTTATCTGAAATTTTGGATATGAGTTTTAACATCTTCAATAATTACATTCTTTTGCTGAGAAGGATGTTGTAGAGTATCTTAATTTGATTTCCTTCAAAATATTGATTCTATTCTCCTAAAATCATGTTATGTTGGATAAAATCATAGGCATCTCCATCTTCAGTAGGCCTTTTAGGTTTTCTTTATAAATCAGTGAAAAGAAATAGATATTTTGAGAGCATGATTCACCTACTTCTAACATCTCTGTGTGAAACAGACAGACTGTATGCTAAATGTGCTTTTGTATTCTGATTATATGATTATAGAAAGACAAGCAGATTTAAATGTCTAAATTCAGATGATGGGTTTCAGTCTTACAGTACAAAATACATAGACATTGGAGTTTAGATTCATTGTGGTTTTCACAAAGGGAATCAGGTCTCTCCTCATTTAATTTAATTCACCTTTATTCTCTGTTTCAGAGGTTTGGTCTTATTGAGAGTTAGAGGAGAAGAGAAGATGCAAATTTTCCTAAACTCACTTAAACTTTCTGATATCATCAGCTGCAAAATGCAAGAACACTATAGCAGAAAAGGTTATTTGAGCATGAATGAAGATACTAACAGAATTTTTTAGAATAGCTATTTGTGTGCTCTGGGCCTAGTACAAAGAGCCCCAAAGGCAAAGGGAAATTTCAAAGTTTGAGCTATAATTTCTGTTATCATCTCCTGAAATGATTTGAAATAAAAATATTAGTAAGCTGTAAAAGAATCAGAAATAAATTAAGATTCTTGAAGTTAGTTAATGTTCTAAACTGGATAGTTTTAATTGTTCAATTCTTTAATTTTCTTCTTCCGGTTCCTGCCCATTAAAAAAAAAAAAACCTGTAATGTGATTGTTTAGAAAGAGTAAGGAAATTCTTGACTTCTGGCTTATTGGATTGCTTTCCTAAAGAGGATAAATGGGCCATAGCTTGGTAACCTAGTTACAATTGTTATTTATGGAAGCTTCTGTTCCAGTCAAATTAGCTTGTCAGTAAGGTACAGAAACAGCGTGCACAATTTCAAGATGCTTTATATAGAAAGTAAAAGTTGTAGGAAAAGCAGAATGATAAGCTACTGTCTTTGTGTGAAAGCGCAGATGAACATGTCACTAGTTGTGGCTTTATAATGAACATTCATGTAGGCATTTAGTTTCATATGGACATACAGCCTTGGCACCATTTTTGGGTTTGGTGTTTTAGTGTTTTAGTTTTGGTGTTTTAGTTTTGCTATTTCGTGCTCTTTTAGCATAGCATAACATTCCTGCAGTAATATATACTCACCACTGATGGTTTGCTCTGAGGCATCAATCCTGCTGGATTAATGAGCAATATTTAGAAATGTTGTCTGAAGCTCAGACTTGGGTGCAAGCTGATTGGTGGCAAAAGTTTTGACCAGTAGGTCTTCTGGAGCACATCCTTCCTCCCTCTGCCTCAGCTAAACATGCATGCTGGCAAGCTGAAAGATCCATAGCCAGATTCTCATCAATTCCTTTCTCTTACATAGTTCCCATTCTATAGAAGGGTAGAAATAAATTCTCTTCCTTCTCTAGCAATGCTGGTAGCCCTTGTATGGGCTGAAGTGGAAAAATCCTTATTGGGCAAAAGTGATTAGAAGTGATCAAGCACCTCTCCACATTAAGATTGCGCTTGCCAGTAAGCCATTCAAAGAAACAGCCAGCGTTCACGGAGGAAAAGTAATGTCAGAAAGATTTCTAACTGAATTCTGTAAATTTGCAAAACCTTGTAATATGGAGATTACAAGGTTTTGCAAATTTGTAATATGGAGATGCTTAGATGTTCTAAGATATTTCCAAATTAGAACAATAATTCTAAACTGAGAAAAACTGAAGCAGGGACATTTATATGTCATTTGGGCTACATAGTTTGATATCTCCCGATGATCCTGGACCTTGAATGCTGACAGGGAAATCAGAGGTGGAAGAGAATAGAAATTTCTTTCCAGCTGCCCTGCATGAAAATGGAAAAAAAAAAGCCTGGGGTTCATATAGATCATATGCATGGTTCAGATTTGATTTTGTATGGAAGCATTTTAAAAAAGAAAAATTATTCATTCTTCCTTCAGATGTCATTCATCGAACTCCACACTGCCCATAAATAATGCTGAAAGGTGCATCTTCAGCAGAATCTCCTTCTCACGTAAGCTAACCTTGCAAACAGGAGCACATTTATTCACAGAGCCAAGGAATGTCTTGGGTTGGAAGAGACCTTAGTAATAATTTCATTGCAACCTCCTTGCCATGGGCAAGGATGGCACCCAGTAGATCAGGTTGTTCAGAGCCCCATCCATCCTGGTCTTGAACACTTCCAGGGACGGAGCATCTAAAACTTCTCTGAGTAACCTGATCCAGTGCTTCACTACCCTCACAGTAAAGAATTTAATCCTAACATCTAATCTCAACCTTTACTCTTTTAGTTTAAAACCCCATTTTACTGTCACTATCTGCTCATTTAAAGAGTTATGCTACCACTTTTTTATAAGGCTGTTTTAAGTAGTGCAAGGTCTCTAAGGGCTCTGCCCACACCCTTCTCTTCTCCTCTCCTAACAACCCCAAGTGTCTCAGCCTGTCTTCATAGGAGAGGTGCTTCAGCCCTCTGATCATCTTCTGGACACACTTCAACAGGTCCACATTTTCTTTTTGCTGAGAATCCCAGAGCTGGACACAGCACAGCAGGTGGGGTCTTACAAGGGCAGGGCAGAGGGGCAGAATCCCCTCCCTGGCCCTGCTGCTTCTGGTGCCACCCAAGATGAGGCTGGCTGGCTGGGCTGTGAGCACACACTCTTGGCTCATGTTCAGCTTTTCCTCCATGACTGCCTCCAAATCCTTCACCACAGGGCTTTCAACATATTCTTCTCCCAGTCTTTATTCATATCTCAGACTACCCTGACCCAGGTGTAGCACGTTCCAGCTGGCCTTGTTGAATGGTATGAGATTCTCAAGGACCCATTTCTTGAGCTTTTCCCTGGATGGCATTTCTTTCTTTTCTTGTGTTACCTCTGCTGCTGTATTGTCAAAGAACTGCTCTTTGCATCTTTGTGCATCTCCTGAAGCCAATGCAGTAAAAAAATGTTTTTCTGCTTATGGAACTTTGGGCAGAATTCAGATTGCCCAGAATGCTCTACAAGGAGAAATCAATGTTATCATTATACTGCAAAAAGTATGGTCACCAACATGGGCTAGACCAAGGGCATTTTACCTGTGAAAGTACATGTGCTTTATACAAGTGTAGCAGCCATCCCAAGATGCATATTCCTTGTGAAAAAGGAGTGGAGATCTAGGAGAGCTATAGGCACCCTTAATATCAGTGTCCCGTGAAACACACATTTCTTTGCAGCTGACATCAAAATGACAACACCATTACACATTTTCCTTTCTGAGGTGAAGGCTTTATCCTGCATTTTGCACAACAGGTGTGCAGAAGGTTGACCTTAGCTGAGTGAGACTAATCTCTTGCAAGCTTCTGCTGCAGTTGATGGAGGGAGCAATTTAGAGCAGGCACCTAAATCAACATCTTAGTAATAGTCTCTGGAGGATCCTATTTCATTCCATTGACTAAAGTGGGAGTCTAAAGTTGTGAGGCTGGATTTAGCTTTTGTGACTGCCTCTCTCCAACCTGAAAACACAGAGTGACTGAAAACTTCTTTCAGTGTCCTAAGATTCTTGCATTATTTCTTGCCATCTTTGTGACACTGAGAGAACATATTTATTATTAGTCCCTATTCATAAGCATCTGCCATGCACTTTCCAGTTGTAGCACTTCTTTTGCCTCCACTGGGAGAGCGGATGACTTGAATTATTCACCACTGTTTTGATAGTAAACTCCATCATAGATTTTATGGCTTAATTAGGCACATAATATTTTGATTTAAATATGGCCCATTTATCTTCATTTATTTCATGTGGGACTTATCTCACCTAATTTTAATTATAAAAGTGTTTGCAACCTAGTCAAAGGGATTCTCTGCAAAGTTGACGGAGAAGATCAAGCATCTCCAGAGTGCAACAAATGGAGTTTTTTTAATAGATGAGTGTTTGTAGTACATGGGATGAATTGCCTTTGGGAGGTTTTGAAGATTAGATAAATATTTATTACACATCTTTAAAACATTTGTCATGAGAAGACCTAGTTCTACTCCTGGAATTTTGGAATCCATTTGGATATTTTATAAAGCAACAATAATGAGAATGAATAATTTATCAGATTGCAGTGGATAACTTATAATTAAACGAGGGGGATTTTTTGCATCTGTCTGTGCTACTGTTTTGTGGTTCCTGTTGTGTTGTTCTGCAGCAGTGTTTTGCCCTAATTCTTGTTGCCTATGTTTGAAAAAGCTTTATATACCACATTTCTGCCTGACAATGAGGAAAGAACCTCAGAAAATAAATAAAGCATTTGCAGAAATTGTAAGATTTAAACACTGAGGTTCTTTTGTAAGTATTTCTAGCACAAGCAACAGTTTCAGTTCAATCAAGGCATCTTTTTCCCTGGGGAAACTGTTTCAAGTCAATCACAGCCCCATGAATAGGAAGGTAATTGGAACAGATGCCTTTTTTTTTTTTTTAATAATGCATTTCAACAGTAGAGGAAGCACTTGTATTCTAGTTAAAAATTTAAAATCAAAGGGGGCATAACGGAGTGAGAGAGAAACAGGTGTAGGGGGAGGGGGAAAGAGCTCAGAATAACTATAAAGATATTGAGGAAGTTTTTGGAAAATAAAAGTTACTTCTGCATGGTAAGAAAAGTAAGGAAAAAAAAAACCATTGCAAAGCAATCAAATACATAGGTTTTTATTGTGATTGAATAATCAACTCCCTATATGAGCTATTTCAAGATCAATACAGATATGAAGACCTCATTCAGTGAAGTTGTGCTGCATTACAGCAAAAAGGTAGCAATAAAAAGGAAGAGTATTTCACACGCTGGTTTGTAGCCTGAAGCTCCCTGAGTCTGCATTGCAAAGCAGCCCAAAAATGTGTTCCTAAACTTCTTTTTGAAACACCTGCTGCCAACAGAAGGCATATGGATCCCTGAAAATTCAGGTATTACCTAGAAGAATCGCTCCAAAGACAGGCTTTATTTATCAAAAAGTTATAGAGAGCCAATTTGATCTAAAATTGACTTTCCCATCAATGAGATAGGAACAGAGTGAGGTAAAAATATATCCCTGATTATTCCTTAGGATTTTACAGTTTAAAGTGTCTTCATATGGCAACAAAAACTCTTAACATATATAAACAGGGGTTTTCATATAATCATATTTCTTTTTCATTTTGACACAATCATTTCCTGGAAGAAAAATAATCTGTTAGCATCTGGCATTGAAGGAGGTGGAGTTTTTGCTGTTATTTTCAGTTGCTTTTTTGTTTTGTTAAACACAGAACAAGTTTAATAAAATCTGTCTCAGTTATAGAATTGCCTGCTGGTAAAAATATGAAAAAATTATGGCAGCAGTTTGAAGCCTCATTAAAAATTAAAATCTGGTATCATCTACAAAATCATTTTGACTGCTGCTTAGGCAAGATCAGCAGATGACTGCATGTTGCTTTAAAAAAGGAAAGGTCTTG
This sequence comes from Euphonia xanthogaster, assembly GCA_034509185.1. Taxonomy (NCBI): domain Eukaryota; kingdom Metazoa; phylum Chordata; class Aves; order Passeriformes; family Fringillidae; genus Euphonia; species Euphonia xanthogaster. The sequence goes on from JAYDZK010000001.1 coordinate 35,254,064, forward strand.
GCCTTCAATGGTAACATCTATGGAAGTACCAAAGGACTCTTCATCTAGAAGTACATCTTGGTTTTTACCTTTTCCTCTGTTATATTTCTTTGGGGAGTATTATGAAAGAAGAACAAATTTAAGATGCTCTAAAAATATTCTGCTGCAATTAGCAAGCAATATATGATGCTGTTATAAAAATGCCAAAGATAACATTTTTACACTGCATTATCGTAACTCCTGCCCTCTGCAGGTTTCTACAAGGAAGAAAAAGAAAAATATCCCAGTTTTTAATTAAAAGTACTTTTAAGACATAAGATAAAAGGCATTAAACATTTATGCCCCAGGTGCAATCAGGATTGATTTCCTTTTTAGGTTACTGTGTATAGAATGGGTACACACTCAGTAGTTATTCTCAAAGACCTTGGTGCCATGCAGAGGGTGGCAGCCTCAGCACAAAACTTTCAAAGCTCCCAGTTGTGTTTTGAATGACCCCATACTGTGTTAAACAGAACATGAGTTTTTACTGAGGCAGATGAAGCTCTCCTCTCAGTGTACAGCAACAGAAAGGACACAGTGGAGAAATCAAATCTTGCAGTCGAGATCTCTGTTTATACAAAGTACAAGGATTCAGACACATCATAATAAACAGAAAAAATTAAAAAACAGAGCTGATCTTTCTGTATGAGTGCCTGAAGGATATCTGAACACTGTAGGAATGCAAAGATCAACATATAAGGCTCAAAGCTACTTTACGTGTTCACCAACTGTAAAATCTGCAATTAACTGTCAGAACTTTTTTCAGCAGTTTGCGTTACCTTGAATAAAAGTCTCAGGGAACAAATTCTTTGAGATGAGTTTCCATTGCCCTTCCAGGGAAGACTTCAATGTTGTCTTCTCTTCCACCCTTAAGAAAGAACTGGTAATTCCATGTAGAGGTTATGGTTAGTATGGATCTGTGGGAAACAGAAATATAGGTGAGAAAACTCTGTCTCTTATGAAACAGTTTGATTTCCTTTTAGTTACTGGTTAAAATATTTTAATTTTGACTCTCACAAAAATGTGGAAATCTCTGTGAGAAAATGAGATTGTTTTCATTACAGAAATAATTTTTTTTTTTTTTAAAGGAGAAGAAGGGAAAAAAAAAAGCAAACAAAGGGTGAAAACTGTTTGGACAACACCTTCTGTCGTATCATCCTAAACTCAGGAACCTTTCTACTTTGATGTGCTCATGGCACAGGATTTTTCTTAAAATTCAGATACACACATGCACAAACACACACACACACACACTGACATGTTCTGTGTATCTTGAGCTCTTTTCAGAACTCCAAAAATTCTCTTCAGAACCCAAAGAGGAAAATGAGTATATTAGGATGTGAGTATCCTTATCCTATAGTCAATGTCTAAAACTGATAGATGAATTGACATGCTCCCTGAAGGTGCCCACCCTGGGCACTTGCTGTCTCAGATTCAGACATCAGCATTGTCACATCAGAAGCCGTGACTTGTGTTCACGGCTTCCAAGAATAATTCACAAATACACAAAAGCCAAGCTGGCAAGGAAGTACACAAAAACAATTATAAAAATAATATTCCTTTTGCCTTCTCTTTCTTCTTAAGGAAACTCATAGGAATAGGAAGTGATTCTCATCTAGCTGAGACAGCAGAAATAAGATAGATGGCACAGATGGAGAGATGAGTAGTGATAATGTGCAGACAGCTGAAAATCTGAGCTGCAAAATTGATGGAATTTGGGACATGGTGGTCATGGACAGATATTGTTATGGATTTCATCCTTTGAGTTGCACAGTCCATCTCCTGCCTGTTGACAGAGAGACAGCACCAGTTCTGTGTGTTCTTATGTCAATGGTAGAATTTTACATTTTACAAAAAGATATTATCATCTGCTTCACAGACTAGTTCAATGCTATTCAGATGATGCAATGACTGCTGAGTTAATCTTTCTGCTTTTAGCAAAGTTTTCCTGAGGTTTTCTTAGCTTTACTGGGTGAAGAGGTGCAGCATACAAGATGCCTCTGAAACAATACTATTTCCTCTAAAATATAGTGTTTCTGATAAACTGCTAAATTTTCCTTTAGGACAGCCTGACTTCTTCACTTTACCAAGTTGCAATAAATGCGTGTTATATTCACTGCATTTCCTTCTTCAGAACAGACAATAGAAAAACACAAACCCCATTTATTTGATGAATCATGAGTGACTAGATATTAATTGAATTATGCAATAATATTTATTCTTTGATAGGAGTCACATTCTCTTTTAAACACTCAGGATTTTTGTTATTAAAGTTCGAAGTTTGAATGAAAAGGTCAAAAGCTAAAAGTGGATATTGACTTTCATGCATAACCATGGTGACAACCACTTACCTGGGAAGCATTTTAACTCATGGCACTGCTTAGTCTTTTTCTGGCAATGAAGAAAAAAAGGTCCTGTAATCTCAGTGTCATCTATCACTTTTGGCCTCTAATAAAAGTGAAGTTTCCCTTTGGAAAAAGACAACTGGATGGATTATGCGGCAAATAGGTTGTGTCATCATATCAGCTTGCCAAGCTAGTGGTACACAATGGCGATGGCAAATTTCCATGCCACTAACGAGTGTAGGGACCCCTCTGTGTTCTCAGCTAGTGGGAATTGCTGGTTCAGGTCCAGTAAACCATGGGCCGAAAAGAAGGGAGTCAGAAAGAAATATAGTGGATCAACTCACAGAATAAAATAAAACCAGTAGCACTTCTTGCAACAATTTCACTAACTCTTGAGCAGATTAGAGCCACCTTCCTTTTCAACGTGACCTTAGCAAGGCTTCTGAATTTGCAAACTCTAAGATTGTTAGCACAAGTGTAATCAGAGCCAGTTCATTCCAGTTGCTTTAATGTTGCACTGATATCTGTAAGGTTTGGTGATGTCCAAAATTCCAAATAATGTATGTTTAAAGTTCCGACAATTGTAATGTATATGTTATTTTTGATAGTGAAAATAAAAGTTTTATAAAAACGATCAGTAAACTTAAATCAACGCATTTGTAAGAATTACAAAGAAAGCAGCATGGTAACAAAGATTCTTTGCATATGTACTTGATAGATGTAAAAATTTATTTAGTATGTCATAAAATGCTATGACATTTCATAGACAAGCAAGACCTGTCTTATGTATCTCATGTGATTGGGTTAGAAATGTAAGCACAGACACTGAAAAAACGCACTATTTGAGGCAATGTTTGAGAATTCATAGTTTCAAAGATATCAGTTGAACCTTTTTTGTGAGTAATGGACTTTTGGCTTATGGAAAACATCCAGCAGGGGAAAAAAAAAGCAAAGAAAAAAAAAGCAAAGAAAAATGGTAGATCTAAGAAATAAAAAGATAAAAAGTAGCCCAATTTTCTTACCTTTCAGCAGGAGTTACAGTCAGAGGTACATATTTCATTTCTGGAACTGCAAATCAAACCCACAAGTTTAGAGCTGTTTTGAAAGTTTATTCTAGCCTAAACTTTGCCTTTTATTTCTTTTCTCTTTGAAGAAAATACTCAACAATAAGTCCTTAAATATGTGAAGATAGGCTAGATTTTGAAAAATTAGAAAAGAACAGGATTTATTGAGGCATTTTATTCTGAGAATTGCTATCCATGCTGCTTATCCTGTCAAATATGACAGCAGCAAAGGGTCATCAGTTCAAAGAACACTGTGATTTATCTTTACATTTATATGGCAGCTCTTATCCCATAGGATTTGCAAGCACTAGGCACAACCACACAAACATGTAGTCCAAAGATTTTTACTGCATCATCTTTTGTTGTCAGGATTGTCAGAGAGAAGACAAGACACTATTTTACACAAGAACAGGGAGGAACTCAGAGGAAAATAGACATTTTTGAAAAATAGCAAATATGTCAGTATCCAAAACAACACAGTCAGTTACATTTGATTCGGATTTACATATAAATAAACAGTTAAAAGAGTAAAATATCTGCATAGCTCTCTTGAAAACCCATGCTTATGAAACTGCCTTGTTTATTTCTTTCAACCAGAGAGCTTGTGTTTGCTTTTCATTTGCTTTGATCTAAGACAAGAAGATAAAAAGAAGGAAAAATTTTGGGTTCATTTGGACCAGTTCAGCTTTTCATCCAGAACTGTCACTGGCTGAATTGGGAGTTTGCTAAAATACATCAAAATGTATTTTAGCGTAGTTTAGTGATGAATTATTTATACTTTGTTTTTCCAGAATGCAGCAGCCAAGAGAGATACTGTAAAAGCCACAAGTCTTTGTAGACTAAGGAGATTATCATCTTATATGTTTATCATACAGCTGCAACTGATGACACCAGCTTTAGACAGGCATCAAATGCACCTGAACAACCCCTGGTCTGAGATCTGAGGGAGCAATGTAGCACATGCCAACAACCATGCATAAATGCCTTTTTTTTCAGACTGAAACAGCTTAGTTGCAAGACACACAAAGACAACAACTCTGATATGAGACAAGAGTTTAGTATTTAGCTGATCTTCAAATTACCAAAGAAAGGCTTCAGTCAAGATCTCCTCATCTCCTCACCAGAAGATTGATTGCATGGCCTAGCTGTTTTGGAAAGGCAGCCCAAACTTCAGAGAACCTTTGGGAAGAAAATGACAAGAAAATATACTACTGTGAGACAAATTAAAACTCCCACTCATCAGTGCTGACCACTTAACCAGACACTAGAGAGCATTAAATTTTTACACATCCACCACATTTCCTTTTGGATTCCAAGGTTAAAATGATGTGACTTTTTTTATTACCTTAGTTTATAGATAATATAAAATTTAGTATTGCAGTACACTAATTCATAGAAAAGCATCTCCTTTCTTTAGCAAAAAGAGAAAAATGAATGCTGTGTGCTATGTCAGCTGAAAAAAGTTTTGCTCAGCCAGTTGCAGTTTTTACTAATGCAGATACAGTAAACATAATAAATCCTTATGAAAATTCAAATTCCCATGCTCTCTGAGCCATTGCAGTCCATTTTTTATTTCCTTTCTAATCTATAATTTATTCAACTCCAATCTCTTTTTTTCCCCCTCAAATCAAAAGACTTCCTGGTGCAATGGATCAATAATCATATTGCAACCCAGTATAGAGTAATATAGAAATATAATGTTATATATATAACTGCATTTATTAAACCACAGATTAATATATAATGGCAGCTACACTAGAATAGGCCAGATTTGGTTAGATTAGATTTTACTTGTTATCAATGGCAACCATTTGATTTACATGTCATTCTCTTTCTGAAAGCCCTGGGGTGCCATAGGAGCGACACAGGCAGATGGAGGGAGAGCAACTCCTTGGGTGCACCCTCTTAGCAGGGATAAGAACAACATAGGGCTAGTGTTAAGATCTGTCTCAGATTCTGTGATCTGTTCTTGTGCAGAGGTGAGAGGTATAAATATCTCTGGGCAGAAAAGGGATGAACTGCACTGGGTAGATATAGGCTTGGCCAAAGCACCGCACAGTGGAAGTGAGAGTAGAGGAGCAGGAGGGATGCTGTTGAATTCTGCTTTGAGAAACTGGTGCAGCGCCTCCTCGTATCCAAGCAGGAGCACCAATAACAGCAAAATCACTGTTGCTTGGCCAGGAATATGATTTTTTCTTGGTCAGGGCAGGAGGTATAAGAGGGAAGACAGCTGCCTGCTCAGTGCAGCGTGCCAGTGCCCAGGTAACATCTGGCAGGTAAGTACAGGCATGGCATGGTCAGACACTCTCCTCAGAGAGTCCCTTGCAGGGATCTCATCTAGGAATTCTGCTTTTCACTGCAGGCAGACAACTGCAGTCAGAGCCACAGTGTGGGCAGCACCAGGCTCACAAAATCTTAGTTTTTTTCACAGTGCAGTGGATTCTCACTTCAGTCAAATCCTAGAGATAGATTTAAATTCTTCCTCATGGATTTCTAATAAGACACCATTCTACACTAACCCCATTTCTCCTTAGGCCACTATCTCTTGATGTAAATTCCTATTATTTCCAGTAGTTCCTAGGTTTTCTAACAAGACTCTTCAAATGTAATAGTTTGTATAAATTTTTTATTTTGTACAAATTTGGCAATTTTTATAACACACATGTATTTTAAATTTGACTTAATCACTGTCTGAAATATTATTGTACATTCCAAAATAGCATCCCTTTTTGGTTAGGAGAGTCTTTAGCATGCAAGGAGTTTTTCTCCAGTTAAATAGTATTGGAAATAACTTTCTGGCCATTATTTCTAAATTTGTTTACTTTACACCTTTTAAGTACTGCAGTGTTGCATCTCTTCCTGCTAAGCTGAAGAGGTCCCTATTGCCACACTTCTCCATGCAGAGTCTAAGAGACACTAGTTGCTCATCACCTTCTCTTTGCTGAGCTGAACAGACTGAAGTGCCTGAATATAGCACTGTGTTCTAGGATTGTATTTCTCATTGTCACTGAGGACTTGAGGAGGTTTGAAGGTGGAGAGGGGCAGGCCAAAGAAATGCACCAACCCCGATTATAGCAGCAGAATTGTGTTTACCAAACAACATATTATCTTTTCCTACATGTGGAAATATAACAGTTTTATAATCACAGGAGGATCCACAACAGGAATGTCTTACAGTATGTAATGCCAAGGCGGCTCACTTGATGGCACTGAGAAACCTGTGAGCCAAGGAAAGGGTTTGTCCTATGGCCATGAGTCATGATCTCTCTCTTCAGCATCAACCTTTTCCTTCAGAATGACCTTGAATAATGCATTTTATCCCCTTTTTAGCTTTGAGCAATGGAAGCTTTCTTTAAGAGTTCACTGAATACATAGCTTTGTTTCAGGCAATACCCTTGATCTCTGTGAAATTTTAAGGACTCAATATTCCTGACCGTAACTGACAAATGGTCAAAACCACTGTGGAAACTCCTTGAAAGGAGATTTGAGGTACCCTCATAGCTGTGCAGAAATCACCCCTATCTTATGTCTCTGAGTTAAGAGTGAGTGTGATTGACTTTGTCTCCTTGATAGCAGTCAGACTGTACTAAAGCAATAGCACACTCCAACTGCTCTAAGATAATGTGGATAATTGGTGGTAATGATACTTGCAGATAACTTTTAGTTTTCTAAATGCAAGATCTCTCCAAATAATAGTTTTGCACACCTGATTTGTAGGTATGAATAAGAAATTCAACTCTCCACTGTGTTTTTTTTTTAAAAGAAGACAGCCCACTAACTTTTGCAAGGAGAATTCTGTGGAAGCCCAGTTCATGGAAGGGCTTCCAAATGCACTCAAATCTCTCTGACCTTCAAGGTTTTCACAATTGGTCATCATTCAAGGACAATTCTGTGAGTGGTTTTCTGTTTCTTTGGCTGCATTTAGGAGGTGAAAAAAGCACAGAGACTGTCCTGGTGAGAGATGCCTTTAAGACAAGCTGCAAGTTTAGACAAGCTTTAAAAAAGTTACATTTTTTAAAGTGCTGAAGAAAATTTAATTTTTGTCTAGTTGTATTTTATAGAATAAAAAAAACCAAAAAGAGTAGGCTAATTCATTTTTCTTTTTATATTTGGGTATTTTTCCACAACAGAAAGATTGACCTCAGTGAGTACCTCTGGTTTTCATCTGTGAAACAGATATTATATAAAAGAGGCAGTGACAGAGGAGAAATGTCCCTTTCCAGAAAAAGCAGTTTCAAGGAATGGTTTACTGCTCTTATTGATTTAGTAACAGCCTTGGAACTCAGATGACTTGTTGCTTCTTGTGTGGCAGTTGGGATCTGACTTGGAAGCTTGGCTGAGAAGCCAGAAATTGAGCTGGAGAGGATGCAGACCAAAAGGGCAGACTTGGTGATGAAAAGCTACAATTAAATAGCCTATGGTTAGATAATTGCAAGTGATGTGAATCAATTCCTTAGTAATTGATGGATTACTGGTTGTCTTGTCCATCCTTTTAACTCTAGGTTTCTGCAATCACGAGGTTGGCATAAATCACCTGTAACACTAAAGGCTCTAAAATGAAGAGTTAGTGTCCAGGGTGGAGGAAGTCTATAGATAAAGTTGTGTTACTAAATCCGTCTCTGTGCTGTTGGTATAATATGCAGGAACTCCATACTTGCTTAGCAAAATACCTGAACAGTAATTTTAATTAAAGAAACATGAAATATGATAAAGGCATAGAAGGCTTCATGAACATAGTCTGAGCAGTGGAGAATGGAAGAGTCGAATGCCTCCCACATATACTCTACATGTTATTTTTTTTAAACTTTAACTCTATTTAGGTAGAATTAAAAAAAAAAAAAAAACCAACAAAAAACTAAAACCCAAACCATCAACACCAACCCCCAAAAAAACCCCAAAACCAAAAAAAAATCAAAAATAAAATAAAATTTAAAAAACCAAACAGAACCAAACCAAAACAAACAAACCTACTCAAAACCCAAACAAACAAACCCAAACCCACCAAATCACTGTAAGACATCCTGTAAAAGTGCAATGTTTGAGAAATGTATTGACCAGCAGATTAAGAATTGTTTATGCTGTTCACATGGTTCAGTACCTAATTTGCCTTAAAAATAAGTGACAAACCCAACCGATGTAATTGAGTCCAGTGTTAAGATGAATGTTCAGACCTGTGGAAGCCTGAAAGCAGAATACTTCTGCAGCTGCATAATAGATTCATAATAAAAACTTAGGAATTCAAAGGTAATAAAATCTAATAAAAACTAAGCAAGTGGAAAAATATTCAACTGTAAAATTTACTTGAAGATTGCAGGTACATTCTATTGATTGTAATGTTTGCAGTTTTGCAGGTAACAATCTGACCATGAATCTTGCTTATTAAAGCTGGTTTATTTTATTACTGATCTTGTCTCCTTCAGGACTGAAGGTGGGTGGGGGTGAGTATGAAAATGAGCAAACTATGTTATTTGAGGGAGTGACTCTGACTAACAGAAGGACTAATGCCTATCCTACAGCACACTAAAGCCTGACATATGTTGGTATGAAATTCCCTCTGCCTGATGAAGGCTAAGGCACCTCTTCCTTTAGGAGCAGACAGAAAACCAACCCAACCAACCAAAAACTCTTCCCTGTTCTTTACAGACCTCCATGGGGTTCAAATATTTAAACTCAAATAGTCTTCAAAACTGGGGCCAGATTGCCATCGATATGCCTGTAGTTGCATGCAAACACTGTCAATTTGCTCAAAGAGAAAAATGAAGCAAGGAAACACATTTAAATCCATAACGCAGCCATGTGTACAATGGCTGGCACACACCCAGGAGCAGGTGGCTGGGTACTGGGTCACATTAGCACTTGGGTCAGCTTGCAGTTGATGCTAAGACTTGAGCAAGCTAGGCTCATGAGGACTGGATTTAGATGAAGGGACATTACTGCTACCCAACCTCCCCTAAGGCCTACAGGTGGTGTAAGAAAGATGTGCAAGGAAGGAAAGAGAGTAGTGAAATTTAAGAATTTAAGAAGAGTTTCTGTCAAGCAGGAGTACCATAAAATAGTAAAGAACCATACCTCTGCCCCCCCCCCCCCCCAAAAAAAAATAAAAAGATCTGTAACCTTCCTCATCCACAGAGGTTGCACACTTGAAGAACTCTTTCTCTTTCCCTAACCTACAGGCAGAACCAATTGCCCCCCCTTAGAGTCACTTCTTTTCTTTCCCTGAAGATTAAATATTAAATTCCTCTACGTATGTGAGGATATGCCACTATTTAAGACGACATGTTATGTAGCATAATATTGTGGATGCATTGTTAGTGAACCTAAAAGCTAAGAAAAGGTGATTTCCGTAATAGAAAAGATTAATTACCTGAGTCATCTTTAAAGATACATTTATAAGGTCTAGCTTTTTACTTCCATTTCCTGGAATTCTGGGTTCATTAAATATCAGAGGTGACACATATTGCACCTTACTGTGACTATAAAAATAAGAAGCTATTCATAGGTACTGCACAACATAACATACTGTGCCAGTGTCTACTGTGAGCAACTCCTGGGTCTTTTCCAAGTCTGATTTTCTCTTTTGTGGTTGATCATACTGCTTCATGAGATCTAAAATAAAAAATAGTCCAAACTTATATTCACTTTAAGTTTGAGTTACAGCTCAGGTACTGCATCAGATTCAACATGCAAATAACTTAATATGGATCAGACAGTAATGGATTAGTAAGAAATTACTTTAAAATGGATAATGAAATATTTTGAGATTTGCTGACTCTCTGAGCTGAAGCCTACTTCTGGACCATCCTATTTAATTGTCCCTGCTGGACTCATCCTTCAGGAAGATCCCTTTGCTTTTTAAAGCCTCTTTATAACCTCTTATCTTTATAACATCCTGTGGCAATGAGTTTCACATTTAATTTTGTGATTGGTGGGGTGAGGAAGGGAGCTCTGATTTGGTTTTACCATGTTTTTGAGCAATTTTTCTGGGACCTTCCTAGGTCTTGTATTACAAGAACCAGCAATAAACCCTCTTTATTGCTTAAGGGTACCAGGTCAGTTACTTTTTCTACAGAAGGAGATACTTAATTCATATCTATGGATAGTTAAAGGTATAGGGAGTATATCTGCTGTGGACAATTCATTTTTTTATGTCCTGAAAATAGTACTTCATTCTTAATGTCTAATTTGCCTCTCATTGTGCTCAAGGTCTTATTACTGCTACTACTATTGCTAGTACTGCTATTTTTTTCATCATTAGGAATTTTCAGATACCTATTAGTGTTCTCACCTGGGAAAGGAGAAACCTTTTGCATGCAGGAATATTTGAGGGTCTTTATAAAAAGTTTGATATACAGCCCCTCAGCTGGCACAGCCTGTATGAAATGCAGACTTAGAAAAGACTTGCAGTTTCCCATTCAGCAAAAAAGTACCAGCTGTCATTTGGGTCAAAGCTTTTCACCCTGAACTCCAGATAAAGAGTTCCAGGCTGTATAGGTCTTTCAGACACTTGGCTTTTCCCTTTCGCTATTCTTATTATATTCACCCTTCTAAATGTAAGTAGATTTCCTAGGAGGCCTTTGAAAATCCTTTATGAAACTTTTAAAATATCTGTGGACATCTTGAAGTCTTTTCTACTTGGGATCATCTACTTCTTTTTTGATGTGATCTTATTATTCCCTTCAGTTTCTGTTTTCCAGACAGCTTGCTCTGCTTTGGCAAACCTTGCTCCCGACTAAGGCCCTTTGAATGCATTCCATTTGTGCTGCAAAATCTCTGGAGAGGCTGAGAGCAGATGAATGCCGTGCCCTTCTCCTCAGCACATTTCAAAACACTTGAAAATAAGGTCAGTATCATTTCTTCCCTTTCTGTAGATAAGGACAGTGAAATAGAGAGAGAGCAAACAGTAGTCTCACTTAACAAGAAAATCAATGGTGTAGCTAATGCCAGATATCTTAGACCCAGAGACTAGTTCTAGGTGCTGAGCCTGTGCTGGCTGAGGAAATGTGGTCCTGAGTAGCTGCACAGATTTTAGACGTGCCTTTGGACTTTCCAAAAAATTTTAGGATTTTGATATTTGGCTTTATTCTGAACTGGAACATATTTGAAAGTTCTCTGAGGGGATAAAAAATAGCAGGACTCTTCCTTCTGTTTTGAAATATTTCATGTCAACAGAACTGAAGTTTTTTTTTGTGTTGAGAGGGACTCTGAAAATTTACTTTTTACTGCAATACATGATCACCTCAAATAATAAAACAAAGGCAAGCCAAGGCAGTCATTTCAAATGAAAGACCCAAATGAACACTTAATTTAGATGTCCTGACTGTTCTGCCTCCATGAAAATATGCATTGAGGGATTAAAAAAAAAGAGATTGGGCAAAATGAGCTGACATCACGTTTCTAGGGTTTCAATGGCACCACACATTTCCAAGCACATGATTCCACTATGATTTATCACTTGGTCTTTAGCTATTACATTTAGGTATGGAAAAATACTGTGAAATTACACAGTGGACATATGTAATTAGAGATTTTCCTTCCTTTTCTCCTAGAAATCATTTTGCCATGACCAAGAGCAACAGAACATTGTTTAATAGGACTGAAGGAACAGGGAATTCTCACGGCAGGCTCTATGAAATGGGATGACGTGCTTTCCAGGGTGCAGCATGCCAGTAGCTGGCAGTGCAAGTTGCAGTAACAACTTTCTAACCTGATTCCAGCAAGCAGGGAACACTGCTAACTTTCCAAATTCATGTGCTGTTCATCTAAAGCCCCAGCTCTGCAGTCCAGTGACTTTTCTCAGCTAGGCTGCTTTGCTTTCTGTTCATTACAATTCCAAGCTGGTTTGATATCCACATGCTAGCAAACCAATCTTTTCACAATTCCTCTTTGAAATAAAATTGAGCTGAAGGAATGTGCTTTATCTGGTTAAATTAGCTAGAAAGATATTACATTTTATAATGAAAAATCCGTCAGGACATAAGATTTGGTTTAATTTTCACCTGGTGTTTATCACTGTGTATGCTCCAAATTCTGTTAGTGTCAATAAACACAACAGCAGGTACTTGGACCTTACAAAGATTTCTGGAGCCAGATCCAGAGAGAGATGCAGAGTAATGGAATGGCAGAAATCCAGCTTCTAAAATAAATGTAATCTGTCTACTGCTAATGAGAAACAAAACAACAGCTTCAGACTCCTCCAGAGGATGAAGCCACCTCTTGAATGTTAGATTGCATTAGGAGTTTACGTCCCCAAAATTGCATTTGGAATAAAGTACAACATTTCTGAATGACCTGTATTGAAATAAAGGTACTTACAGTCTGGTCACATAACTTTATTTGTATTACACTAGCAGTCAGGAAGCCCAGAAAAATAACATGAGAGGGGGGAAATGATGAAGCACATGTATTTAATGATGAAACAACTCACTTAAAAGTTACTGGCAAGATAGGATGTAACATAAGGACTCCTGGCTTTCTGAATAGTAGAGGCAGCTTCTTCCTTCATCATGGTAAAATATTTACACTGAAAATCAGCCTATATTTGGATACCTTGGCTCTTCCCCTCTGTCCCATTGGGAATGATGAGAAAAGGGTAAAAACCCAAGGATTAAGTTGTTTCTGTTTTAAGAAGTGCTTCTGGAAGATCTCACTCATTTCCTTTTAAAGCAGAAATTATTAATACAGCCTAGGCTTGGTTTAGACAAAATTGAAAGAACAGCATTCCAGGAGCAAACAAACCTCACAGGAGAAAGCCACCCTGACAGGTCATTTTGTGTGTAAAAGGAATCAGCCCTACTGTGATGCTGAGTAACAAGGAGAGAATCTCACAAAAGAGCCTTAAAAGGGAAACATACTGTGTGTAAGAAGTATAAGTTTGAACTGGAAAGAAATGTGTGTGGAATTGATGTTAATTCCAGTGAGAAGAACTGTATATGGGTTTTTATACTTAACATTCAGGCTACAGAAGAATGTATCTATGATCTATAGAAGGTGGTAGAGCACAAAGGAAAGCTCCACAAAGCAGGGAGAAGATAAAGCAGCATCTGGTACGGATGTTATTATCAAAAGAGCTGTTAATAGGAAAATTGCATTATTATAATTATAAATTAAAGTAATCAGGGAGCAATAATGGAGCTTTCTGAAAAGCATGGTACTTAACATTCCAGAAAGAAGTGTACTTTCTAAAGGGAAATAAGACTTCTCTTGCAACTCCATATGTCAGTTCTGAATTTGCTGAATTAAAGATTAAATAATTTTAAAGTATTTATGATGCTTGCATCCTTTACCAGATTTATGCTGCCCTAGTTCAGGTGCTGAACAGAATTGCCTAATTTGGGACCTCATCTCTTAGTCAGTGGAAGATGTTATGCATTTTTAGAGATCTTGTCAGACATAAAGACCTCAGCTATCCTAGGGAATTTCCTACTTCTTGGATAAACAATCTCTTGATGAATTCAGAAAGACACACACAATCCTAACTCATTTTAGTCTCTGAAGTTAGTAGAGCTGGATTCTCTTCCTTCACCTGCTAGTGATTGTCAGAAATGGTTCCTCCAGACAGTAAATTTGTCTGAACTTTCTTAATGTGTCTCACACTCAGTCCCACTGGGGATCTCAGACCTTTAGGTGAGAAGTCCAGTCTTATACATAAAAAAGCGCAGAGGTTTATGTAATTTTATTCTTTTACTTTAGCTATATGAAAAATATAGCATTAAAAAGAAAATAGTCTGGCACAGAGAATTTTTAAGGTAAAATGTTGCCAAGGTAGACAACAGCTTAAAACCAAAGCTTTGCTGAAATATTATTACTACTTAGACTGAGCAGGTGGAATACAGAAAAAAGATATTGCAGGGTAAATCCAGGGCAACATGTCACTTTAGGAACTCTGACTCAGCCTGTACATTATGAAACAAGGCATCCTGGGTCATTATAATTCAGTCACAGAGTTGAATCTGGTGGATACTAAAGGGTAGTGACACCTAGAGAAATCCAGGATAAGAAAGCCAGGGTAAGAGGGACCTCCTGTGATAGATCAACTGCACTGACTGACCCTGAAACTCAGTTCATTTCTAGTGAGTGTCTGCACTGTGTACCATAGTTGATTGCAACTTTAATTGATTACAAAACATACATTCTCGGTTTATAAACTTCAAGATATTTTATTTGTAGTAAATGCAAGTGTAGCCCAAGTGACTTCACTGGATGCAGATGTCTCCACAGCAGTGCTGGTCTAGATAAATCTCATTCATTCATAGCTGCAAAATACTTTTTTAAGTGCTGTGCAAACTTAAAACAAAATCCCCTTCCAAAAATAGGAGCAAACAAAGATTGGACTAGATAAGAAATGGAGATAAGAGAAGGTACTCAGGAAAAGGAAATTCTGACAAGACCACTGTCATGAATAGTAAGGGTTGGTGCACCCGAGGACCAATTCCTGTCCTGATTGGAGGTATTTTGTAGGTTACACAACAAAGAACAAAATAAGGAAGAACTTGAAACTCAGTAATGAAGGACCTGTGCAGATGATTCAAACATTCTTCCCAAACATGTAAAGCATCATAGGAGAAAAAGTTGCAGGTTTCTAACTTGAGAAATTGTAAGTAATGAACCTTTTTATTCATGGCCCAGTGAAGGAGAGATTATAGAGTACAAAAATTGGCTCTGGCGAGCTCTGAAGGTAAACTTTCCAATTGTCTAGATGACAATGCAAGACCAATATATCTTAGTCTCTAATAAATTTTCCCCATTGAAGAAAAATCTGTGATAAGTAGGAAAAAAGAGGAAATTTCTTCCTTCATTTTTGTTCTATAATTTTCCTTCTTTTAATGTGACTGTGTTTTATTAACTGAAAAATGTGTCTGTGGAGAGAGGACAACACTGTAATTTGGCCTACACTGGTTTTTCTTGAAGTTTAATTCATTGTGCATGACATTGCAACAGATCAAAACAATGAACTATGGCAAGTAACTGACCACAAAAATACCTCATTATGCACTGATTGAATGCTATTTGCATACTAAATAACAAAGTTGTGACCATTAGCACAAGGTGAAGTTTAGTGTGCATATGCTAACAGGGCTTTTTAATGTCTCCATTATTTTTTCCTGTCCTTTATGTTTTTAATGTAAAACAGCCTATACAATTCAAATTAAAGAAATTTTAGCAGTGGCTAAACAAACCCCACATTTCTTTATGATTTCATGAAAAATATAGATACAGAAATGTTGTCTGCAGACGTGTCTACTTCAAATTCAGGCAAGCTCATTAAAATTCATTCTATTAAGCTAGTCAGATTTTTGCAGTAAGCCAATGTGATGAGAACAATTTTAAGTGATGAACTGATACTATCTGGATCTTGAAATGCTGTACTCTGTCCTACAGGAGGCAGACAAAGCATGCAGAAAAGCAAAGAAAATTGAGTTTAGGCAGTTTAGATTTCTTATTTGAATTAAAAGATAACCAGTGTGTATTACAGAATTATAGAAAATTTTAGGGTACTTGGAAAAACCTCTAAGGTCACTGAGTCCAGCTGTTAAACCAATGCTGTCAAGTTCACCACCCAACCAACGTCCTTAAGTGCTATATCTACACATCTTTAAATACCCCTAGGGGTGGCCACTAAACCACTTCCCCATGCAGACCGAAGAGGTTAAAAAACCCTCAGTGAACAAAAACCAACAGAAAATAAGTTTAGGTAATTATAATAAACTCAGTTTAACCTTGATTCTAAACCTTGGCCTTGAGCTCAGGATTTGACCCATCTGTGTGATCAAAACAACCAAACTACTTTTCCTTTCCCCTCCTTCATCTGCCATTTTCCACATGATGTCTCCATGGACTAGCGCTTTAAAATCCTTGGTAGACTGGTGAAAAAGCAGAAAATTTGTTAAATATAAATAAGCAGGTGTCATTTTTCCTCCCACACCCAAGTTCACCACTGTGTAAGATACAGGCTGATTTGCAAATTCTATTGTTGGGGCTCAGTCAGCTCAGTGATTATTGCAAATCAAAAGCATATAAAAATAATTCCTATTTCTTCATGAAGTTACCTTTAAAAGAATAAAAGAAATACTAAGTAAATTGAGCATAAAAAGTGAAAAATGAATCAAAACTTTTTTTTTTTTAGACTGTGAAAGGAGTAAATTACAGAATCTTAGCATCCTTTAAAGCAGAAAAGACTCCTGAGATCATCAAATCCAACCATTTCTGCTGAGGGGATGCCATGTCTCCCTGGTTGAGCTGTCAGGGCTGTGGTGCCCTTCCTGTATGAACTGCCTTGGCCTGTTTGCCCATCCTGCTGGCAGTGCTCCAGGTTACCTCTGGTCCCCAGGAGCTGCTTCTATAGGAGCAGGAGGCTTGGCCGCCATCGATTCTGGCCCTGCCCAGATCCCATCGGCCACTGCCATGTGAGCTACAGGCTCCTGGCAGCTCTTGGCTCCCTGTGAGGTACCCCTGGTTCAGGACCTCCCCTGTACACCATGCTAGGGTGATCTACAATGCTTGTGCTGGCACCAGACCTTCTCACCTTAGTGACTGAGGCTCTATGACTTTAATTATTCCTTTTGTGTTTAATTCTTGTTCATATGTGGCTTCCCCAAGCTCCCCAGCACCAGCTTCTGTTTAGGCTGGAAACTATTTTAATTAAAGAAAATCCCCTTAGTCAGAGGGGAACATGACATTTACAGAATATCTCATGGATGGACTTGATCTCATAAATATCCTAGAATATCATATTGCCCATTAGTAATGCAGCACAGTCCTGTAAGCCACTATTTCATAGAGTTGTCTTGAAACTCAAAACTTGTCTCCAATCTTTTGCTAGTGAGTTTAAGTTCAACTTTCCTCAAAGCTTTCAGAAATAAGGAGTGTTTAAAATCCATTTTTGTGTGAGGACTGCTTGACCTGGTATGCGTGCAGCAGCAGTTTCCTAGGTCTCTCACTCCCTGTTCTCCACTGTTGCCAATTCTGGGATTTCTTCCATACTAGAAAGTGAAGAGAAGCAGTTTTCTGTTCTCTGACTGAGAAAGTAGAACACAAAGATGGGGCCAAGAAATAACCAATTTCACTGCTGCAGAATAAAGATACCCAGAAGGTACCACTGCACAGCATCAGACAATCTAAATCAGAAAGAGCAGATCCATCAGTAGCTATCAAACACCCAATTGTCTGATCACGTATTGCAGCTTAGGAAGTATCTAATCAGGCCTTTGGTTAACCTATAGCTTTTATCTTGGGGTTTTGTCTACCTTCAGATATGGGGAAGTTACATCACAGTCACAATTATCCCATGGTCATGGAACGTGTCACCCTGTCCCATAGAAGGGGACAGAGGTAGGTGTCTGCAGAGCACACGGGTAGGGTAAGGAGCCAAACAGCATCCATAGTGATTAGTTTTGATTATTCAGTTGTTTTCAAGCTTGCCTGAAAACAGACTATGTTTTAGTGGCTGGCAAGCTCCCTTTGAGACAGCACTGCTTCCCAGCTGCAGTTTGGGATAAAAGCAGTCCTCGTACTATCCCGTTTCCCCCATTTCTACAGGGCAGCCTGGGGGAGGATAGCAGCATCTGTCAGCTAAGAGACTTTATATCTCTCTGCAAGCTCTTCTAAGCAAAGTGTGTCATACACAGTATTCTGAAAGCCTCATTCCCCTTTGTTTAGGTGCTGAAAATAAAACAAGAGAAACAAAGACAGACAGCAAGAGACACAGCTGGAAAATGCATTACTGGACCCTGATGGCTCATCAAACATTTCCACACTGCCAGGATTATGGCTTCCCATAATACTAGAATGCCATTGCATGTTAGGGTAAGGAAGATATCACCAGCCATCTCACTACAGCACAATCAGAATAGTGAAATCCATATATACTCAGCAAAGGTTCCCAGAACACTAAAATGGGTTTAATTCCTCATTCTTTAAGGTAAATAGAATAGCAGTCATCCTTCAGTGAAAGAGATATCTTTCTAAAACGGTTAGGTATCAGCCTCAGGTAGTAAAGTCCAGGTTGCATTCTCAATTTTCACCACTGTACTGGCAGTGGCTTGAGCTGTGAAAAGAAGAAATCCTGCTTCTTCAGTTTAGAGCTAGAGGTCCCTAGACATAAATTTTATCTACCTTAGCCCCATGTGCCACCAGCTTCAAGACTTTTCATGAATTTATGTAGACAATCCCAGAGTGGTCCCCTCCTCTCAGAGGGAACATAGTGGGATTTAGTGTAGTAAAGCACTTCTAAGAGGAGTAAGAGAAATGAACTGGGATGGCTGAGGATTTGAATAACAGGGATCATCTCAGTACTGACTAGAAAAGCAAGCAACTACACTACATGGAACTTCATTCCAGTCCCATGTTCTCTGACCATTATCATAAATAAATTAATAATAATAAAAATACAGCATTGAACCTGCATAAATTTTAATCTTCTTTTCAACAAGAAAATACACAAAATTTTTTCACTATTGTCAGTTTAAAAAACTTCTCATTTGCCTCTTTTTCATGAGATTTTGATTTTGGAAAAGTCAAAGCAGTTAGTTTGCATTTTTTGAATGGAACTGTGATGTTTTTACCTTAATTAATAAAAAAAAAAATAAATTCCAGCTCCCCTAGGACACTGGAGCTTTAGAGATGATGCAGTATGGATACCTCATGGTCCCATTCCAAGGTGCAGACTCAGCTGTTGTCCCATGCTACAGCTGAAATCCAGTTGCATCCCATGAGAGACTGAAATGGTTAATGGCTTAGACATTTCTAAAATCATGGGAGGTCTTTCACCCACTGGTGCAAACTGCAAAGAAACAACTGTTCATTTCTGACCAGGGACGTCCACCACTCCCCAAACTAGAATTCAGACTGTGACAGGAACTAGAGACAAGATAAAGGGGATGCTATTGTCTAATTGTTCCAGGTCAGGAGAGAAGAATGCATCCACAGGCCATACTGGAGGAGAGACTGGGGTGCTGATGGCTCAAACATTTAAGGGACAAGCTGGAAATAACTACCTAGGTGCAGAGGATGAGCACAACCCACTTCAGGCTACAGCTGGGTGCTGGAAAAGATAAGGGAAGAGAAAAGTCCTGTGAGGCAGGTATTGACTCTTTGTTGCAACAACCAAGTCTCGTTGCAAGGCCTGTGGGTGGTGAGATCTTTCTACTCTTATTCTTTCCTTCCCTTTCTCATATGTGCCCTTAAGTGATATTTTAATGCTTTCATGTTGTTATGCTACTACAGATAACAACAATACCTGTTTGCCTGTGCAACCAACTCATTCTACAATAAACCCTAAGTGTGTAACATGTACAAATATTGATCATTTAGTGTTGTTTGACTCTAATCCACCCCAAAGGATTTATTAACAAAAACCTGGATTACCCTCACCTTTTGCCATGACACATAACACATCCACAGTATATCATGTAAGTTTCTTAGGAAAGAGTCCATCAAGAAGCACAGAGATGAGTCAGGAAATCAGGAATCAGATCTGCACCAGTAGGTTCAGTCTGTGGCTAAGATGACTGCAAGCGACATATTTTTATCTGGATTACAGTAACAGCAATATTTTATGTTTTGACAATCATAATAGAAAATTTTTATTTGTTAGGTCTTCTATTATAGTGGTGCTTCAGTGCCAAAGTGTGAATTATTTAATGAGGGATTGTGGAAACTATTTAAGAGTGATGACTTTGACAAACCTGACTTTAATTTTTTTCCTTTTTATTATTTTAAAATACTGTTATTTAATTTTATGCCTTGTTTAACATTGCCTTTTGATCAAAGCCAGATACAATTACTGGGGAAGTTTTTCATGTCCTTCAGCAGGCTCTGGATCTGCTGAGATCCCCTGATGCTCAGTGACTGCTCAGCAGCCACCATGAAATGCTGGGCTGCTCTCAGGCCTTTTCTCAAAGCTTGCATTGTTTCTCAGGCAGCTCTAGCTGCTTGATTGCAGGGGATGACAGAAGCACAGCTAGACAGAAAAACTTCATCAAAACTCTCAACAATTTTTTTATT
>JAYDZK010000001.1:35274724-35291490 GCA_034509185.1 Euphonia xanthogaster
TTTTTTTTTTTTTTTTTTAATTTTGCAGCAAATAAGAATGGGAAATCTCTGAATTTCTTGCAAGTCTGCTTATCCTTATGCACACCAACACACACAAAGGTCATACCTCAAAAGCTAGCTAAAACCCCATTCCCAACAGTAACCTGAGATATAATTGGAAAATGTTGTCTTTGAAATGCATTTCTCCCATTCATTAATGGGCAAATGTAGTAGAACCACAAGCATTAGTTATTCAAATGATGAGTGTGTGTGGTAAGCCTTGCAGAACCAAGATATTTGGTATTGCAGCCTGTGCTGCATCTAGTGCTGTGGTTTCTTTCCTCGTGAGGCATATTCCCAATAATCACCAACAGGGCTGCAGGGATGCAGCAAGGGACCTACTTCAGGCTGTGTGAGTAATGTGTGGGGGGATCAAAACAGAAAAGGTGAATGAGAGAAGGATGATTGATAGAAGACCTGGGATGTTTTCTAATTAGAATTGCTCTATAATACTTAATGCAGCACCATCAATTATACATGTCCTGATGATCATCCTCTTCATCCTTGTTTAGGCCTTAATGAACACTATACGCAGTTCCAATTACTGTCACAAGCTACTACTTTATAACAGCTTCTCCCCAAATGAAGGAGCATTAAAAACAGAGTAAGAAGAAGCATTTAAAATGGCAGGTCCTGAGCAATTATTCTGTGTTGCCTCTCCTTGAGTTTACATTTTCTTTGGACTTAATAAGTCTCCTCTGAATGATTTCCCCTCAAGGGTGAGAAGAGGAAGATGGATGACACAGCCTGGCAATCAGTGATCAATAGTACAGAGATTAATCCAACGGCACTTGGGAGCCACCCAGGGTGTCTGTCCTGGTCCCCCTCTCATTCCCACTGATATCCATCAGAGTGACTGCACACCTTGGTTTTGGTCCTGTGGGATGGTGCCTTGACCCAGCGTGGGTGTGGCCAAGGACCAGGCAAACAGCTGGTGTAGTGTGCACTCACCCAGTGACACTCCTGGTGCCTTGTAGGGAAGAAAAATAGAGCTGGCAAAACAAATAGAGGAGGGTTTTAGTGGCAGCATCCTGCTCTCACTGATGGTTATCTTGATGTGCCGAATGCTGTACTAAGGAAGAAAATAGAGACTGAAAAACAACCCTTGAATACCTTGAATGCAAGATAGCACTTACATATGATGTGAGATGGTGTATCGGGACCATGGGCAGGAAATTCCTTCCTACAAATCTCAGCTCCACCCTCAGGAAAAAAAAAAAAAGACAGACCCTCCCATCTTTTCCATTGTGCTGCTGAAAAAGTAAAATTAATTAAAGAGTGTTTTCATCTGCTATGTCCTCATCAAAATGTTGGTGGAAAACAAACAATAATGAAAGGCTTTTATCAGTTTTGGAATATTAGGAAAAGGGGAAAAAAAGGAAAAGCAGCAATTGATAAGCCAAGTAACTGATAATTACAATCTTGTGAGCATTCTGTCTCCAAATTTAAAATGATAATTGTTCTGGACAAGCAATATCCAGACAGGGAGAGAAGCACACCATTTTAGAGTTCTGCATTTTGCAGGAAGACAAAAGTATTTTATTTCCAGAGAAATATAAGCTCCATTCGGGGTTATTAGTTTCGTTGTGTGTCATGACACTAACTCCAGAAATTGCCTTGAAGGAACGGCAAACAAAAATCCTTAGCTACATTTAGAAATTTCACTGAATGACTGATAGTTTTTTGCCAAACTTAGGCTCATTCATTTATCCATGTGATCACAGAATCATATAATGGTTTGGCTTGGAAGTCATCTTAAAAATCATCCAGTTCCAATCACTCTGCCATGGGCAGGGACACTTTGCACTAGACCAGGTTGCTCTGAGCCTCATCCAACCTGGCCTTGAACACTTCCAGAATGGGGCTTTCACAGCTTCTCTGGGCAACCTGTTCCAGTGCCTCACCACCCTCACAGGAAAAAATTCTTCCTTACATGTAGTCTAAATCTTGGCTTTTTTTAGTTTAAGTCTGTTCACCTCTGTCCCATCACTATGCATGAAGCTTCAGAGTATTGGGACATATACACTAAAAGGTTTTACCTAGTTTGGTAATGTCAGAGAGAAATTGAATGGAAAGGAGCAAAGTCCCTGATAGCTTTGGTAAATACATCCACCCTCAACTGGCTGTGTTACCTGCAGGAAAGGAATCTGCCTCTGCTAACACAGACACTTGTGCCTCCTGAGGCAGAGCCTGATGTCTAGTAGAGACTTACAGTGTCATGGAGAGAAATAGTCTGGTACCTGATATTCCTGAAATTCATATCTCTCCTTGCTGAGGTTTGCATAAGTGACCCCACCTGTTGATAGCTTTGGACAGCCTCCTGCCTTGGCTGATGCTCAGTTGACATGTGGTAGCTCCTTGAAGAGCAGAAATCTATTATGTGTCTGTTTTTGTTAATTGTCACTCTTTCCTTCATTCAGACTTGAAACTGCACCACCACAGATTGGATTTCTTGAATAGCTTTTAATTGGCACATCAAAAAGTTTAATAAAGCACAAAACCTTCATTTGTGGAAATCATGATTTCCATTTAAAAAGTTCCATATTGAAACAAAATAAAGTGCATTTTACCAGAGATTAAATAAGGCCAGTTTTAGGTAGAGTTAAATGGCACTGACTCAGACAGTCTCTGATTATCCTTTTCTATTGAAATTTTAATGCTGCTCAGAGAGAATCACAGGGTTATGAAGGTTTATGATAACTGTCAGAAAAAAAATATATTTAGAGGAAATAATATGAAAGAGTCGGGGAAAATAACTAAGGTGGTGAAACTAAGAGTAATGATCTAATATGAGGAAAAGAAAGAAATTTAAAATGAAAATTTAAAGAATGTTTTAACATCCATGCCAACCTTAACTGAGGTTACTGGAGCACTGATGAAGATATTGAAAGAGAAGGTGGATGTTTGTAGGACTCACATAGCCCCTATATATTGCAAAAATGACTAGCACACCCCTCTTTTTCCCCTCAAGTTAATCTGCCCGCACAAACAAGTAGAATTCCTCCTCACCAACCTTGATAAAGAGTGAGGTAGAGAGAAAAATGGATGTGGCAACATCTGTATATTACTGCCTTCACTTGAGGACTTTACTTGAATGAAACTTATGCACCTTCAAGCCTTTAGGACAATTGAATGAACTCCAGCAGAAATGACCGTACGATGACTGTCGCCTATGGGGACAGCTGTAGGACAGGGTAAGACAGCCAGCCCTTTCTGCCTCCCTCTGTCCCACTGACCCTTGCAGCAGGTCTCAGCCTTGTCCTGCGCAGATGAGGACAGGATTTAAGGTCAGCCTCTAAGGGGACAGTGGGTAATTCAGTCATTGGCAACTCAGAGACAGGCAGTGGTCGGAAATGCAGGGATGTGTCAGGGTGGGCTCTGGATTTAGGCTTTTTTCTGACCTAATGCCTTAAGGGGATAATAAATATAACTGTCATTACATGGCTATCCAGCAAAGGGGTATTCTTTGAGGAAAAATAGACAATATCTTACCAAGGAATAAAAAAATATACAAAACTATCTCCAGTATGATCAATTTGTGTTCTCCCTTTCTAAATTGCTGGATAAATTTCTTCTGTTGTCTGGGAAATATTGTTAGAGAAGTAATTTAAAGTGTGACACATTAAAGGTATTTCTGTTCCTAGGGAATTAATCCTAAAAAAGACAACCAAGACATTCCATCAATTCTACCAGCCTATTTTAGGGTGGTTTTTTTTAGATAACAAGATAAAAAAAATAAAACAGCTTTAAATGTAACAAGATAAAAATAATAAAACAGCTTTAATCCATAATTATTCCTAAAAATGTTTCCTCCATAATGGAAGATTTTCTCCCTTAAATAAAGGAGATATCCTGTGGGAAGACAATAGTGTGCTAATTCATTTTTCAATTTCTCCATACATATTTCTCATTTCAAGCTCTTTAATATCATCTCACTCTGTTATTATCACAACGAAGGCGGCAATGAGAAAAAAGTGTTTCTTTTTCTTTAAATATTTGCTGTAGCTTCTGTAATTACTGTGCTTGGCAAGAGACATGAAGCACTATTGAATTTTCCAACATATTTTTTCGAATAATAAAATACTTTTGCGTCCCTCTTAAGAAACCTCCAGAGGGAGGCAGAAATAAGTGTTGCTTAAAAAACAAACAAAAAAAAAGGAAATAAAAGCGTGCAAATGAGAAAATGTGGCTGACTTTTGAGAATGCAGATTTACAAGTCATTTGCACAAACAAGCTGCTTCAAGGATCACAGCATGCCAGCTGACCCAGATTCCACTGACTTCCAAGCCCATTTGTTTGGAAAATGTGCGCAGCAAACACAACCCGTATAAAAGCCTCGGCATTGCTGGAAATACTTTTGCTCTTGAGGAACAAGAGAAAGGTTATTGAAAATGTCTCTGTGGCTTTCCCTTCTCTGCTGAAATTTCAAATAGATGACTACAG
This sequence comes from Euphonia xanthogaster, assembly GCA_034509185.1. Classification (NCBI taxonomy): domain Eukaryota; kingdom Metazoa; phylum Chordata; class Aves; order Passeriformes; family Fringillidae; genus Euphonia; species Euphonia xanthogaster. The sequence goes on from JAYDZK010000001.1 coordinate 35,279,207, forward strand.
TAATAAGATGGAGCCTTCTGTTTAATTCAGAGCTTGATTAAGATGTAGTCGAGTCCGTAGCAGCTTGTCCTTGTTCTGTCTATCATTACATGTAAGACTTTATTCTAGACTAAAGCTTTGGATCTCTCCTGATGTTTTCAGTGAAGGGTGTATGTATTGGTGCTGTGGACATGCTGTTTGACTAATCAGTATGATAACCACATGGCAGCTATAGATCAGCTGTCTACTTGCGTTGCTCTGTGCTGGAATATAGATTTTTACTGTGTTTTTTTCCCCTCTGCATTGATAATGCTAAGTGCAGGTCACACTTGCCCTCATTTTGCTGAATTTCTCTGTTCATGGAACTGACACATCTTGGGAAAAAAATGTCAGTACAGAGCTGAATAGCGCCAGGGCAGCTGCTGCACATCCAAGGACCAGCTCAAAATGAGAGAGAGGTCAGCCTGCTTCCATGCTGTCTCAGGGCTTCACAGCTTCATTGGTACAAAGGCTGCTCGGTTCTTGCTGGTGCATTGATTTCAAACATTTATCAGAAATCCTTTGTATTTAAGCAGAGAAATGCACAAAAATCAATCGTATGCTTCTCTTACACAGGCTGTTTTTTAGCTCTATTGAAATCCATTCTCTCTACTGGGAAGAGATGCGGGTATGCAGGCTAAAAAGTTCGAATGTGCCCATATGAATTAAGTATCTACATCCCAGATGCTTGCTCTGATAATTGGTGGTCTTGTCCCTCCCTTGAAGGAGGCTGACTCCCCCTCCATCCTTACAATAGAGAAAGTTCAGCCGTTTCATGCTGCAACTGCTTAATCATCATAATTCACAGAGCTGATTGAGAGTTTTCTGTGCATGCTGTGCTGCAAACCATGTAGTAGCTCAGAAGTTTCTGGAGGAACAACTGAGGCACAAGCTGGAGGATGGATCATCCTGTAGTCTTTCTCTGCCAAGACCCACTGCCCAATCCATCAGCACCTGCATGGCCACCAAAGAGAGGTCTAACAACAAAACCATGAAGCCACATCAGTGAGAGGTATAGAAGAAGCCCTGCAGTCTAAAATCCTTTTAGTTATACTGGCAAAAGTCTGGATGCATGTTGACAGACACCTGCTTTTGCTGGCTCATGCTGTTTCCAACTGTGGTATGAGGGTACTGATGAAAAAGATTTGGCTGAATCACACAGCTTCTACAGGAAAAGGCTCTGCCAATGTTGTGCCATGCTGAGTAGATGCCCTTCAGAGGCTAAATCCAGTGAGAAAATAGAAATTGAAAGTGATTTCAAAGCTTATCCCCAAACACATATGTGCAGTAACCCTCAGACAGATACCCTCCTCTGTGTGTGTCTGAGCAGTGAGAAAGTTGTGCTCAGATTGCTTGGTTAAAGACAGGCTTTACAAAAATCCTCATTAACCTCTTTCAACCACAGTTTTGGTTGATCTCAAGCAGCCAGTGGAAGTTGCCAGAGCTGGCTCAGCTGATAATTTTTCCGCAGTGTGAGTGCTCCAAGGAGAAGCTGCCACATGTGACAGGTGGGTGATAATGGCATGGTCCTGTGCCACAGATTGTTCTGCAAGAGGGTGCTTCCCTGTCAAGCCAACTCATTGTCCATTTTTTCAATCAATTGAAGTTTGAAATGCATACACTGGGACACAACGCAAGTAACTGCCATGTGCAGATGAAAACTGATGCCTTAAGTGTTCCCACTTTGATCCACAAGGATGCAATCTTTGGACCAAAACAACAAAATGAGAACACTCACCTGAGATATAGTTAAAAGAAGATGCATGAATTATTGATATTCATCTAAGAATCAAAACATCCAAATATATAATGTGTCAGCATGAAAGATAATTATAAGAAGAAAATAACTTCCTCCTGCATCTTTCCTGATTCTGCTCTAGAAGTGCCAGTCAGACCTCCAAGGAACTGCAGTTGGAGGCCTAATTCACTGATTCTGTCATTAAAATCTGTGTTTGGGTCTAGAGTTGGAGTTTTCTCAGCAAATTTTCAGCGCTTTCCTTGTTCATTTCGATTTTTTTTTGATAAATCATTGAAACTGCATGTGCTTATGGGAAGGAGTGATTTGAGTTAAATATTTCAACAGTATGAGCATGTTAAGAAGTCCTGTTTCAACACTTTCTCATAAAAGCATAATCTGAATAATTTTCTTCTTTTTGATTAACTACTCATGCAGAAATAGATAATCTCTATTGAATCAAATTGTTGATAACAGCAGTAACACAGAAGGTGGTAAGGGTGACAAACCCAGGGCTCAGGCTGTGGGGGTGGGTAGGTGGCTGCACAGGGGCTGTGTGTTTTCCATGGCAGAGGAGGAGAGATTTTAGACAAAAGTATTTCCCCACTGGAGTTATGAAATACCTGGAGGGCAGAAATTCCCTGGTTAAAGCCTGCCTGCACCCAGCCATGCATCAAATATTAACACTGCATCTGCTGCATGTAGGACTAATGTAGCACAGCCCTGCAGGGAAATATTGAAAATTGTGAGGTTTCATTTCAGTGCTAAGCAAGAATGTGCTAAGGATGTGTTGTGTGAGTGATGTGACACTTTGAAGCACTGCCAAGCAATTAATAGACATTTTATGATAAGTCTCCTAATGATGTGGTTAGGCTCCTTTTAGGAGAAACAACAGTGATAGTGCCCTATTGAGACTGAAAACTATGAGTATTTCAGCAATACTCTAATTGTCCAAAATATTGTATGAAGGCATATTGATTTTAACAATAGTTGTGACGAGAATGATTTTTGAATTTTACAGTTCCAGAAAGGAAAAAACAAAACCAAACAGACCAAGGTTGATAAAGGGAGAGAGAAGGACATGCCACTAAAAGGAAAGTAAAATAAATTTAAAAATATGATCTTTCCAATTGAGTCTTCTAGACAATCAGCTAAGACATATATTTCATTTTAGAGTGAGGTAGGAAACAAATTTCCAATTCAGTCATGATTTAAGTATTTCAGATACATAAACCCCTTTGAGTAGGGTTTTACATCAAACCCCTTTATTTATCTGCTGAAATATGTAAGATGGAGGGAAATTAGTATTTTTATTTTTTTTTCCCAAGTCTTCTGGACTCATTTAATGAAGGAATCATGAGCTGCAGCACTAAGAAACTTTAAACCAAAACCTTAGTCAGATGAGAAACAGAATTTTGTGAACTAGATTCTGCTAATGGATTTTGTATAACTCTTCATGTGATCATGACCCAAATGATCTGAATACACACATATCTTTCGTAGAATGTCTGGAGACTTACCATCTGCTTCACAAAGCCCTGGTGAAAGTGGCATTTGGGGAAAAAAAGAAAAGGATGGGAAGGGAAGAAAAGAGAATAGTATTGATTCTTAGGTTATATAAAGATTCTAAATTGAGTTCAGGCAGTTTCCCCCACATGCCACACAGCACATGGGGCAATAGCTGACTCCTGGAAGAGCATGGCTCACCATCACTTAGACAAGGAGCAGGCTGCTCAGATTGCTGATGCACACATCCGTGAAGTTGGTGGCTTTGAAGCTGTGCCAGATTGCTTGCCTGTTGCTCCAGTCTGTTTCTTCACTGCATGTTTCTTGCAGAATATTTAATTAGCAAGACTGCTCAGGGTTTCCTGCAAAGGGGGAGGGGAAAGAGAAAGATGTGCTAGCATTGCATCAAAATAAGGGAGCTAAGGAAGGGATGTTTTAGATGAAGCAGGGCTGGTTCAATTCTCCTTAAAATTGGTTGTCCCACAGAAGGTGGAAAGCAGAGAAAACGGACTGAGAGAGTTACAAGTCTCTGAGGGTAGGTAGCTTTGCTGCTAATTTTGCTACCTGAACAAGCTGTCATGAAAAGACAACTGATCTTAGATGAAAGATACCTTCTTCTCTTTCCTCATCTCTTCTTCCTCAGGAATAACTACACAGTTGCCCATCTCTCAGCAGCACCAACTCATGCCACATTTCAAGGCTTTGAAACAAGCAAAGCACATGGTGCCATACATGAATAACAAACATCCAGTTTGACTGAAGAGATTGTCAGACCATGACTTGAAGAGGACATTTAAAAAACACTGTGTTCTCCTCTTCCATTGATACTGCCATGCTAAATTTTTGGGATACCTCCTCAATTGCTGTTTCAGAAAACATCCAAACAGCCCAATTACTCAGGAAGTGGCTGTGATCTCCTCCTGTGCATTTGTGCTCAAACCACAATCAAATCAAAACTGAAATCAAAACTGCTTCTCTAGCTGTGTCTTCACTGCCCTTCTTGTGAAAGCCCAAATCATAGCCCAAATCAAGTTCCCTCCCTATGTTTGCAGGCTGGTTTCCTAACCCCAGAAGTACCTGACCTACTCAGTGTCCACCTTTTTTCCCTGTTACGTGTCTCCAAGTAGCTAAATCAATGCTTTCATCTCACTCTTCCAGTGCCTTCTCACACTTTGCAACAGTCTTCTGGCTATTTAATCTGTAACTTACATTTCTGTTCTATTTCTTTTACTCAGTAGGACTTTGTGATGTGTTTTGTTTAGAAAATGCCTCATAAATGGTAAATGGTTTGATGAATTTTCAATGTAGAGGCACATACTGACAAAAGATCCAGAAGGTGGCAGGGGAATCCTTGTCCCCATATCTGAATTGCAAGGTGCTATCTTCAGTACTGCTGTGTGTCCACTACATGGAAAGAATAAACCAAAAATATGATTCACTGGTTGCTTGCTCTGACACCTGGGATAGTATAATTAAGCACTCTTTTCTGCTGGTACTTTTACAAATACTTTCAACTTAATGTCCTGTTTCAAATTTTCTTTACTAAGCATAAATTTTATTTGAAGTTGAGTGTCAATAAAAATACCATGTAGGGTTACATTTGCTCTGAAAGTAAGGGGCATTTATTTTTCTTTATTATACAAATAAGTGCTTTGACAGAGCAAATAAAAAAAAATCTATTTTCAAGAGGAAAAATTTTTTTCAACAGTAAAATTCACTCTCATTGTTGGTCTAATTGTCTATCAGTCAAGTCATGGACTATTACCTGATTTTGCTTGAAGAGGTAGCATAGGATATTTAAAATAGCTGTCGGTAGGTAATACAGAGTAGATCTTCTTTCCTCCAACCTCTGCAAAAAGCTATAGATGAACACAAAAGTGCTGGCTAATATCCCTCCATGAAAGTCAAGGCTATTTTTTTCAGTTATGAAATTATCTTATACAATGAATTAAATAAATTAAATCAAAGCCAAGCAAGTTGTTCTTGTATAGTGCAAGTATCCTAGATAGGATAGGAGTATCTCTCTGTTCCTCTTTATCTTCTCTGCTGGCAGATGATTATCTTAAGGAAACATGAGGTATTAGGTGGCAAAAGACTAATCCATCACTTCTATGGGATCTTTTTAAAAAGTGTACTTCTTTACTAGATACACTGAACTAAACTAGGAAACTGTCAGATGTTTCTGCTAAGCAGCTCATATGCTAAGAGCAGAGGAGCTCACATAGCCATGAAATCAGCCTTCATCAATCTGATTTTCTTCATTTCTGATTTTCTGACTATCCCTTTTTCTGGGATACTTCATCCCTTGTTTTAGTGACATTACATCCACATGTTAACTACTTTCTGTATCAACCTGTCACAAAACTGACTTGAATATAGCTGTGGTGGACTTGTTCTGTGGGTAAGGCAACTTCTAAATGCTGTGAAGGGCCCTTGCTGATGTGTGAGCTAGACTTACCTTCAGCCCTGCAATCATTTTGTGTGAGCAAAAAAGCAAAAATTATCTGTGCATTGGTGTGGTGTCACATGTCTGTGTTGTCTGGTCATGCTGAAGAGCTTGGTTTAACTTCAGCCGTGTCTTTGAGAGCTCATGCAATAACAAAGCCCAAACCTCCTGTTTGAAAACTTTGAGCATGAACAAAATGTGTTAAAGTGGCTTGAGAAAGGAACAGGGAAATAAAAAGAATATAATAATGGTCTTTTGATAGGCTTCCCCTGGAACTGTTTCTCTTTGTATCCTTCTGGAAAGGAAATAAATGTTCTTGGGCCTCATCTCTTCTTTTCTACTCAGTCTTAGGGTAACAGATTCTGGTGATAAGTGTTCAGAGAGTTTTCAGCACTATTCAGGTACAGAGGAAAATGTATTCTCCAACAACAAGCATACATGGAACTTTAATTTTATGACAGCTCTGTCACTGTGTGCATGATACCATCCAATTCCAAGGAAAAATTTCATATCAAACAAACAATTAAAGAAAGACAAAAATCTAAGAGGAAAATAGAGACTTTCAACAAATATTCCTATACCCTCTAGAAATAGAAAATAAGAAAACAAATATCACTCCTAACAGCTGTTAAAATCCCTGTCTATTTTTCTGGTATTATTACTAAACAAGGTCATAAACCTAACATAGATGGCAGTTTAGAAAGAAGCTTGTGAACTTAAGATGATGTAAAAAAGGATTCACAGAGTCAGACTAAGAATTCAGGGCCAACATGCCAATATGTCAGACCCCAATTTATTTCCTTTTCTGTTGTGCTTGTTAGGATAACAACATCAGTTTGGACTATTCCGTTCCCCAGGAAGCACACAACATGCATCTCTCAGAGAGCCAAGAATAGAATTGGGATTCTTTATGATCAGCTCCCTACTGAGTGCTAACAAGCAACCATGTAATATATTGAGAAGGTGTGAGCATGTCAAGCTCCTTGCCCAGCTGGATATAAAAATAGGAAATAAGCGCCAAGACAAAAGCCTAACAAAGATATCAGTAACAGTGGCATAGAATGGTTTTGTCAAATGTGTTTGATACGTGATATTTGCACAACTGCTCTGCTTTAGGTAGCTGTGGAAGCTCTTGCTCTCTTGAAGTAAATCTACTACCTTGCATGTAAGGTATTGGAAATGAAGTGATGGCCTTATGGAGAGATTTAACTTCTCACCTATTACTCTTCCAACATTAAAAAAAACAAGAAGTATTTTCCCTCATTCCTTATTTCAATTATTTTAGGCAAGAGAGAGTTGACACATATTCCACATCATTTGCAGCTATAAATTATAATTTCTGTTTGCTAATTTTATCTTCTTGCAGGATCCTTGGATCTGTTCGCATTTATCAGAATGCTCCAAGGAGCAAGGTTTTAGTTATGACATTGATTTGTGGGTTTTGAATTTTTTTTCACCTGCATTAATTTTTCAAAGTATGGAACGTGTTTTATGCTCTTTGAGACCTTGAAATAAAGAGTTTGTATTTGCCAGATGTATTTTTTAGAGAGCTTTCATGAGCATTTTAACCACGTCTCTTAAATGTTCTTTGTGGCATTTAGTTGGGTAGACGTACAGGGCACAGGATTCATCTTTGATCCCTGACAGAAAAAAGGTAAAACTTCCGCTTCTATCTGCCATGAATGCTCATGATTCTGCATTTGAATTGTGTGTTTTAAATATCCTACAGATCATCTCTCTGTACCTCAAATGAAATACAGAATTTAGTGGCTTTCAATATCATAGAATTGTACAATCATAGAATGCTTTGTCTTGGAAGGGACTTTAAAGATGGTCTTGTTACACCATCCACTAGAGCAGGTTGTTCAAAGACCCATCCAACCTTCCCTTCCAGGGATGGGGCACATACAACCTCTCTGGGAAACCTGTGATAGTGCCTTACCACACTCATGATAAAGAATTTACCCCTAATATCTAACCTGAAACTACCCTCTTTCAGTTTAAAATTCCCCTTTGTCCTATCACTGCATGCCCTTGTCAAAGGTCCCTCTCCTGCCCTCATACAGCCCCTTTAGGTACTGAAAGGCTGCCATAAGTTCACCCTTGAGCATTCTTCTCTCCAGGCTGAACTCTCTCAGCCTGTCTTCATAGGAGAGGTGTTCCTGCCCTCTGATCATTATTGTGTTCCTCCTCTTGACTCGCTCCAGCAGGTCCTTGTCCTTCCAGTCCTGGGGACAGCAGGGCAGGACACAGCACTACTGGTGGGGTCTCATGAGAGCAGAGCAGGGGAGCAAAATCCCCTCCCTGACCCTGCTGGCAACACTGCTCTGGATGCAACCCAGGAAACAGCTGACTTCATGGACTGCAAGTGCACAGTTATTGCTCAGTTATATTCAGTATTTAATTCACCAGTATCCTCAAGTCCTTCTCCACAGAGTTGCTTTCAGTCCACTCATTGCCCATTCTGTATTTGTGCTTGTGATTTTTCCAGTCCAGGTACAGGATCTTGAACTTGGTCTTGCTGCCCTTCATGAGGTTCTTCATGGCTGCCCCTCTCAAGTCTGTCCTGGTCCTTCTGCATGGCACCCCTTCTCCCCAGCCTGCTGGATGCACCACAGAGCTGTGTATGACCCACAAGCTCTCTAAGAGTGCACTGAATCCCTCAGTCCGTGTCACTGACAAAGATATTAAACAGCACCTGTCCAAATACCAGCTCCTGAGAAATGCCAGTTGTCACTGCTCTCCACTCAGACACTGAGTCACTGACCACAGCCCTTTGAGTGCAACCTTCAGCCAATTCCTTATCCATCGAGTGGTCCTTCTGTCAGATCCACGTCTCTCCAGCTTAGAGATGATGATGTTATGCTGAGCAGCGTCAAATGCTTTGCACAAGTACAGGCAGATAACATAAGTTGCTCTTCCCTCATTCACCATGCTGCAGCTCCTTTACAGAAAACCACCAAATTTGTCAGGCACAATTTGCTCTTCATGAAGCCATATTGGCTGTCACAAATTACCTCCTTATTTTCCATGTGCCTTTGCATGGTTTCCATTAAGATCTGTGCTATGATCTTGCTGAGCATGGAGAAAAAATCATTTAGGAGGAAAAGATGTATTTAGCGAGGTTGCTTTGTTATTTCACTTAGCTTTGGGAACTTAATGGAAGTTGTACTGTACAGCAGTGGGAATAAACTGTTAGTGCTCAGGGTTGGGTTGCAACCACTCATTTTGAAATGAAACCGCACTATTTTTCTTTAAAGCATTATTTAGTTAACCCATAATCCGTGAAGAGTGGAAGTCCTCCACCAGTTTTACACAGTCTCTTTCATGACATTCACAGAAGAGCTGTATAGAATAAATTAAGTTCTGAAAAGAAAACCCCAGGTTATTTTCACTGAATAGTTTTTATCGTAGATATTGTGAACATTATAGAAATATCTGACCTCTAATTCTCCTTAAAGAAAGAAATACCATCTCCTTGGGACACCATTGTTATCTCATATCTCTCTAAAGAAAAAAAATGAACATCAGAGAAACCTGTGCCTCTACAGAAGCAGAAATTTTCCTGCTGAATTTCAAGCCATTTTTCAGCAACCAGGAAGCTGAAAGCACACTTCACAACTCTTGTGTCCTTGTGACCTTGGTGGACTATAAAGACTTGGATGTCAGACTTTCAGCTGTGGAATGTAAAACTAAGCTGTTTGACAAACCACATCAGTCAGTGCCTCTGAACAGTGGCTCAAGAACCAGGACTTACCCTTTTTCTATTGAATGATTTATCAGAGTGGTAGAAAATATTGAGCTACTGCTTAAGAAATGCCAGAGGACACTGGACCCAGGAGGAATAACATGCATAATTCATGACACTGATCAACAATATTCATAGGGAACAGTAACTACTTCCACTTTTTTAGTGGACTTATATTTTATAATAGGAAATTGCACAGGCATTCATCTTTATTCATAAATATTAGGGCAGATAGTTTCCCAAACCCATTGGAAAAACTATACATGCAAAAATATATTATGGATGTATTATTTTCCAAGACCATGTGTATTCTGAGCTATGGGGAATAACTGGAAGATGGGAAACCAAGAGAGGAATCTGTCTGTTCACCCAGGCACTTTGGATCTGTAAAATCTACTGTCTACCTCCATGAATCAGTAGGTTTCTTTCTGGTTTCAGCTGCTAGGTTTTAAATACAAAAATTAAAGCTTTTTGTCACTTAAAATAAAAAGAAAGCTCTAATTGAGCTGAACTAAATTATGGAATGTTTCTTCTCGGCCATAAATTAGTGTTTGCTATTGTCATCAGAAGACATTTGGGGTTTTTTGGCAGGATGGAGGCATATATCAGTTTTAGGGGGAAGAGTTTCATTTGGTTAAATCTGAAGTTCTACTCTTATTAACTTCTCTCTGTCACTGCCTGCAAAGGGGGAGCTGGTTACCCCAGTCCTGGCCATTTCTGGGAAGTTTTCATGCAGATTGGCTTCTCCCATTAGTTAAGCTGAAATGCCTTCCCCTGCTGCAAGGGCAGAGCCCTGAGGCACACACGGTCACTGTGTGTCAGCTGGTACAAATACGGCCATTTGACTGTGAGGCAGCAAGAGCGGGGTATTGTGCCAATCCTGAGATTATACTGCACCTTACCTACTTGCAGAAAGATGTGTCTCTCCTGTAGATCCTCTGTCATGGTATCTGGTGTGTTGAGACTTTGGACAGATGAAGATGTTTGAGAAGGTATTAGACTTCTAGATACATGTACTTGAATTGCTGTTTTTCTTTTAGTATATATTTTTATGTTTATTTTTATTTTCGCATCAATTCCTTGCATATAGTTGAATAACAGTTGTGCCTCAAGGGCACAAAATACTGAAATATCAAATTACTGAAGCAAATGTTTGTGCCTTAGATCATGTCATATGGGGCTCTTAGGAAATCATCTCTGCACTTGGAAACACACTTTGAATAAAGAAAAAAAAAGAATAATGTTAAGGCTTCAATAATTCATCAAAATTCAGTTTAAATAAATAATAAACCATAAAACTAAACACCTAATCATCCAGCTCCTGATTCTTTTGACTCATTGTTTATTAGCTTCTCAGTAAATTAATTTGTGTGATTTACCAAGTTAAATGCTAAAGAGTAAAAAGGTTAATTGAAGGTTGGAGTAGGATACATTATTGAGCAGTTGACATATTGCCTTGATGTTATGAATAATCTGGAATTAGTTCAATAGAGTTGCAGCCGCTTCTCCCAAGTCTGAACTTGACCTGCAGTCTTTCTTGCGGAGGCATTGTCACTTCTTTTTGTCTAACAGGGCTGTGAGTAATTTGGTTTTTTTTACCTCCCTTCTCAAAAATATGAATTATTAATAACATGAAGAATACATTGAGGAAAGAAAAAAAACCCAAAGTATATCACATCTTTCCAAACCTATAAGAATTTGAAAAAAGGGAGAACAAAAAAAGTTAAACATCCATACCTGAGGTTGCTCGTTTGCATGCCAACAAAAGATAGTGAAGGAACTACAAAGATGCTTTGAAATGAGAGCATTATAAGAACAAGAAGAATTTTGAATTAATCAGGGCACGCTTGTATAAGCAGATCCAAGATGCCAGAGGGTTTGGAAACTCTTTTTCTGTAAATCACTTCCTATCACAGATACTCTTTCTGAAAGGAAGATGGGGAGGTGAGCATAGGGGGCAGATGGGGAGGAGGAGGTCCCATCTTTGACATCCTCTGAATTAATGCAGATGTCAGGCAGCAGCTGAGTGTGTTGAAATAGAACTCTATATCAAAACAAAGGTTTTGCAACTACTGTGCTAATGATGAAGGGCAGATCTGCAGCAGGTTTCATTTGCCAGAGATCCAATAGAGGTAATGCAAATCACACTAACTGAGTATCTATCCCTTCATTTTGTGCTACTTCTTCTCCTTTCCCAGCCTCAACTCCCCTCATTTTTGTGATAAACAGGACTTGAACTCTGCTGAGCCTCACAATTCTGCATCTCGTTGATGATTCATTAAGATTTTATCATTCCAGTGACATGTTATTGAACCCAGTTTCCTTAGGGGGCTGGTCTGGTGATTACAGGAGTAACCAGTGACTGCTTAATCACCCACTTCATTATATTCATATTAATAATAAATACCAGGAGGTAGACAGTTATAATTACATCGCTAGTTTAGGAAGACACGAGCCTATAAAAGTTGACAACACTGAAATACAAATTCGGACATTTACATCATGTAAATAGATGTGACTTGGAAGGTGCAGAGAAAGGTAAGAACATAAACATGGTGATTTTAAAGAGAGTTATTGTCACAGCAATCATGATGGCGTTCAATTAAGCAGAAGAAAAATACTTCCTTGAGCATGAGCAGCTTAGAAGAGATCAGGCAGGATGATATTCACATGTCTGGCTGAGAAGTATTTTCCATGAGGGAAAGAGACCCCAAAGAACCTTCTGGTAGCCTTGCTCTGATGTTCTTTGCAGTAAGAGGCTGCAAATATCTATGTCCATAATGTCCCTAATGTATGTCATATATCTCTAAGGTTGAACTCATCCACCTTTG
>JAYDZK010000001.1:35291590-35335328 GCA_034509185.1 Euphonia xanthogaster
CTAAGGTTGAATTCTTCCGCCTTTGATGAGCAGATACTTTGCAGAGCAGGGATTTTTCAGCCTTGTGTAAGTCTCACAGCACAGCAGTTCCCCAGACATGCCAGCAGTGCTGAGCAGACAGCCTTTTCTAACTCTAATGAACTGTGGCAAACACGCTGAAAGGTTTGACACAATATGATTCATCACAAAGTGGCAAAATGCTGAGCTGGATGCACGCTGCACTGAAAACCCAGACAGGAGAGGGCTGTTTTCTGGTTTGCTATACATGCCTATTTAAAGATTAGATGAATTGTCATCCAGAGGATCTTGCTTGCTACAGAAGCAAGGGGTGACTATGTAAGTTCTGATACCTAAGTTAAAGGAGATGTTGAGTGAGGGCAGGAGAGGGAGCATATTGGATATGACCAAAGAGTCATGAACAGCAACAGTATGTCTCCCAAAGAAAGATAATACTGTTTTCATGACTGAGAATTTCTGAAAACTACAGGTTCAAAATAAAACCTGATTTTTCTGAAAATCCAGAAGGATCTGCTCCCTATTACATTTAAAAAGAGGCTTGGCTTTCTTATATTTTGAACATGTCAATGTTTTGTTGCAGAAGTTTGTTTTCTCATGACTAAAAATGTTATTTGTACAGTGCAGCTAAAGTAGTTGACACAAGAAAAGAGATGGCAGAGTTGCATCCTGAAGAGGACTAAGAAAAGTCTAGCCTAAGTTCAGAAGGTGGATGCTTAGGCAGTTCATAACTTAATTAATTTCCTAGAGCTTCACGTATTTATGTAGCACTTTAAAAATCAGAGATCTCAAACGAACAGAAACTAGAAATGTTGGTTCAAGTTTCTTCAGGTAAGGGATTTAGTGCTCCCAGCTGCTAGCTACAGTGTAAAACAGTAGATAGCAAGATGTTCATAATTGTGCCATCTCTTGTAGACAATTTCACATGGTTTAAGCAATATGTGAGTTTGGTCTGTAAGGAAAATAAGCGGCATATGCTAAAAGGCTTAGATTAACAATCCCTGCCAATCACTCAGTGATTATTTATCTGAAATGTCTCTGGGATTTAAACACTGAATGTTTGGTGTAAGGCTAGTTTGATAGGCTTGAAGAAAATGGCTGACCATGCCACCAGTCCCAGAATACTTGGTCTCTTGAGCCATTGTAGTATTTCATATCTCCTTGCCAAGCTATGCCTCCAAGTCTGTGCATCCAGGAGAATCTTGACTGTGCAGAGCGTCTAGCTGGTGTGATACACCAGTTTATAGGGAAATCATTATTTTCCAGGGTCACAGTTCTTCCAGAGAAGAAACTTTTTGTGAAGCTGTTAAGCTTCAGTAGTGGAGAGAGGTTTGGGGGAGTGGATCCAGCTGAAATAAAACAATAACTAGGAAAAATAGAATCAATGATTTGTGGACAAAGGTCAAGTACATCTTTTACTCCTTGACAGATGGTGCATTAAAACTGAAAACCACTGAAGAGCTGAAGAACCAAGACTGGGAAATAAAGGAATATTTCTGCAGTTGGGCACACATTCTTTAGATAGACAGAAGCATGCAGGGATGATTTTGGGCAACCTCATTCATTTGTGCTCAAATCCACAAATGCATACATGAAGAAAAGAACAGTCAATTCTTTGTATGCCAAAAAAAGGTATAGAAGGAAAACTAGGACACAAAGATTCATCTTTATTGAAATGGAACAGCTGAAGGTTCTGTCACCAGAATATGTATTAGGTAGATCAAGGAAAGAAAAACTACTATAATCCAGCCATTTAAAATTTGCAATACTTTTATAAAAATAGATTCAAACTTTGCTAATATGCATTTTGATTAACTATACATTTTCATCTCATTTCCATTGCTCCTTCAGGCTCCACATCCCCAGTTAGGCAAATAGCTGGCCTTTACCAGATGACACCAAATTGAATTCACCATCTGAGTTACAATTAGATAAAGCATTCAGTTTTGATCCTTTATTCTTCTGAGTTACTGGAAAGAAAAGATAATACCCCTACAGCCTTGGTCTCTAAGGCTTCCCGCAGAAAAGCATATTTCTTCACCACAGTGAAATATGCCTAATTGGTTAGACTCTTCTCTAAAGATACAATTAGTAACTTGAATTCTAAGCTCCTCTACTGAGAAGAGAAATAGGTATTCCAAAATCATGCCTCACTGTTTCCCTCCTTAGTTTCAGCAGAGTTTTGGCTTGAACAGAAGGAGTGTAAGAAATGCCTGCTTATATAAGAGGACAAAGCAGAAAGATAACATCAACCTGGACAAGATGAAAGTGCCAGCAACTTTGTAGCGCATAGCTGAACTCTCTACTGAAGAGGCGCTGGGGGTGTGATTTCCAAGAGCAGAGACAAGAAATAAAACATACTTCAGAAGCCAGTATCTTGAAAAAGGAGAATAATAATTCTAATCTCAGCAAAGGTTAAATCTGATTTACACACTTGTTAGCCCTCTTTGTGATAACTTCTACCTTGTATTTGGGTGAGCATCTATTCTGGCTTCTAGTTCAACCAAAGGCAGAAAGAGGCTTTTATTCTCTCTTTGCAGCACCTGCTGCAGAGAACTCAAAAACAGGCATAATGGTGAAATAGTTAAAAATTACCACTAAAGATCTCTGAACTAGAGTGTGATATTTACTGATAGCTTTTGCTCTGAGAAGATTAACCACAGAATGTTACACTGCTACAACACTCAGCTCTTCAAGGTGATAATTTTGTAGGATGTTATTTCTTATTAATGCCCCAAGCAAGCAATTAGAGCAAAGTTCCAATCCAAGCAGTATTGTGCCACTTCCCACATATCTATGTACTGTTCGTACATGTACCTGTATCTTATATGATTAAATGACCTCCATAACCCCCAGAAAGTCTAGGTTGCTTGTCCATTAGCAGACTCCTTTGGGCACTGGGCTGCCAAAGCAGAACAGAGAAGTTTTTCATTTCAGAGGGAATCACTTGGACAAAATCCAATGCCCAGGTTTAGCAGATAGACCTCTTATCACCACGGGAATGATGATGGGTAGAAATGTTGGAGGACTTAGTGATCAAATTAAAGTTACTATACAATAACTTCCTGTTTCAATAGTCCCCTCTTATTTGCTGAAATTGTAATCATTGCCTTTCAAGAAGTGCAGCAGCAGAGATTTGCTGGTGAGGAGCAGTATCCGAAACAATGTTCCCCTGTTGTCAAATTCAAGTCTGCTCTTTCAGTGTCATGCATGCATTCATTCTTTTTAAACAGGGATTTCTCCACACCTTAACAAGCAGTCCTTTTTTTCCTGCACTTTTGGCACTGCCAGAGGGAATTACAGTAAAGTCCACAGAAATCTTTTACACATTGTTGATCAGTCATTGGTATAAAGATCTGTAGGTTCACAGAATTAAGGCTTCACCCATATATACACTGGTATACAAGTGGGAATCTGTCAATTTTCCAGAGACTTTTCTAGACAATATGATATTTCCAGGTGCAGTACAATGATGGATTTCATGGGAGCTATACCAGAATAAATCTCTGATGTGAATCTGCTCTGTCAAAACTTCCACAGAATTTGATTTATTCTAGACTTCATATTTTTTTGAGTCTGGTTTTATTTGGGTCCAATGTATCTGCACTGGAGATTGGCCTTGGGCCAATACTAGGAAAAATGCAGAAACACCCCTGTCCCTCCATAAAATTGATTCAACCAGCTGTTAATGTTTCCACTTATTTTCTTTGAGTTATTAATCTCAGAAGGTTTTGCAGATATGAATTCCTTGTTCCTTATTCTGTGCATTTTGAAGGGCTCTCATGACCTTCAATAAATATGCTGGGTATAACATGACGATGCAGAGAGTGGGGGGGTGGCTTGTGTTTGAAGTGTGTATTGCATGCTTAATTTCAAGAATCTCTTTGCCCCACGGTACATAATTCCACTAGGATTCTAGTAACAAATGTGGGTGCTTGGTCATGTTCTGTATAGGGGTTCAATTAATTTGCTCTGATTAACTGATTCAAATTACACATTAAAGATTTGGAAAAGGATCACTTCATGTTTATGCTATCCTCAGCTCTTTTTTCATGTATGCTTTAGCATCTACCCTTCAAAATCTGCAGCCATGACACCTTTAGAAGACAATAATGAACAAATCATGCAAAAGAACAAATCCCTGGGACTGCCTTTATCATTATGCATCTGTATAATATTGACCGAACAAGAGACAGTTTTGAACTCTGGTTTGGATCCACCGTCCATTTCAGAGGGAATCAGTACACTAGAGAGTCATGAGGAATAAGAATTTGTGCACAAGATTTTGCAAATAAGAATAGTTTCAGAGAGGAAAAGAGAATGGATATAATCATGTTTTCACTGTACTTCTTTCTCAATCACTTTGAATATTTACTGATCTCTGAATATTCAAGACAGGAGCTGTAATTGTCAGGCTACACAAGACTCCTGGGGGATGAGCAGCAGCTTTTGCAGTACCTTACGAAACAGTGAATTTTTGCTGAAATAAGCCAGTATAAAAACATACCAGGATGGGAAAAATTATTTGATATTTTAATCATTTTTTACATACATTAATAAAATCCTGTCTTGAATAAGATGCAAGAATAGTGATCATAGAATCATTAAGGGTAGAAAAGACCTCCAAGCTCACCAAATCCAACCTTTGGCTGAATACCACCACACACACTAAGCCCCGTTGGGCAGTGTCATGTCCACACAGTTTTTCAAACACTTTCAGGGATGAAGACTGTTCCAGTGCTTTAACATTCTTTCAATAAGGAAGTTTTCTGATAACCAACCTGGGCCTCCCCTGGCACAAATTGAAGCCATTTTCCCCTTGTTCTGCCACTAGCTGCCTGGGAGAAAAGGCTCATCCCCGCTTTGCTACAACCTCCTTTCACATCGTACTAGAGGGAAATAAGGTCTCGCCCAAGCCTTCTTTTCTACAGATTGAACAACCCTGGTATGCTCAGCCACTCCTCATAAGACTTGTTAGTCAGTGCTGAAGCGATCTCAGTGGGGTAGGAATTCACCCACAGGCTTGAAATGAAGGGGGCGCTTCAGCATCCTACCCTCTCCAAGCAGAAGCCTGTGACTCATTTGAGTCAGCTTCTGGAGATGCCCATCTCCCTCAAATCAGTGAGAGAGATGGGCATCTCCAGAAGATGATTTGTCTAATGACAGGTGTTTATGAAAGGGTGAATAAATTACCTTTTCAAAGAGCCTGGCTCTTTCCACTCACTCTGTGTAGAGAATAGATGTCTTCAGATCCTACTCTGTAGAACTGAAAGTAGAATCCAGCCCAGCTACCTTTGTTTCTTTCATTACCTCTTAGTTTATAGCACATGCTGTTGTTTCTGTATAAACGAAAGATTTTGAGACTAATTCAATATTTCATCTTTGTTTTGGGTATTAATCAATCTCAGCAATGGTTTATTGAATTCTACGGCACAATGCTAACAAAATTGATCATTTAATGATGTGATATTTTATATACCATCAAAGACATAATAAAAATTTCTTTTATACTGATTTTTTAATATATATGATCATTCTATGTATCTCTAAATGACAACAAACTTTTATTATTGCACAAATGGAAACTTCTGTTTTGATTTTTCAGACTTTGTTCATTAGTATTGAAAATGAACAAAGTGTTTGCTCTATATGGGAAAAACAAGCCTGTCTGATTGTGTTTCTAAACTGTAAAATGCAGTGGTTACCCTACAAACATGAGGATTTTGTTAGAAGTACCAATAGTTTCAAAGCCTTTCTTACCTTTTATATTGCTACCTCTGTCAACCTTTTTTTCCAACAGGAAATTAGGACACCATAACAGGGTTTTTTTCAGCCCACATTTAGAACATTTCAGAAAAAAGGTCTTGCTTATTCCGCCAATATTTTCTAGCCAACCATTTGCAAACTCTGTATCATATCTTTTATGCACTGGGAATTTCACTCTGGGTATTTTACTATCCTGATCTGGAACCATTCCCAATATTTTCATCTGAAATTTCCCATCACACACTCCAGATCTCTTGGCAGTTTGATTTCTTCAATTTCTCATAGATCTCACATATTGAGAAGCATCCTAACTCAAGGATCACTGTGCCAGCCCATAGAAAGATGCCTGGCAGTGCTAAGGCACAGCTGATCATCAACATTATTTTTTTCCAGGTAACTGACAAAGAAAGTGAGAGGACAAGATAATGAAGATGTAAAGATGACTAATTGGTTGATTAAATGATGACAGTTCAGGGATATTCAACTTTATTGAGATATTAATAGAAAGAACATGCTTCAGCTTCATGTTACAGTAGAGAAATGTCTGGCTAAGGTCACTGAGTCCCATCAAAAAAGCTTTAGAGTAGGAATTAAAAAAGAAAATTGGGAGATGAGGTATTTTCACACTTGATCCTAGGGAAAATAGACAAGTGCAGCTACAACTGTAATGGATAAAGGACTATGAGCCTAGGTGCCTAAAATGAAGGAAAAATTAATATAAATCAAGAGTGTAGCCAGGCTGCTGAAGTGATTAAGAAAAAGGATTATTCCCCTTTTCAACAGAAATATTTAGTGATTTGTCTACCGCTGCTGTGAAACAAAAAGGGAGAACTTGAGCTCCTAGAGGCTTGGATTTGGACAAGGTCAGAGATATCCCTCATATTATTTGGAAAGAAAACACAACATAAAAACATCATTAGAAAGCCTTTTTTTTTTTTTTTCCTGCCAGGAGATCAGATGCTATGCAATGACTAGGCTACTATTTTTGGAGATGGCAGTCAACAATGTTTTCCAGGAAATCAAAAGATAAATGCACAGAATACTATTGCTTTAGACAGAGTTTTGAGAGGAAATGAGAATACTATAATAGCCTCTTTTTTCTTTCTTTTCTTTTTTTTTTCCAAATCATGTTTCTTTTTCAGTAATCTGTAGAAATGAACAAATACCAACTCCACTGGAGGACACTGCTCTTGAAACTAGCTCAGAATTGAACAGAAAGAAGACTGGGTTTCTAGAAGACCGCAACTTCTGAATTTTTCTCATGGTCAAAGGGCTGTACTGTCAAGAACATGTGCCTAAAAAGGGGGAATCTTGTTAAAAGGGATTTCACTAAACGGATGACTATTCAATCAAAAAAGATGCTAGCAAGTAGGGAAGTTACATATGCAAGATAGAAAATGAAAGAAGTCTTCATAACAAAAGGTTATAACCTAGATATCAAGGATACCTAGGATATCTCCTTGATATCCTAGATATCAAGAAGAATAAAATAGAGAATTTTCCAAAAGTGGGATGTGCTTATCTTTGCAAGGCATATTAAAAGAAATAGCCAGGCACCATTCAACTAAATGGAAAGTTGTCTATCATTGAAATTTGCTCATGACTCAGGTTCATAGTGTATTATCAATACATAGGGATGTCAGAATGTCACATCAAAACATGCAGGGCAAATCCAAGAATAGAAAAAGTAAGAACACAAACAACATAAGAATTTGCAACAACTAGTGCAAATTACTATCAACGGGGTGGTTCTCAGCTGTAAATAGCTGAGGAACAGGAGAAAGTGGTTGTGCTAAATGATTGTAGGATGACAATGAAACACCAAGGGTTTTTTCATGTAGAAAAAATTTTACTCTTAAAATACCTCAAGGAACGAAGACCTCCTCCAGTGGCATCCCACTGTCTGTTGTTCAGATCATATTAATTCAAAGTGAAAAAGAAGCAGAAGAGGCCTTCATAAATGTTCAAGAAATGGAAGAATGAAAGAGTTTTGTTTGATCAAATCCATGAAATAAAACCTCAGAAGATGATAAGATCTTTCTCTGAAAATGTTTCTGGATAATGAACAGCAGGAGGAGGAAGAGTCACACAGTTGTCAGGAGAGAGCCCTGTATGTGCAAATACATAGGTATGATATAGATACCAGCAAATATAGGCAGAAAATTACACAGGTTGTCCCAAAGTCTTAAATAGTTTAACTATACCTTTGTGCACCCAGGGGAAACAGAAACACTGCTCACCTTAAAAGTGGATTTGCTAGCACCCAAACCCTGGTAACTGTAGTTTCTGTTACTTAGATATAAATTTGAGTGCAAGAATCAAACTTTTCTTAACAAAAAATAGAATGAAATTAATGATGCAAATTCATGATCAAACATCTTATCATCAGTCTTTTTGTTCTTTTGTGAGGATAAACACCTTTCAGAATCATAACCAATAGCCTGAATACTACTGAAGGGTTTTTTAAGTGCAGAATAAAGAAAATCTTTAGTAAAAAATGGTCTGTCTAAATTATTAGATCTACCCAGTTCTTTTTAAAACAAATAAACAAAAAAAAAAAATTTAACTTCTTAAAACATTCATTTCATATGAGGTAAATCACCACCACTTAAGTTAATAGTGCTATATTTGGCTTCCAGGCTGATACAAAATGCAAGTAAATTTAATCCAAAAGCTGTATTTTTATAGCTGTTAGGAATACCAGACATGCCAGCATAAATAACTTCAGACAGCTCCACTCTATGATAACATACACAAGCATTTTGAATATTTTACTAATTCAAATCAAACACCAAGTTCCCAGCTCTAAGGAACTGAGCAATTGACTGGGCTACTCTCTGGGTGTCTTGTCATTTTGTCTATATGAGGTCTTAGTCATTTTCCTATGCCAAATAAATTAATGCTATCTTTTGATTATGAATTCATGAAAGCTTAGAAGAAACTTAATTATAATCTGTATTTAGGAGATTAGCATGTTGCTTGTATATCTGATTTAGTAGAATTACATACAATATTGATTCTGGAAAAATTTCCATAGAAGGAAGGTTCTACTATATTCAGTGACATTACTGCATTTCTGGTGTCCTTCAGTGATGTTTTTTAATTCAGGAAACCAATGGTCTGCCACAAAACCATACTGTACTGCCTATCTTTTGCTTTCAGTCTATTTTATTCGCTGCCACAAATAATCCGCTACTAAGTAATTGCAAAAGGAATGGCAAAACACTGCTATCTTCTTGTTATTTAATAAACACATTTCTCTGGTGCCAGTAAATGAGACTGTGGAGAGTGGTGCAGGTTGCTGAAGGCAGTGGGAATGTGACTTGCACACTGAGCTCATTATTTCTTTGCTCACTACTGCCAGGAACGGCCATGGAAAGTGAGGAGGTTCAGTGATGATCCTTTGCCTCAGAGGGTGTTTCCCAAGCACATGCAGAGCAGGAAGGAGCACTCAGGTGCTGGCAGTCCTGCTGTGTCTGTGCCCTGAGCAGCTGCCACCACCCAGCACTAAGCCCAGAGCTAAGTGATTGTGTGACCACTGTGCTCAGGAGGGGCCAAAGAGGGCAAAGGAGAGGCCAGAGAGGCCGTCTCAGGGTAGGAGAGGAGAGGTTTGTGATTTCCAGCACGTGTCTCTGACTGCAGAACACGAGCAATAGAAACAGGTGTAAGCTACCCTATAGAAACAGCACTAATTTTCTACCTCTTCACACCAGTGTCATTGAAGTACAATGCTATCAGAAGAGGTGAAATTACCTTAGGTTTAAATGGGTGTCATGCCCTGGAGAATCAGATCCACAGGAATGAAAGGATTTCTTTGTGTAAGGGACATGCTTTGAGGCATAAAAGATTAGTAAGTGCAATTGATGTACTTTCTTGTCGTTTATTATAATAGCTTCTACTTATTTGCACTATTTTTAAACAAGCACAGAATTAAATTTGCAAATTTTTTTTCCAGTGAACTAAGAATCTCAGTGAACAAGACATATCATAAACCTGTAATCCTGAGAATTACAGACTGGAAATGCCAGACACCATACAAAAATATAGCAACAACATGTAATGGCTGTTTGTCATCGCTTTTTGTTCAACAAAGCTATAAATTGTTTGCTGCAGATTTTCCTAAAAAATCTAGAGATCTCCACAGGCTATTAAAATCATCTAGAGTGAAAACAAAGTGCTTCTAAAGGTTTCCTTCTGCCCACCATATGTTGTTAGAAATTTGCTTACATACACAGGTAGCACGTATTAGAACTCTGCAAAACTGCCAAATATGCTTCAGGTAATCTTCCCGCACACACATAAAAAGTGCCAGATTTTGAAAGGAGGTAAATGCATCATACATGAATTTTTTATCTCGTAGGCCAATGGGATTGAGTGAGTAGCCTCCAGCAAATTTGTCCAATACAGAGAAGGAAAGCATGTGTTTTTGCAGACTAAGGGCTATAAGAACAAATGAGGGAACCACAGGACAGAAAATATGCTTTAGTGCAATATGCGTGAAATTTGGTAGGCATTGGCCAAGTGTCTGGAAAACATATGTGCTATTGATTAGAATAACAACTATGTTCAAGTGGCATCTTCAAAACAGCAAATTATGGTGCTTTACTAAAAGCTGATAAGTTTGAAGGTCCTGGCTTTCTGAGGAATTTGTGGGAATTAAACATTACAGTTGTTAGGACACCATTCTCCAAGCTCAGCAAGAAGATGAAAATTTTTAGAGAATGAGAAATGCGACACATTGGTTGATCTAATTCGTCTTTTTCCTTTTCTCCCAGCATTGCAAATAAGGAGTATAATTCTCCCTTCCCAAAGATATCAACTGTTAATAATTCACTACAATGATTTTGGACAATTTATATTTAAAGTCTGCATACAATCTACTGATTAAATCATATTATGAATAGTTGGATGAATAACTTATTTTAAAAATTACTTTCTCCTGCCACCACAAATTGTACTTTTGCAGCAAATGACTGGACATTTTAATAAGAATGAATGCAATTATTTTTACAGTCTGTGCTCTTTACAGGCTGGTGTACTTCATTTTCGTGTAAGAAGTCAGTGGGTATTATTGGAAAGGAGGAATTGTGAAGTTGCTACTTGTGTCTATAATTTGGAGAAAATCACCATGCCTGGAAAAATAAATAGGCTATGGGCGGCTTCAGTGAAATCACTGAACTCAAGAAGACATCAATCACTGAATATCTTTTTCTTTTCCATAACCCCCATGGTGATATTTTCACTTGTTATTTTATCAATTAAACCATGAAAGAAAAAATAAGAAAGCTAATATGGGCAGAGAAATCCTGAAGCAAAGCCAGCAGAGTGGACCTAATTCTTCCTCTGGATACCTGAAATCAGACTAGCAAATGGACACCTTAATTTTGCATCTTTTCCTCAGGTTTACTCTCTCAGATTATTTCATCTATGTTAATAGCATTGCACTTTAAGTTGCTGTAAGTCATCCAAACAGAGGGGGCTGTCTGGATGCAGCCTCTTTCCACAGCAACCACAAAGAGTGGTAACCAGTGGAAGTCCCATTTCACCATGCAGATGTTAGTGGTAATTACAAGATTCAGACGAAACATAATAAAACATTGTATCAGGGTAAAGATAGATGACTAAATGGCACATAAGGATGTAAAATCCCAAAGGAAAGCAAGGGGTTGTAGGTATTTATCACTGAAGACCTAAAAATCCCCTCTTTCAGCTACTGCGTGCTAAGGCCTTTGTGAAAACAGAACTCAGATTACAAAGTTAGATATTTTTGAAAGAAATGTCTCTGATCTGCTTTGACCACAGAATCAGGCAGGTATAAAACCAATGATCACTGGCCTCTGTATTTGCTATATTAATGACTCATGGAAAATTACTTGAAAAAAGAAAATGTGCTTACTTCTAAAGGTCATATTGGACTTAGCCTATAGACCATCAGGCCACTAGGAAGAGACCTACTGTATGCCTGCAAACACAGAGTGCAAAAGCCAGGAAGCACAAGAACTGTGGTGGTTCTTAGTTTCTACTTCGTCACCATTAAACTTGATCCTGCCGTGCCCTAATTTAGTTCCTTAATCACTTAATCATAATGTATATCCTCAGTCTCTTCTTTCTACCCACTGCACAATGTATGATCAAATGAGTATTTCCTGAGACAAAGAACTGATGCCAGAGCCCAGTAGTTAGATACAGACCTGACTTACCAAGGTACAAGGCTAGAATCTCCTTGAATGAGAGCAGAGATGGGTTGTGCGTCACTCATGTTTTGCATCACTATTTTAGGGATTTTAACGACAAAGGGGATGGATGGGAGAGGTGGAGCTTCAGAAATTCTGGTTCTGAGGGTGAAATCCTCCATTCTAAAAGTATTTTAATAAGACAGAAAAATTCTAATGATGTAAGTACATACATCTGTGTATATGTATTGTGTATGTATTGTGTTGTTTGTATATATATGTATGTGTGTGTGTGTGTGTATGTGTGTTTATAGTGTACCATGATTCTGTTTTGCAGCACAATTTGCTTGAAGTGGAAGCAGGTGAAGATCCCTAGATGAGTTTTGCCCACGATGTGACTACTTCTGTTAACTAAAACAAAGAAACTAACAAAAAAACTTAAGAAAAAATACCCTAGGAAAAACTATTGGTGTCAGGAAAAGGAGTGTAGACAGGCTCCAGCCTGAAAGACAAAGATATCTTGGAAACAGGAGCTAGTTGAGACTAGCAGTCACACTCACTGACTGCTCATTTCCAGCTTTTTGTCATCCCTCCTTCCATATATACTGTATATACATTTCTTTGCTCAGTGTTCTAAAAACAGCTGGTGCATTTGATGTGATATATTGACAAGGCATTACTGATGCTTTAATTGGCTCAGATGAGCCCTTTGATTGTGCTGGTTCCATCAGCCACAGCAGGTTATCTTTTCACACCTCAGTATTTTGAACATCGATAAAATTCTTGGTATTAGATTCCCAGGTAACTCAGTGTACTTAAATAGATGCCTGACTCTCCATCAGCCCAATTTCACCCAACATTTCTCTGAAATTGTTCTTAGGTTATGACCTCATTGAGTAAGTTTCAATCAAGAGTGAATTTTTGTGACGTTCTGTAAAGCTGTGTAAATGAGTATTTATAATGGGAAGCATGAAACATCTTTACCTATAACTACACTGCTGGAAGCTGAAATAGTAAAAGAGCTTACTCTGTTCCATTTCATATTGTATAAGCTATTAAACTGAGGAGTTGGAAGTACAATTTAATTCCTCTCCCCAAGTACATTAAAGATTTTTGGGTTTTTTAGTTCCTTTTACTTATGCTGTTTTACATTTTTGCCCTTAGCATCCAATAAAAACAAAATAAGAGAAAAAGACAGAAGAAATGAAACTGCTGTAGAAAATAACCTCAGAGAACAAGACAACTTCATTTACAATCTAATAAAATATTTTTGTGAGTGTGGAGTGGAAAGCACTCTGTAATACCAAATAACTCAAATCTGTCATGTTGAGAGAAAATGGAAAACTCAGCTGTCATCATGGTGACATGTGGAGCAGGGCCACACTTCATACAGCTGATCTGCACCTAGTAACTGCAAAAACAAATTAACTGATAATTAGAAGATGAAGGCACAGTAGCCACTAGGTTTGATCAGTAACACTGCAGGAATGATCTGTGTTGACATTTTATTAGTCTTTTTTCAGTTTCGTGTTTTTTAGCTGACAACTTTCCTATGAAGCAGTTCCTACCCTGCTCCAATCCAAGCCTGATGTCAGTCTGCCTAGCAGTGCTGGTTCACTCAGTTAGACCTAAAAGCCAAGAATTTCTCTTCCTGCCCTATAGCCCTATAAAGATTCTTTTAGTTTCTTTGCCCTCTCAGGAAGTGAATTCTAGTCAACTTAAAATTCATTTACTGCAGTTTCTGTGGTGCACCTGAATTTTTCCCTGGGCAGTATATTGGGTTCTAATCAAAAAGAAGCCTCTAAGAGATGGCAATAGAAACAGCAATTTCTGACTTTAATAATTTGTGTCACAGCTGAGATTTTGTGCAAATACAGAAAGACCTTCAAAAGACAATTCAGTCACTGTGCAGGTACTGCTTAAAGCAAGTCACCGGTAGAATTAATCAACATGCAGATTATGTCATTTGTAATTAAGATGGGGGTTATACATTTTTAATAATCTTCTCATCTGTAACAAAGTTGGGTTTTCCCTTTCATCCTTACCCTCCACTGCAGGTCTAGTTTTTCCATAAGTTACATAGAGAGGTGAAGTGAAATTTGAGAGTGTTATTCTCCTTAAATTGAAGTTTTGTCCTCAAATAAAAATAAAAAGAGCATTTG
Source organism: Euphonia xanthogaster (assembly GCA_034509185.1). Classification (NCBI taxonomy): domain Eukaryota; kingdom Metazoa; phylum Chordata; class Aves; order Passeriformes; family Fringillidae; genus Euphonia; species Euphonia xanthogaster. The sequence continues at coordinate 35,305,707 of JAYDZK010000001.1, forward strand.
ATTTCCTGTTCTATTCAGAACTATACAGCTTTTTTTCATCAACTCCATTGTTAATCTCCTTCTATCCTTGTGAGAGTCTCAGTGGCAACATACACACATACAAACAATATGGCAGTATTTTTTTACTTTAATGGCTGCTTGGTAATTCTTGACTTGGTGGAAAGTTCAGGGAATTACATTCTGATGCTGAGTTTGGGAAAGCCACTGCCACCTCTTTCTTACCAACTAGTCTTGTTTCAAACAAGACAAGGTCCAAACAAGAGCTGACTACTGTATGAGGAAACTGAGCTCACTTCAGAGCTGTTGCTTTGCAGTTTGTTCCAGGTCATGTCCTTACAAGACAACAATCTGGGCAGCACAGAGGTTTGCAGCTGAGAACAAGGCAAGACCCACTGTTCACCAATAGTACATGCTCAGCAGTGAGTATTGATCACTTGTGCCTATCATTCACCTTTTTCTTGTTTCCTTTCCTTGTCTTTTTAACTACTAACAGCTGTCAGATCATTCTCACCTCTCCAGCGTCCTTGGTAAATGGAGAAAGAGAAACAAACACGTGTGTCTTGCCTCACAGTTTTCAGGAGACAAAGCTTGACGTCCTGGCACTTGTGAGAGCCTTGGGGAAAAGGTTTGAGGCCACCCAGCTAAGCAGATGTGCAGCAGCAGCTGAGGAGCACTGTTCCCAGCTTCAAGTGTTACCCATTAGTGAGCAGCAGCAGTGCTGCTCCATCACTGTGCTGGATCCAACAACAGGCCTTCTGCTCCTTTCCCAGAAATGATTCCTTATATCCTGCCAGTCAGACTCAGCCTTCTACTTTATTAATTACAGGCTCAGCTGTAAGTCCTTCCACATGCCCGCTCTGGGAGTAATGGTCCGTGAGAAGTCTCATTAGTCTCCCGTGTAGACTGCCCCCACTGCCAGATCCTTCAGAGGGAAGAGGGCAACTGTTAGCTAAAAGCTGCTTACTTTCCTCACACAGGTGAGACATGGCAGGACAAGTAAACATGTGATGCCATCTCTTCCCAGAACAGTCTTTGAGGAGGCAGGAAATGCCATTAGCATGGTATTTACTTAATACCACTTCTGAGCACTGTTTCTGTGTCCTTCCCTGTCTTTTTTCATCCACAATATCCCTAGAAGCAGCTAAAAATTCATTCAACACTGTAGCTCTGTTATTCTGAGACTGGTAAGAAGCTAAAATAAGGCACAGTTCTCTGCTTCTAGCATTGAGAAGCTAATGAACAAACTCACTAATCCTGAAAAGGTGTGGGTGCTATGTTTGCATGTGGTGAGTCTGTGAAGCTATTGGCAATGTCTCTCTGCATAATATAAGTTTAGAATCATAGATTCAGAGAATCACTTATGTTGACAAAGACCTTTAAAGTCATTAGGCCCAGCTCAACCCAGCACAGCCAGGTCCACTACCAAATCACGTCCCTGAGTGCCACATCTACATGTCTTTTAAATCCCTCAAGAAATGGCTACTCAACCACTTCTCTAAGCAGCCTGTTCCAATTTTTGACAATGCTTTCCATGAAGAAGTTATATTTCTAAAATACAGTCTAAATCTACCCTGGCACAACTTGAGGCTGTTTCCTCTTGTCCAGTCACTTGTTATTCAGGAAACAAATCAACCCCCACCTTGATAAAACCTCCTTTCAGGTTGCTGTAGAGTGAGAAGGTCACCTCTGACCCTCCTTTTCTCCAAGTTAAGCACCCTCAGGTCCCTCAGCTGCTCCTCACCAGACTTGTGCTCCAAACCCTTCCCCAGCTCCATTGCCCTTCTCTGGACACGCTCCAGCCCCTCAATGTCCATCTTGCAGTGAGGGGTCAAGAACTGAGCACAGGATTTGAGGTGAGACCTCGCCAGTGCAGAGGACAGGGATAGAGTCACTGGTCCTGCTGGCCACACCATTGTTGATACAGGCTAGGATGCCATTGGCCTTCTTGGCCAGCTGGTCACTGTGCTGGCTCATGTTCAGCCACTGTTGCCCAGCTTGCCCATGTTGTTTCCCGCCAGGCAGCATTCCAGCCATTCTCCCCCAGCCTGTACCGCTGCCTGGGGTTATTGCCACCCAAGGGCAGGACCCAGCACTTGGCCTTGTTGAAGCTCATGCAGTTGGCTTCAACCTATCAATCCAGCCTGTCCAAATCTATTTTGGCCTTTGTGCCCTCCAGTAGAACAACACTGCACACCAATTTAATGTCATCAGCAAACTGACTGAGGGTGAACTTGATTCCTTCTTCTGGATTTTTAGTAAATGTAAAGATTTGGTTCATAGCTCTTTGTCAGATGAGGGTCCACAAATTTGTTCACGGCGAAACATGAATCTGGGATCAATGGCAGACTCATTGCTAACAGAGCCAATTTCCTTATTTCCTTCAGATCTACTGTGAGAATTACACCTTTTCTGCCTGGCTCACTAGCCTTGTTTCTGACATGGCTGTGAATACCTACAGACATGCACAGATGCCAAATCACAGAGGCAGGAAAATGGAGCAGAATAGAACCATATCAAAATGTGGGGAGTTTTTAGTTTATTTGTTTTTTTCTCTGCCACATTCTGTATACCCACACTGAAAGTTCTGAATTTTCATTTTAATTATTTTTATCTCTGCAGATATACACTCACACATTGCGGGGTGGCATTATCCAAGATTGAAAATGACAGTGACAAGCTGTACAATCCTGGAGGTGATGATTTGGAGTTATTTTCATGGTATTATGTGAAATCACTACAATAAAACAGTCCATACAATGCACTCTAATTGCCTCCTTACCACGCTATTAAATCCTGTAACTGAAATTTCCTTGCATTTCTGCTGAGAGGTAATGCGGCATGAAGATTGAATTATCTCATGTCCATTTAAAGATAACTCTTTAGGTCACTAAAATGGGCTAAGCCACAATGAAGTAGCTGCACCATAATTTAGCTTGGAAAGGACAAACGGAATGTTTGTAGTTTGGGCATATGTCGACAGCAAGAAGCCCATTTCTTCCTTCATCTTAAAACACACATACCCAGAGGATGGCTGGGCATGGGAGCAGGCTTCCCAGGGAAGGGCTCACAGTACAAGGCTGACAGAGTTCAGTGTTTGGATAATGCTTTCAGGATCCTGGTGTGACTCTTGCAGAGGGTCAGGAGTTGAACTTTGTCAAAGGTCTTGGTGGGAGTCTTCCCTGTCAGGATATTCTATGATTCTATGATTCTATACACACAGAGGGACCCAGCAGTGTGCACACACGGACCCACAGCATCACACAGAGCCAGGAATGCATGGAGCTGTGATTTCAATCGGTGCAGGAATGCATGGATACCCCTGTGCACAAATGCCCAGCCATGATACAGAGGTGTGTCCTGCACCCAGCCATGCACACACAGCAGACTGCTGGCACAGCAAAGCATGAAATTAAAAGAAGGGTAACAGGCACTCCTAAATTTAAAATTCATTGCTTGCTCTTTTAAATCTAGTAGGAATTCATTTTATGTGTTGGACATAATTGTTCCTACTATTTTGTTGGTTTTTTTTTTCAAACTGTGGTCAAGCCAGATGGAGGGAAATTGCAGGTGTCCTAAGCTCACACTGAAGATAGGGAGATGGATGAAATGATGAAATATTAAACTCATTAATTTCAACAAGGATTTAATATGTGACCTCGTTAGGTTTAAAATTTTCCTACAGGAAATTATGAGAATAGAATAGCTGAAGTCTGAGTCCTATGCCTACATATTCTCCACTCATCTCTTCCCATTCTGTTTCCTAAAAGAATAACCATACTGACACAGCCTCTCTAACAGGAGCTAGGAGAAATGTACTAAAAATACTGCTCCTGCCACACAGCATTTCCCCCACCAATCTGACTTCTGAACAGTGGCAGCTTCCAGCCATTCTTTGTTTAATAGCTGGTGATTTGGAGTCAGATGGCAGTCTTTGAAATATTTTACAGTGAATCTTTCTACTGATAGACAGATCCTTCACGATAAATCTTTTTCATCATGTTTCCAGTGCTTATGTGGAATACATAATCATTAATGAGTAATTCCTTATCTATCTACATGCAATATAATTGGGTGAATAATTTATAGCAAATAACTTAAAATTTGTGCACACTTTCTACTTGCATATTATCCACAAATACTTTTTAATTCTCTGAGATTAATTCCTCATTCCGTGTAACTTACTATTATTATGGAAACCTGATATAAAGCATATTAAATTAGTATAAAGTATTTCATTGAATTCTATGAACTCTAGATTAGACCTACAATTATTAGTCTGTAGATAAATCAGAAGTTCAATAAAATTACCTGCAGTCATAATTTTCTAATTCTTTTGACTGGAAATCTTTCATTGCTTTGTTTGGATATGCACCTAGGGAAATGGATATGGACCTAGGGAAACAGATATACTGCGGGCATCCAGCCTCACATTTAACTTTACATGACTCAAGTGCTTTTAAAGATGCCATCAGGCCATTTTTTATCTATTTAGGCATCTAAATACCTCTCTTACATAATTCTTCAAATAACTCTAAATCCTATCACACTATACATATTTCACTAGCTCTCAGCTTCTCTTGCCTGAGGCACTGGAATAAGTTTTGTTCCCAAACTAAGGTATTAAAAGGCCTGCAATAAGAGACCAAGAAATTCAAAACATGTAAAGGGAAATTCCTTATTAAAAGTCTCCTACACTATGATTTTAGCTGATTCCAATCCAAAGGCAGGGCAAAAAGACTAATAGGACAGACAATTCACACCTAACATTTTATTCTACCCCCAATAGTGAAAGACAAAGCTTTTATCTTACCAATATAAATTTCCTTTTTTTCCAAACTAGAAAATGCTAAAATGCTACCAAGAAAGAGAAAGAAAAAAAAATAAAATTCAAAGCTGCTTTTTTTCCCATGTATAGTTGATTTGGTTTCTATTTCTTTGAATTAATAATTCTGCTTTCTCTTTTATTTTGCCTTAAGCAGTCATCTGGCTTCAAAGAACTGCTGTGTTTGCTTTAACTCCTCTGCAGTAGAAAATACCTTATTACTGTAATGAGCTAATGGTTTAAAACGGCAATTCTAAGCTTAATGGAGGCTCATTAAGTATTCATTCATTAGACAATGCTGTTTGTGATAAATACACCATTAAGTCACTATAATGCACACTGTCAACTACCAGCATGAAGGGAAAGGCATGTGGGCCAGTAGCATCTGTATTGCACTGTCTTGAACTCCTCTGCCTTAAAATACTGCTGTCACACAATTTCCAGTCTTGAAAGCAATGATTTGTAATCTCTAAAGGCTGATGTTTCTTGATTTCCATTGCAGGTATTTGGTGTGCATTGGACCTCTGCAAAGAGGTTGTCCTAGTTATCCTGAGTGGGGTTCATTGACACATTTCCACTCATAAAGCCAGGTCTTCAAATGAGATGGGAACATGTATGTAGAAAGGGAGATCAGGAGACTGGATGATTTGGGCTACCCCCTTTGTGTATTCCAGACTCTGGTTTTAGTAGCCTATATTAAGATCACTCCAGATAAAACCATGTGTGTGTTTGTGAGTCCCATCCTCCACAATTGCTACTGCCAGTAGCAAGTTATAGGTTTTTTACTAAGTTTGCAAGGCCTCAATAGTGAGGGCTACCAGACTTGGTCTGCCTGAACCTGGCCAGTCTGCAACTGCATTAGTTTAGCTGTGACAGCAATTTGTTTAATTTAGGGGTGTCTGGGGCTAATTTCCTTTGGTTTTGTTATCTTTGTAAAGTATGACAATAGTTTTATACAGATAGCAGAAAGAAGCAATTATCAAAGGTGTTGTTGAGAGAAATACAGGCTTGCTGTGAAAGGGGATATCTTGTGAAGGAGATTAGGGATGGCATAGAGGGGTGCAGACGTGGGATAATAAGAGATGGGGAATGGCCTGACACTGGCTTTGTAACCCCATAGTTATAAAAAACACACGAAAGATCAGCTAAAAAAATGCAGTCCTGGGTTTGGTCAAAAATAGGTGTTAGGGATAAAAAATAGAGGAGTACTCTCTAGTGCATGTAAAAGGCATCATCTACTCTAAATTCAGATGTGATGAGGAATTACAGAATAATGTAAAAAGAACCAGGTATAATGGTATGTTAAAAAATAATAATCTAAAATTGATTGTAGAGTAAAAAAGCACAAACATTAAGCATTTCCTCCTGGTGAAAAAGTACAGGTGCTGACAACTCCCTCACTCCACTCCCAAATGGAATCACTGAGCTTAGGGCTTGTAGTAACAACAGAAAGAACACCAGGAAAAGGGTGCGTATAGCAATTAGAAATTACTGTGGTTGCTTATTGTTATTATTATTGTTGTTGTTGTTGTTGTAGTAACATTTTCTGTATTTTCTTCTCTACATATAGCATTTACATCCGAACTAACAATGCTAAACTGCATAATAGACAGTTAAGACTTCAATTAAACTAATAAAAAATTCTTGGCTCTTACTCTGTTAACAGGTATTTGAGCATGACCAGGCCATTGCCACTAGAGATGTCAGTGCCTGAGCTGTCTTTTTCTACATCACGTCTCCGAGTGTGTAAAATCCTGTTGGGAAATATTGATTCCATGCAAACAGTTATTCACATTTTGCAGATCAATGTACTTACAGCCAGTGGTGGGTATGGGACTTTCTCTTTTACAGACAGGGGCTAAATCAGTATTTCTTTATTGCCAGCAAGGTGTGCGTTGCTCTTAAAAACCGAATCCATCAAGATGTAACTGTTCACTGGGGCATCCCTCAATGCTAAAGTCATGCATTATTGAAAACAGCCATATGACTGAGAAAAAGATTAACTTCTTCTTAGTATGAGTTGTATAGAGTCTGTTCTGCACTGAGAAGTGTTTATTTCTTCTAAGAGCTGTAATGTGTTTTTGATGTTATGTCAGCTTAAAGTTGGATCTCATTCTTTATGACAAGCTCCTTGATCATCTATCATGCACTCGGACCAGCTCATACATTGGTTTAAGCTTGGAGTTGGACAGTTGTCTCCCAAAAGAGTAGAGACATATCTGAACCCAGCACACTCCTGTCCATACATATCTGAACCCAGCACACTCCTGTCCTGTCAGTATGGATACAATTTCCTGGAGCTGACTGAAAGGGAGAAGTGGAAGCCTTGCTTTGACACTGCAGACATGTAAGCTGGGTTATTTTATATGGCATAAAGGTTTAACAATAAATTCTCTTGCCCTGCCTCACCTCTGCCCTCTTCTTACCCTCTTGTGCACCTGAGTCCATCCTTGCAGTTCATTTCCACCCCTCACACAGCCACCTGCCTGAAGGTTAATGCAGGGCTGTGCTAGTTGCACAGCCTGTGCTCTCTATTAGCAGGACCTTTGTGGACAGGGGCACAGGGCTGGTATGCATAGCACAAACACTTCTCTAGCTCAGACAGAGGAGGGTAATGCCCCTGGGATCAAAGGGGTAGGAGTTTTATTCCTTCTCTCTCTGCGCAGCTCCTGATGGTTTAAACTGAACGTATGTGGCAATTCCAAAGGAATTACAGCGTTTTAATTTGCATAACATCTATTTCTTTGGATCTGAAGCACAGATTTTCAAAGACATGTATGAAGGATGAAATTGCTGAGTAACAGGGATGAATTTGTTCTAATGCTGCTTGAAATTCTTTGAAGTTCAAGCAAGTAAAAGTCAGACAAGCAAAGCACGATGCTGCAGAATTAGTCAAAATAAACCTTGAATACTTTCTTCAATTTGATTTCTTAGAATTTCTTTTTAACTTGTTGTGTTCTTGGGTTTTAGATAAGTAGCTACTGTTAGGAAATGTGTGAAGTATTTCCATGATGGTCTGAACAGGTACCTCAGTATTACTGTGGTAAGTAAACAGATTTCAGAAGCAAATGGTTTCCTTTACTCATCCTTTTAGCCCAGTGAAACATACGGCAGGCTCTTGTACTAACACAGAAAGGATAAAGGAATAGAGTAGGTAATGACCTATTTTGTCTTTTCTGGGTGCTCTCTCACTATAGTCAAAAAACATTTTCCCAGGCATTAGTTAATTATTATCTCAGAGCCATTCTGCTTCCCTCCTGGGTGTGTTCTAGATCATCTAACTGCATCTCCTTCTGTACCTGCCTCTTCTCCATCAGCCAGATGTAAGTGCAATTGATCCAAACTGCAGAAGCAAATTAATTAATTACCTATTTGTGGTGGTCCTGCCCTAAAACACCCTGAGGAATGTCCAATGTGTACATTTTTTCCAAAGTTAAATTCTTCAATCATCTGGTGTAACATTTCATCCAAATTGAGGATCTCTGTTGATGACCATAGCAAAAAGCTCACTGAATGAGATTGAATTACATGACTGAAACTCTTCCTCTCCCCACCGACTTCTCTTCTTCTTGTGCTCATGATTTTACTTATATTTCTTTTTTCTTAGTGTTAAATTCACCCTGCTTCTTGCAACTGATTGATTTTCCAAGTGTCTGTTTTGTGGATCACATACTGATATATTTTGGAAATCATCAGAAAGAGAATTAAAAGAATTAAACCAAAAATTAATGTAAGTCTGCAATCATGTAAGTCTGCTGCTGCATAATGTTTTGTTTTAACCTATATATTTCATGGGCATAAAATCACAAACCAGGCTTTTCTATTTATTTCTCTGGCTTCCATTCCAGTGCAAGGAGTATAGCATGCATGGATCCTTCTATTTATACATAATTATATGATATATGGAGCTTTGTGATAAAGGACTCAAGTGAAATAACTAAACTTATGTCAATTAAGACTAATCTTGAATCTAAACTAGTATCTCAAAAGCAAGTGGCTCACTAAAAGTGAAGAGAGGGGAACTGTTCTCTATGAAACAGTCTTAAGTAAAATCAAATCCAGTATAATCCTTTTACTAAGTAATATTCGACAGTTCAGTCATGTTTCTTCAGAAAGAAGGAACTTATTTTAAGCTCCCTGAGAGACAATTCACATAATGATGATCTTCTCATAGAACTAGACTGATTTACCCTTTTTAAACAAGTATCTTCATAAACAGGTGTTTACATGCTTTTTTCCAGAGTCTATCAAGGCTTACAGCAGAATGATCTCTTCCCCTGCATATATTTCTGCCCCTACTCAAATGCTCTCAGTCTCAAGACACAGCTGTACTCTTTAATATGTTTTTGCCCAGTGATCAGTCTCATATAACCTACTGCTGCAGATCTCTAGAGAGAAAGACAAGGCTGCAGGATTTTGACTACCCAGAAAAAAATTGCAAACTTTCCTTAGAAAAGAATCACAGGAGTCTTTCTCTGCTTCTGAAGAAATATTCATTCATTCATTCAATCCATATAATGATGTCTATAGTCCTTAAATGTTGTTTAAATGGTTCTTTATCCATAAAGGAAACAAGATTAAAACGGAGAGATGGTGGTGGGAAAATAAAGAGAGAAGATTAAAGCTTTGACGACACAGTCAATAGCAATTAGATATGGAAAGACTGATTATATCTGATTACCCATCCTCTTTCCTGTACTCACTGGTTATATGCTATAGTTCTCTACTCTGTGACTTTGTTGACTTATAAATTACAGTCAGTGTTAGAGGCACTAACATGAAGGTTTCTCAACAAGGCTTCCCTGTCTCTGTAGCTATGTTCATTTGAGCACACTAGAGGTGGTCTGTAGCCTTGCATAAATGTGTCGACAAGGGATGGTAGAAGCACTGTGGTTTCTATGCTTCATATCTTCAGGCACATGCTATTTTTGTGCTCCCTTTGCACTGGCCCTCAAATCAGAAGACATTCCTTGTCAAATGGAAAAGGGAAAGAGGAAGAGCAGAAGTGCATAAAACCTTTTTCCTCAGGTGTTACAGTATTTATAAGAATCAGACCATGGTCATCTTATTTAGTCTGACTGGTACTATTTTTTTAATGCTGAGATTAGCTTCAAATCATGTGCATCATAGTCTTTTAACATTCTGAAAACCTCTAAGACAGCCCTTAAAGTTGCTGAAACCTGAGCAGCTCCCACTGGCTTTCCTTTCAGATCATGTATCAATGCTAAATGAACTTGCAAGTGTGCTCAAATCGTGTATTTGTAGTTGCAAGGGTAGGCTTCATCTTCACCTAATAAAAGGACAGACTGAGCAGCTGCACATTTGTTCCCATGTCAGATACACAGACTTATGTGGGCTGTAACAGGAAACAGCCATGGTAAATCTGTGTCTAGAATCAGATGTCTTTGGCAAGACCCTTAACCATAGATCCCGCTGAACAAGGGGCTCTGTCGCTAGTGCTAGAGACTTCATGTGCATCAATGGCCATTTCTGGGATTTAGTGTTTGCTATCATGGGCACTTGGGACAGATAAACAATCAAGGTGGTTTTTATATTGCTCCAGAGCATGAAGTAAAATTGCTGAAACTGTCAATGTGCATGATTCCAATTAGGTGCCTTGCTGAGGAATTACAGCAATTTTTGTTGGCTCTGAATTGAGACCATTCTGTGTTGACCTCCTTGTCCCTGTGCTACTTCACCATGCCACTTAGGGTGACTATTTTTCTTCACTGTTCTTCCCTGCTCTCAAGGGAACTGCTACCTTGGTGATTAAAAAAAAAAAGGCATTTTCAGCTGCTTCCATTTGTTAGCATTTAGACACAATCATTAAGCAAGAGTACATCTGAGTGTGCATGTGCATGTGCACACCTGTTTCAGCTGCCTGCGTGGGCACAGTGTTTGACACAAAAAGGCCTTTATGCTCCGTGTTCTACACTTGCTTTAGTGACACTTACACACAAGAAGAAATAATTTCATAAATTAAACTTTGTGAATGAAAAATGTTTTGTCTGTGTAGAAAATGATACTTTCTCACACTAACAAATTTCAGTGGCACTTAATATAGATGGCTGTGCTGGTTTTGGCTTTGGCAGAGTTAATTTTCTCCACAGAGGCCAGGATGAGACTGTGTTTTGGATTTGTACTGAAAATGGTGTTGATAATACAGAAAAGGTTTTGTCATTGCTGAGCAGCTTTTGCAGAATGTCAAGGCCCTCTCATGCTGCCACACTGGCAAGGCAGCTGGGGGAACACGGGAAGTCAGGAGGAGACACAACTGGGACAGATGACCCCAACTGACCAAAGGATATTGCATACCTTGGGATACCATGCACTGTCTCTATCTGAACTCATGAGTTTTCTCACTTTCTCACTCTCTCATATGGGGCTGAGTTGGCATTAAACTCCAAGCCTGCTGGGGAAGTATTAGGACTCTACAGAGATGTACGTGGACAGTAGTATCCATGTAATTGATGACCTCGACTGAGAACTCTCAAACTGTCTAAAGGATATCTACTGTCAGGGTACTATCTTCCCTTCAGCAGTTCAAAACCACTCCAAAGACAGAACTTTTATTTTTTTGAGGAAAAAATTGATTGTTATGGATAAGATCTACTCCAGTTATGTTGTACATCCTGTCAGCTTATATTCAACTTCATGACATCCATGTTAGCAGCAAAGTGAGTCTGACAGAATTGTTCTACTTGATATGGAAAAAATGATCTGGTTGCGCACATAAACTACCAGTCTGCTTTAGAATTGTTATTTGAAAAATAAATATTGCAAAGAAAATTGATTTCTTATTTCTTCTCCTACAAGAGTACAAGGACATAATCTCTATAGTACTTCATACACTTTATTTGATTTTTTGAAAGCTCTCTCTAGTGTATACCTCTTACCTAGCAAAGGAGTTTAGTGCTTTTGATTGCAATATATTTTCTTCTTTAAAAATATCCAAAAATATTTCTAAAAAGAAATACCCAATGCATAACAGAAGATGACAATAGAATATTTTCTCATTAAAAAGTGCATGAAAATACACTAGCAATTTCCATCTGGGAAAAACATTAAAAATAATAACTTAGCCTTTTATTACACAAATTTATACAGGGATCTAAAAAAAATATAATAATTTAAAGAAGTGCCCTGTAGTGAGGAAAAATAGTAAGAGATGTTGAGTTATAAGATAATTTTCTAAGCAGAACTCTCATCAATACATGGTATTGGCCTAATATAATCTGATCAATGTTATTAAAAATGTTTGAAAGTATTCACTTATATTTGTATTGTCATGAATGAAGAGACTATTTAAAGACTTGCCTGTTTGGGAAAGCTTGTCTGTCTGTGTCTTATTCCAGAGTTCCTATACAAAAATGTCAAAAAAATGGGGTTTTTTCTTATCACACTGTCACTTTTATTCATTTCTTCTCTGTTCTCAATTCACTCCCTCTCTGGCTACTAATGGAAAGCATGATGGCCCTCTCCAACAAGACTTTTAATGAGATCATGATTTCTATAATTAGCAATGGATCAGCCCTAAAATAGGACATTTAAAAAGTCAAAAGCAGTTGACTTGTACATGCTGTTTCCTCTTTAGAAATAGACCAGGCTTAGATTCATCACATAGATTTTAAATACCTAAGCAAACCATAAGGATAAGATATCACAGGCACTGGTAATTGGTACAAATGCCATAGACATTTGTGTAGGTATCACTTTAGACAACGGCAAGACTGTTACCTTCAGAGGGTGGATCATTCCTCCTAAGACCTGAGTTTTTTCCTCAGTGCACATATGGAATTTGGTTTCTCTAATATGCAAACATCTTGTTCAAACTACTCTCCAGTGAACACAGAACAGCTGCTCTCACTGACTCATCATCTTTGTCAGCCATATAAATGAAATGTGATAAATCCAGGCCTTAATGTTTCAGAAGACACATCTGTAAAGACTGCCTAAAAAGAGAGATGCTTGATGGTAAACTCTAGAAATAGGCATGTGAAGGCATCTGAAAATCCCTAACTTTCAAGCCATGGCTGAAGAAATTCCCTGTAAGATCGTATTGGAAAATCTGAGTAGCATTCCAGATCCAGGACAAGAAGTCACGGACTTCTCAGTGGTAAAAAAAAAAAACCACTTTGTCCTTTATTTCTTAAGATGTTTCAGAATCCAAGTGATTGTTGCTACTGAAGAACTCAGAAAGTAGGCAGAAGGCAGATATTTTTCTGTATTTTAACAGAGAAGGTGAGATAGTATACATTATTTAACACACAACAGCTAAATGAAAATAATGCATACACCATGTTCCTGAGTATTTTTCATTCTTATTTATGAAAATTTTTATTTAAACTTTGAAAATTTAATTCTAATCAAAGTCTTAATGATGACAATGGCTGAGCTCACACATGAAAGTGGATACACATATGTTGCTGTATGATAGAAGTCCTTTCAAAGCCAAGGTCAAGAAAGCAATGTAGCTCTGGTTTTATAGAAAATGCAATGAAGCAGAAAAAAAAAAAAAAAAAAAACCAAAGCAAAACAAAACAAAATCTGCAGCAACAAATTATAAATTACCTCAAGGAGAGAATTAAGACCTTATAGTTGGCAGAACAAGAGATAGAGAGCCAGATGAAGAAATTTTAGAAGCTGTTGGAACATTTAGAAGATGATATTAAGATAGTGGTCTAGACAAGTGTCTGGGAAAGCACAGAGCAGAGCCAAAGACATGCATGCTTATGGCTCTTGCAAGGTGGTTAGGATGGAATGAGTGATTCCATATGGGAAAACAGCGGTGAAACCTAGTGGGATGCTCAAAGACAACAGGACAGCTAAGATCTGACACAGTGTGCAAGACAGGGCAGCCAAGTTGCAAGGGTTATTAGAGGTGTTTCATGCCAGAGGAAGGCAAAATGATGCGGGAGAGGACCTGAGCTATCACACAGTGGAGTTGTTTACATACAGCTTAATTAGCACAAGGACTTCAACAAATCTGAAGGAAACACTTCACCTCTGGGCTTGTTCTCATACCAAGATTATCACACTGTGATGTGCTACATAAAATTAGCTATAAAGAGTAAGCTTGCCTGAGGTCCTATCCTGCTCTTTCCAGCAGAGTTTCTGTTACTCCTGTCAAGCTGACTAAAGATCATCCTCCTTTCCCCAAGCTTTTCCTTGCATTTTCTTATCCAGCCTTTCATAATCCCAGGGCTATGCAGGTGCCATACATAATCTTCTGTGTTATCAGGAAACAGCACTGCAGGGTTCCATTTAAGTGGCACAAGCTGTCTTCTTCCATTGCTGCAGCTTTATAACTATAAAAAGACAATTATAGATATTGTGAGATTGCTAATGACTGCACCTTGGAAGGCTGAAAAAATTAGTAGTGACTTCGATCATCTGGAGTTATGATAGCTTGAAGGTGAAAGCTTGAAGATCGGTGCTTAAGACATAGCCATGCTTCCCAAATGAATTTTTTTGTTATATATTTTTTTATGAGGAATGTCATAAAATTGTTGTTGTCTAAATTTTGTAGATGTGTGCCCTTGCTTTGGGATGCAACTCATATGAAAAACTACCGTATCTCTTTTGGTATTGTGGCTGATTGATCAGGCAGCTACAGCGAAGGACAAAACTGGAAACATACAGATATTAGTTGCATTAGCTGTCACAACCATTGTTGCTGTTTTTCTTGTAATGACAAACTATGCATAAAGATCATAGTTACTCACATAAAATCACTGACATAACCAGAAAATAGTTAGTCTTCACCTTCATGATATTGATAGATTTATCGTGTTCAGTCTTCAGATCAACTTCACACATGTTGAATCATCACCTCAAGATTATGGTCATAATGTGAAGCAGAAATTTTATATTGGCTTCACACTGTGTCCTCATGTGTCTTTATATAATTATTAAATTTAGTTCATCAAAGGAATAGTGAGACCTCAGTCATCCCTTCAATAATTGAGCTTATACATTACGCATGGTGCCATGTCTTCAAAAAGAAACTGAATCCAGATTAAATAAATAACTAAAAAACAACACCAATCAACTGATCATGAAATCCTGACATCAGGTTAATGCGTGCTCAGAGAATTGAGTCTTTCTTTCTTCAAATGTCATTGGAATTTGCACATACTAATTATCAAAAAGTCCCTGCCACAGTGGCAGTGCCAAGTACCTAGTTCTGTCTCTAGGCAGTGATCTAGTGTGAGCATATGGATGCTGATTTCAGAAAGGATCTAAACATTGCTTTAGAATCCACTTTAGGTCTTCGTGCTGCTGGAGACACTTAGGAGAGAAGGGTTGCACACTGGACTTCAGGACAGGATGAAGGAAATCAGTTTCCATCCCAAAAACCTAAAACAAAAGGTGTGAATGAATTACCATTATCATTTGGATTTTTGACAGTGTAAGTGAAAATCCTAGTGAAAGATTTGTTCTTTATGCAAGGCAATCCTATATTTCCTAGGTACTCCCATACTCTAAAACTAAGGAGTCTTATTTTCCTTTCATGAGCTATAACAACCACGTATTTCCCTCAGTAAATGACATGCAGAATGTTGAATAGGTACATGGGCACACAAGATTTTTTTCCATCATAATTTTCTCCACTATAAATCATAATAACATGGATGAAGGGAACCCTTATGTTAATATTGCCCTGTTTGATACGGTCAAGGTCAGAATTTGTATGGTTTATCTATTTCATGAATGCTGTGCTTGTCAATTAAAACTGCCTGTAGGCAGCTTTAGCCTGTGCACCTGACAGAAAAGCAGATTTGTTTGCATTGTAACCATGAATCGATGCATTTTCCTTGACTTTTATTAACTGTTTCCTCTTCTGTTCATCTCTCAGGAGCTTACTAGGCAAAAGTTTCCTGTGTCTACTGCATCTCAAAATTTAAAGAATATTTATTTTTGACGGCTTATACATTGGAATCATGCACATTCAGACCAGCCTTTGAATTAGTTGATTCATTTTCGGCCTTCTGGAATCTTAGTCCTGAGGCTCCGTTCACGCATAATCAAGCTTTTTCAATTTGGGATCAGTGTATATGGAAGAAAAATCATGAACACATCATCTAAAATCACCAAGGACCAACAGACTTCTCTAGAATTCAAAGTAAAAATCTAATTCTGATTAATTTTCTAGAAGACCAGTGCCTCCCTGTTGGCTACAGAGGGAACATAGAAAGATCAATTTTCTATTTTTGGCATCTAATTTATATACCTAAAACAAGGTGATGTGATTACCCTCTGAAACCTGAATTCATCTACCATAAATTAGCCATCTGGATGTTTTAAATGATTAAGTACCAATCCATGATTCACACTGCCTATCCTCAGCCCTCAGTCAACATCAGCATCTGCGCTTCATCCAGATTTAGGCAAATGAAAGTTTGCACCATAGATGTTTAAGCTCCTTATTTTGCTCATCTGCAGAACTTTTCCACCTCTGCCCAAATTAGACACCCAGCCTTTATTCAAGTCCAGTTCTGATTAATCCCCTTAAGGGCAGCTGTCAAAATCCTAAAACTCCCAAAATGTGAGATAGCTCTTAATTCTTGCTGAACCTCAGACTGACATGAATACCCAGTAAGGGAGCGTCTCAGAAAGAACCACTCACTGTGTTGTACTCAACCCTGACCTCCTCCTGCCCTCTTGACCTTGGAGTTAATAGGCTGTGAAATCAGAGAGGCAGAAGAGATAGTGAGTCAATAGAGTGATATCTTTTTTTTCCCCTAGGAAAAAAACCTTCTCTGGTCAACTGTCCACGCAGTAGATTAGATCACCTTTGTATTTTGATTAACTCCTTCTTTTTTCACATGATGAGACACTGACATGAGTTGCCTAGAGAAGCTGTGTGCTGCCCATGGCAGAGAGATTGAAACTAGATGATCTTTAAGATCCCTGCCAATCCAAACCATTCTATGATCTCCTAATCCTTTTATGGGCCTTGAGATTACTGCATTTTGACACCGGTAGTGTAAAATTCCAGTTCTCATTTATCTTTGCTACTATTCAGTCTTCTAGTGATAGAATATGGTGAGTAGTTAGTGACTTGCCTTTTTTAATGCCCAGTCTAAAACAAGGAAGATTCTGGGTGAGAGATGGGTCTTTGTTTGCGATAGTCTTTGCTAGAGGAGAAGAGAGGAACATTTGCAATCATAAAAATCTTTTTGCTGGCCTTCAGCTGCCAACTGCACAGGTCAGACAAAAAGCCAGATGCCTCATTCAGTATGAAAACCTCCTGATCCAATGTATTGAAGTGGCTAAAGAGGGGAATTGGCTGTTTGGGCTGGGGAAGAGGCAGCAAAAAAAAAACCAGTCAGCTGCTCTTCAGGAGCTGATTTATTACCCTTTGTCCATCTGACTTACGAGAAGTGAACCTAGCCCTGCATTCATGTAAGTTTTGTCTGATTATTTCTGGACTGATCAATTCCTATAAAATTTAATCTGACGAGTCTTAGGAATGTGAGACCATTATGTCGCAAAGTCTCATAGCAGTATGCATGACATCAGTTGGAGGGATCCAATTAAAATAATAAAATTCAGGTGCATGGTAAAGCAGAACACACTCCATCACGCTTCTGTGAAACTCATTGTTATGGAAACGTGAACAGAGATCTTCATATCTCATCTACAGAAAGAAAAAGAAAAAATACTTTAAAAGTATGTCACAAATAAAGATCCTGGAAAATAACTTTGTTCTTGTGCCTTATCCTTAGAGCATACTTATGATAAGGGATTTCAGGTTATGAGGTGACTGTGTTTTGAAGTTGTTACATTGTGTTTACCACACAGGCAATAAGAGCATAGCTCTGTTGCAAGGCAAAAAATCTCCAGATGCACAGTTTTAAAACAGCACATTTACATTTACCACTATCCCAACAGAAAAGACAGTTCCTAAAACTAAGTAAAATTACCTTGATTTTTATAAAAGAAACTATTTTTATTTCAGGAAGAGATGCAACCATACAGTATTCAGTCAGCATAATCTAGGTGTAATGGGACAGGTGTGGAGAATGAGGGCATGATTATAACAGCAAAACTCTTCATGTCAAAGTTTATAATGTAACCTGAATAAACTTTCCATTAAAAAAAATTACCTGGCAGCAAAACACTGCACAGGTATTTCTGAATCCCTGAGACATTTTGTCTGGATTTTGCCCCTTTAAAAGATGGCAATGTTTAGGAAAAATGCTACCTAAAACATTGTTTGCATTCCTGCTCTCTTTTATGGGCATCAGCTTGTTTACTGAATTTTTTCCCATGAGATAAAAAGTACCACCTTTTTGCATGGTAGACACAATCCTCAGGGGAAATGACAGTAGCATCTCTCCTTCAGAACCATTAGGTTAAAGCTGTTCATTTTGCAATCTGAGTTAGCATTACTTTCTTTTTCTATAAAAGTCTGATTTTTCAGAAAAAATCATGTTGGTTTTTTCCCCCTCATCAGATTTATCCTCTTTTCTGTGATCAGACAGAAGTTATACTTTCTAAACATTTTCTTTAAGAAACATGGTTCCCACTAGTTAAAATCATACCCTAAGGAGACAATCAGCAGACGGTTGTGTCTGAGGTTGTGCTCTCAATGAAAGTAAATGTGTGGAGTACTCCCCATGTGCAAGATATGCAACGTTTTTTGAACTTAATATCTGTTTAAGTTTTTCATGAGCTGATTTACATTTGATGACCCTCACTTTTTATTATTGCCTCATTTGTCTGTAAGGAAAGAAAAAATACATTAAATTGTCCCATGGCATTAAACTATCTTGATGGAATCAAATTAGTATCTGTGTTTGTCATCTTGATTGCTAAATACGTGGAAAGATAGGGGAGTTTTATTCAGAGAAAAGTTATATGCTTCATTTTCTTTGACCCACATATTGTTGTTCATAATAGTGTCAAGGTAGTGAGAAAAAGGAAGTGTTTGAGCCATGAAAACTTAATGAAATGCCTTTTTCTGAGCACTGGAACTAAAACAAGGACAAAATAGGAAAGAAATGCAAAAAATACTGAGTGGTCTAGTGAGCACCAATGCTTCCATGACTCAAGAGAAGCATGCTTTATGATGGGAACTAAAAGAAGCACTTCCAAAGATAGTTAGACATTTATTAAGACTGAGGACGGTGCAATTCATCCAAACTCAAACAGCTAGTGACAAAGGACTGAAGGGAAACTTCAGAGTTAAACTCCATTTTGCTCTGGCTGCTAGGCAAATTCCTAGAGAATTATGCTGAAAATTTGCAGCCCAGAATCCAGAGTGAAAGCACAGCCAATTAGATAAGCAATATAAAAATGCTAGTATGACCAAATTATGTCTTGATCATGCTGTGAAACCAGGAACAGTGTTAGTTTACATTTTACATAACATACATAGCTCAGCTCTGTTTGTTTTGTTGGACAGAGAAACTGAGATTTAAAAAAAAAAATAGATAAATGGGAGCCTGTACTGTTGGCATGGCAAAGCACTTGGCTACAGTAAACCTCAAATTTCATCCCAAACTTGGTGTCAACAAGTCATCCAGATGATTAGATCCTTACTGGTACAAGACTGTCTAATAAACAGAGTGTTCTAAATACAATGCAGCTTCTCAAACTACACAATGCTGGTTCTTAACTACATGGCAGCCTGTGTGAAAGGCTTTTCAGTGAGTCAGAAATCTGGCAGGAGGCTTTGATTCCATTAGATGAAAACCAGAGGAGACATAGGAAACCTTGCAAAAAACAAATGAATAGATTTAAATATTGTCTCATAATAGGACACACAAAAAGTTTCTAAAAAATAAAGTGGTCTCTGTCTATACATGATTTTTGTAGGCACACAAAAATATATTTTATTGTAGTTTGCTTAATTCCAACAGGTATCTAACAATCAAACTTAGGTTGAAGAGGTCAACATTTATATTTATCTCAAAGGGTTGTGAAACAATGGCTCTCTTTTGCAGCTGCCAAGCTCTGGGAAGTCAGGTTTTGCAGAACCATCAAGTGTGTACCCAGTTTCTTCCAGTTTCTGCCAAAGATTAATCAGAGATCCCAGGTGCCTATAGTACAGAAATGAAACCATGTGACAACCCAGAATAGATGAGCTCACCAGAGCAGTAGGGTAGGGAACAGGCACTAGGTTTTCATTTGCTATGTCTGGATGGGCCAGGGGATTGCACCAAGCTGCAAAACAATTTTTTTTCTTTTTTGAGGCCACAGGCTCTGGTTGGTCCTGTCTACGCAGAGAAACTCTGAATTCTGCTGACTATTTCATGCTGAATGTTGTTATGCATCCCCAAACCATCAGGCAGTAGGAATCAACAATAGGAAGAGCTGGTACAATGCAGCCCTCATGTTACTAAGAACTAGCAATTAATCTTGCACCTGCAAATGGATATGGATAATTCTTCCAGTGTATTGTTTGCACACCCAAATAGGAAACATATCTAACGGGAACAGGAGAAGACATGGTACTATTGAGATCTGCTCAGGCTGAGCAGGGAGTCTTCCTTTGTATCCCAGATTCTTCATACCAAGATCAAGTCTTGGAAAAGTGTGGAGAAAATTGTGTTACTTTTTCAAGTATTTAGTGCTCTGGAGCTAAGAGAAAGATTCTGTCTTCCAAGATGATCAGTCTGGCAGGTCTCACTGAGACCTTATAAAGAATCAAGCTTGAAACAACTAAGTAATGTCTAGACATGAGAAATTGTACATCGACATCTTTTAAAGTGTCCTGAGGGTATGGAACAAGAGTAAGGAGTTTTATGCCCCTTGATTTTTTATTTTTTCTTTTCCTTTATGGGGAAGTAAGATCACAGAGCTGAGAGACAGAAAGCAAATATTCTCCTAACATATAAGTGGAAATTAAAAAAAAAAAGAAAAAAAAAGTCCTCCAAAAATATTATCACCTCGATTGGAATTCAAGAGTGCATTTCCTGACCTAAATTTAGCCAGATACATTTTGCCCAGTGCAAAGGTCAGAATGAAGGCATCAAATTTTCAAACAGGTAATTTCCACTGAAGCATTGTGAGACAGTCTTTCTTTAATATACCCCAGGTATCATGCATCAAAAATTAGTAATTCACTTAATGTATTTTTAACAAAATACCTGCCTTCTCCTCCTCTTTTTTTTTTTCCTTCAGGGGGAGGGGCAGGCAAGGCATTTAATATAGCAATCAGAAGTAGTTAAAGCCTTCTAGTAACAACTAAAGCACACAGCTAACACTGCTGATTAAGCCAGAAGCATCATGGGCAGGTTCCTGTTGATACTATGTTTACATGTTGGATTTGGACTCAGGGCTATGTTTACACTCTCCCTTTCTGACACAAGCAAAAAGAGTATTGTGAAAAAAAAATGCACAACAGAAGACAGAAGGCCTCTGTGTTAATTAAAGTTCTGTGTAATTAGAGACCATGAAGATGAGGCTACAGAGCTGACACTATTCTGTCCTTCCCTTCAGTGCCTGGTGTGAGCTCACCTGGTGTACCTCTAATCTGAAGACCAGCTGCATCATTGCTGCTTTTTCATTTACAACTTTGTTTCCTCCATCATTAAAACGTTTCATCCCAAGGAGAGTCGCACTTCAGAAAAGCATTTTGGTGTGAAAATTCAGCACAATTAACAGGGAAATGTAATACCACACTAATTTTGACAGTAAACTTTAGTAGATAAATGGTCAGACTTCTCTCTCTCATTTTTGTCTTTGCTTTGCTTTTTCATCTGCAATTGTACACAGAATACTTGGACCACTAATAGAAAGAGGGTTGAAACCCCCTGAGCCAGAGATTTATTGCTCACACAGTCTGTAGAAGAACAAGGCTCTAAGCAAAGTCACTGGGCTCTTCAACTTGAAAGGATTCTGAGTGTACTCAGATCCTTCCCAGAAAGGTGCGCGGGCCAGCTGGAAATATGGCACACAGACACCCCCTCACTCTTTTAAAACAGGCACAGGCAGCTGGTAATACAGTTATTGAGCTAAAGAGGGGAGGAAAAAGCCAGAGAGACAGAGGTGGGGAGCAGGGAGGTATCTGGCTACCCAGAAGAGCATAGGTCCAACCAGCTACAAGGGGTTTAACCAGCAGGAACACCTCTGCTGCAGAAACAGACTCTTTAGGGTACAAATTCCTTCCCCTGGAGAATCTGGCTACCTTTCTGTGCTCTGTGCCCCCAGTTCAAACAGATAACCCTGAGAGGGAAGCACACACGCTGTCACAGCACCAGCATTCAAAATGTATGAACAAAGCAAAATCTGTAAAAAGAAGCAAGACTTTTATAAGGCAAACAAATACAGCTGGAAAAACAATAAAATAGAAAGGCTTTGAGTCACATGGAATCTTTGAGAACAGTTTCTTGCCTAGAAGTTTTCTGCTTTTTCCCACCAATTTTACAAATCAACATAAATTTATTTAACGTGAAGGGTTACCTCCCAGCACAAAACAGTGATTCTCTTAGATTTGGCAGCAATGAGTCAGTAATGGTTGGTAGACAGCTTAGATGGGAAGCCTATCTAGAGCACAGAGACATTCTCTGAAATCCAGAAATGAACTCACAATCACAGGACAGGACATTCTTGTCAAATCTTGTATTTCATTTGCTTTGTAAAAACAAATTCATAATTACAGGTCTTCTAGAACCGCATGATAATGTGAAATCTGATAATAACAATAAAACTCCCTAAACAACTCTTTTCATTCTGAATCTCAGAATAAAAGAGGAATAACTTTAAGGAAAATTTATTCCACCTATAATATGCTGGTTTTATCAATTTAGTTCTGACAACTTCCTGAAAATTAATGAATGTCACTGAAATGATTTTCATGCTGACTTGGTGTCTCGGGGATTACCAGCCTGACAGAGAGAGGAAAAATGTAATACACACACTTCTGGGTACAGAAAATATTTTCTTTTTATCATGTATAAACAAAAAGCAGCAGTATTTTATATCCCAATAATTTATGAGAAAATATCTTCACTGACACAATAATTTTGCAGCTACCCACACCAGGAATGATTGCATGATGGGATTTTGCTTGAGATGTATAAATTAGAATTTTTTCATAAACCCAGAATATTTAGCAAGGTTCTTTGTCTTCACTAGGGTTCATTTATATATATTAAAAGAAAAACAAAAAAACAAAAATAAGGATCTAAATTAAGGGCTACGTAGCAAAAAGAAAAAAAAAAGGATTTTCAAGTATGGCTGCCTGGCATTTCAATATACGTAAATTAAAAATGAGTGATAGAAGAACAGTATCACCTCATCCTGTTCATGAAAGACTTCAAAGCAAAACTATGAGAAGAAAGAACACAGTGTGCATTTGTGGGTTTTACAAATTATACCGTATGAAGTGCTGAATACACCATGAAGTACTGGATTTTGTACCCTTGTTCCAATCATATAAACCATTACATATTTCTTTGTCCATATCTGTTGCAAAGCAGAACTCACAGACTGCAGCCAAGAGATGGATACTGAGCAAATACAGTGAGAAACATCTTGACCAAACCAGATTTCAGCTTAAATATACAAAACACATACTAGAAGTTTCCAACAGCAAGATCTTGAGATGGAAATGAGGTATTTTTCCCATACTGAGAGCGAAAAACCCTCCCAAAACACACAATCGTTAGTACAACCACTAAATTAACAAGATGTAGACAGATTTCACATTAGTGTCTCTGTTGGACATCAACAGCATCTTGAGGAGGTTTCTAGCCTTAGATTCATTCTGCGTGACTTCACACTGTAAATATCTACATCTGAGCATGTATTCTCAGCTGCCCATTTTGACAACAAGGAAAAATAAAGTTTTTTAGAGTACGATTAATCTTATTTCTTGTAGACATCTGCCGCAGGCTAAACTGAATTGCCCTGGCAATGACTCAGTTACTCTGGAATTGCAAAGGGCATTTGGGAAGACCCACTAAGGTGAAGGGATTTACAGAGGAGACATGTAAATCTGAATGAACAAATCTCCCTCCCTGTGTCAAAAGTGTGAACTACCATCTCCCTCCCTACACTCCCCACTCCCCTGAAGCAAGAAGCAGAAACAAAGTGGGAAGTGATAATTTGTTTCTACAGTTCATCTTTGCACAGGTGTCAGTGTAATGTTAAAAATGTACAGCATAATTTAGAGCACAGGTTTGGCTGGGATGAACTTCCTCTCATTCCTTCTGCTAAGGAATACTAGCAGTTCATAACAGTACAAAAATGAGCTTTGGGGGATGAAATAAAGGCAATATGCAGGCTGCCCTCTTACTTCTGCTCTGCAAAGAAGCTAAGTTTGCTGTTTACCAAAAGGACTGGCATTAAATGTGATCCCCTTGCACGAATTTGAGGAAGATGATTATTCTTAGAAGGGAGCCTGATTTTTTTTTTTCTTGCAGAGCAAATGATAAGTCGACCACTACAGATTATTAACTTGAGGCTAATTGTATAGGTTTAGATGCTTAGTGGATAAATCAGAGGAGGAAGCACCTTTGCAAAGAGAAGAAATAAAAGTAGCAGTTAAAACTGTGTACAAGACCATTGATTTTTTCCTAGTTCATTTGGAGAATAAGGGCAGGACTAAACAAATATATAAAAGAAGAGGGAATTTGAAAATGAGGGTGAAGCTGTAAAACTTGTAAGACTTGTATAAGGTAAATGTTATAATGAAAGGCATTAAAATTTGGTGAAAATATTTGCAGTAAATCATGCTTCTGTGCCAGTTGTCAGTGGGTGGTTCTTCAGTTATGTACTTGGATTAGTCTTCTTATGATTCCTGTATATTTCTTTTTTCTTCTCTATTTTTGTGTTCACCAAGTAAGTTTTTCTGATGAAAAATAAGTTATAATACAGTTTGCATGGTAACAGGCTTCACAAATCTTTTTAAGAGCCCAGAAGGCATGATAGCATTCTAAATACATCACCCTATGTTTTTCCACATGAAACATTTACCTATGACTGAAGATAGTCTTCTTAACTACATTAGAGGCTAATTTTACACAGAACTCAACTAATCATATTTCTAGCTTCACCACTGTTGTAGTCTTTAACAACAACTACCAAAATAGGAAGGAAAAAGCTGTCAAAGAAAATGTACTAAGCCAGATACAGGACAATGCAGATTTGAGGCCTCGTGCTTTCAGAGCTCTCACAGGGGCACACCACTGCCCATTCTCTTCCTCCTGTGCTCATAGGGGAAAAAATATCAATAGTAATAATGGAGAATGTTTAAAAAGCAGATATGTAAGACCCAGTAGAAAACAAAACAAGAAAAATATTTTTAGTCATAAATGTAACAAAACTAGTTAATCATGTTAATCAATAGGCATGCCAAGAATTGATGAAGCACTGCACGTTGAAAATTGCAAGAAGTTCTGTAAAGCTACAGTCCTGTTTGTGAAGCAGAAAGTAGCTGTGTCCAACATCCTCAAGAATGAAGGAGAGAAGCTTGCTCATGAGCTGGTTGTGTCTAAGAAAGGATCTGTGAAAGGATCGCACAAAAAGATCTTGTAAGAGACAGAATAACTATCAAGAACCCTAAAATGCCCCTCAAATGCAGGAGTCTCTTCTTGAGAGTACAGTGCCACCACTGTCCCAGCTCTAGCCATTGAACAGAACCATGTGGAGAAAATGTCAGAGTGTAAAAGTCTACTTGAGGTAAAACGGGATGTAAGGAGGGGAAAAAAAACCCAAATGTATGAGAGTTATGACTTTGATCACCATTCTTAGCCATTTCTAAAATTTTAACTAATTTCTTGTAGATAAGAAAAATGTAATGAAGACTCATAATTTCCTCAGAAATATCTTTAACATAGTAGCCATTTTACACTGAGGATATTTTATGTATTTTTGTATTTGTTTACATCAAGTTGCTTAACATATTCCTGAAAAGCAGTTCACTGAGGACAAAATAGAAATTTGGATGGAATAACACATAGATTGTTTCTCCATCTCTGGAGACTCAGACTCAGACTCTAAGGGGATTTCTACAAAAGCGTGAGGTACAATATTTGACTAGAAAGATATTTCAGGTCATTATTATTTATATCTTTTAGGACCTATTCAATATTCTCTGTTGAATATCTTCATAATGGCAAAATCTTGCTGTTAATGGATTGTATAAAACTAGTACAATATACAATGTCAGACTCAAGTAAAGTACAATGACTGTGAGATTTTCATCTCTGAAAGGGACACCCAAATCAGTCTTTTTCTTCTTTTCTCTTATGAGATTTGGAATGATTGAAATCCAAGTCATTAGCATTCAGGTTGTTTATGACACTACAAAATGATGAAAGTAGTTTGAAATGAATAGTATCTTAAAGTGTGAGACATTTTGTGAAATTATGCATCTGTTTCTTCCTTGGAAAATTTGTATGCCAGCCAAGGCATAGCAAGGCAGAGCGAATGCAATTAAATCAGATAAAATTTTATTATGCTGTCCAGTTCAGGGCCTCAGCAGTCCAGGTAAGGATTTTTTAGCATTCTTAGCATGCATAAAAAACACTTTGAAAATAAAAATAAAGTATAAAAAATCTATTAAAATCTTCCCATATTTTATTAAAATAACTTGAATTTGTAAATTGACAGGCATTTGAAGGTATTTAGAAAAGGCTCTAAATATCTAATCTTGTGATCAGGTTAGTAATCCAATTATTATAATACTCACAAGACAAATATTTACCTGAGAGTCCTTAACAGCTTAATTAAACACAAAAAGGCTACCCTGGAAAATAGAAGAAATACCTTGTAAAAGATCCCAGTCATATTTTTCATTAATTAAATAAAGATGACAGTCAAAGAGATAATAATTTTAGACCACCTGTAAGAAGCTCTTCATTCAAACCCTGTCCCCCCCCAAAAAAAAAAAAAAAAAAAAAAAAAAGCTTCCTTTCTGGGCTGGCAGCAGTCATAGTAGCAGTTTGCCAACTTTTTTGGGTCTTGGTTGAGAAATTAGTTCCCAGTGAAGGAAAATATGCACATACTTACATTTAATTTCCAAGGCATGTTTGCATATACCTAAAATTAAGCATGTACTCAGCTAATGAGATGAAATGCATCTTCAAGGGCAAGAGTCCAAAGTCTTGGTTTGCATATCATATTCAGAGTTGCCTAGACACACTAACTTTATTAAATATTACCACTGGATTTTTTTCCTCTTGCTATCATTATAATATCCATTTCTTTTTCATGCATTTCAAGTAGCTTATCTTGGGTCAGGTATGCATCACGAAAATGCTGCTTTTGCCCCTAATTTTTGTGTGATCTTTATAAAGTTTTTAACTATCTGAATATTGGAAAATACAAAAATTGATACATTGAAATACTTGCAAATAGAAGCAGGTTCATATGCTAAGTTGAGCCATATAGTAAGTTTTACAAAGTGTCAGTAAAGCTTTTTATTTTTCTATCAAAAGGCAAAGAAATATAATTTACTGCTGATCAAAAACATATATACTACAGCTGTTTTGAGGGGACTCTGGAAGGTTTATACAGATTTAGAGAGACATTAATCAAGGAAAAGTGAAATATACTGCTGCATTTTATATGTTCTTCGGCCAGAGGAAAATTAATAGGCTGAATTCAGCCGTGTTCCCAAAGGACAGGTCATAGCCAAGAAAAAAAGGACCCCCAAAACACACAATTCAGTAACATCAATGGAACAATGATGTTAATGATAAATTAGGCTCATGTCCTCATGGCCTCACAGAATGAATTGGGTTTGAAGGTACCTTAAATATCATGTAGTTTTAATCCCTCTATCATGAGGGACACCTTCCAATAGACCAGATTGCTGAAAGCCCTGTCCAGCCTGGCTTTGAACCTAAGGGTTAGAAAAGTGCTACATGTGTGAGGCAGATCCTACACATTGCATTTCATGCGATATTCAACTTAGGAATGACTCACCATATAAACATCCACCTCCAGTACAGACAGCTCACTTTGCTGAGTTGTTTGTAAGCATGGGGAAGGGAGGAAAGTTTGCCTCCAAGCCTGGGGTTCACAGAAGTTATGATGAGTGTTGGGACATGGAAAACGGCTGAGAGACACCAGATCGTGGCTGCAGAGGCATTCCCCTTGTTGGATTCAGCCACCTGTTGGATTCTGCACATCAAAGCCTTTTATTTTGTGACGTAGAGAACAAGAATACAATCAATATAGGAGATGAGTAGAATTAAGGTAACCTCCTCATTGGATCATTGGCTCCTTGTATCATTTCTAAGTTCTGGCTGGTCGTTCTAAAGAAAATCACATGAACACAACAAAACTTCCCCCTCTGCATATCCAACCAGCAGGCTACAGTTTCTTCCCATCCTGGCTATGCACTCATTCAAGTTGTGCAGGCAGTAAATTCTCTGTAGCCTCCTGTCCTGGATACTTATGTGAGAAACCAGAGCTGTGGACTCACCTCGTGTTAATCTGCAGAAGATGACTGCTCTAAGTGCTAGAACAAAAGGTCTACCAGCACTATTTTTACTGCATGAAATATTTTTAAAGTGAGTTAAGATCTAAGAATTTAAGTGGTCTCTTCCTGAAACTCAGGCTCATGTATAGCAGTTTTCATAGCTAGACTTAGGACAATATTTGTTGATTGTTTAGCTTTGTTTGCCCATAGGAAATCAAAGCCATAAACCTTTCCCTATATCAGTCTCAGAGAAATTTACACACTTTTTCTCTAATTGTGTAAAATACCTCATGCTTCCGCCAAGCATGAGGCAATTCATCCCCAAGGGAGACAGCAGCCCAAATGCACCCAAAAAAGCTTCAGAGATGTTTTGTGAAAGTGGAAGACATTTCCGTTTTAATGGTACAGGCGGGTGAATTATGTGCTTCAAACTTTGGAAAGAAATCTGTTTTCTGGGCTTGATGGGCAACATATATCTGCTTTAAGTTGTGTTTTGATTTGTAAATGAATGGTAAGTAAGAAGTAGTCACTAGAAACAGTAGGAATCTCAATTCTGATATTTCTGTGTCCATTTCATTAGAACCAGTTAAAAAATTAGGATGGAGTATCAGCATGTAACAGTATCTTCTACTGTATAATGATCCTGAAAAGATTAAATACAAGAAGAAAGAAATAGAGCTCTGAATCTCTTTGTTTTTAGCAGAGTTAACATATTTGGATCTTGGGTATTGCAGCATCCTCAAAAATGTTAGAACAGTTTTGTAAAATTTGGAAGAAAGTTGCCTAGATTTTTTTTCTATTTTCATTTTCTTTTATTCCTAGCTGAAGAAATGATTCATAGCAAATCACTTTCTGCATATATTACAACCCTCAGCACAAGACAGATCTATTTAATAGTGCATATTGGGTTGAGAGTGCAAAAATATAATAATGGATCAAAATTTACCATTTTTTGTCAGTATTTATTTATTATTTGTCAGTATTTATTTTTTGTCAGTATTTGTCTTTAAAAATATTTGATTGGTGGATGGTCCCATTAATAGCAACCAATCTGTAGGAAGGAATGACACCAACAGCTTTGAGCAAAACAACCTACAGAAAATCTGAGACAGAAGAACAGGAGGGTGCTTTTTGCAAGCTCAGGATTAACATCCACTTTTTCCATAGTCATGATGGCAGCAGGAAGGTTCACAACACAAATGTAGTATGAGTGACAGAAATGGGGACTGGTGCAAAAAGTTCTCACCTATTCCCATTACATCATCAAAAGGTTCATCTCTGTTCTCTCCTCATGTACTTTCTACTTCCTGTGAAATATTCCCAGTTCTCCTTCCCAGTTCTCCTTCCCTTCCCTTCCCTTCCCTTCCCTTCCCTTCCCTTCCCTTCCCTTCCCTTCCCTTCCCTTCCCTTCCCT
>JAYDZK010000001.1:35335550-35382632 GCA_034509185.1 Euphonia xanthogaster
CCCTGTTCTGTAATTCCTATGTTTTCTAATCTATTCTCTTTTCACAGGAACTACATGAACATGTCTGACCCCATTTCACAGTGGCACTGAAAACTTTGGCAGCAAGGTTAGAAGAAAGAAAAAAAAAAAAAAAAAATATAAACATTATACAATAGAAACCTTAATCATGTAGTTATAAGTTTTAAAAAAATGTTTGAAAATCTGTTGCTTTGTCTTTCCCATTTTGTATGGTACTGCTGCTAAAAAAAATTTCCCTGAGGTTCCTGCTGCATCTCTCCTATAAATGATTCTCTTTGATCAGAATCCAGTGCATGCAGGGCTTTTTTTTCAGTCTTACAGAGGCAATGATTCCATATCACAGCAGTGAAACCCTTGACAGCTCAGTGGGGGTGAGAAGAAGAAGCAGGATTATCTAAAAAAGAGAGAAAAAAGAGGAAGCAATTCAAAGTCAGGCCAAAGATGACAGGAGAATCAGGATAGCAGCTGTACAAAATCGTATCTGATCTCTGCCAGAGATGTGGTATGTAGGGGTGAATGACAACTTCTAATTAAAGTTGTGACTGATTACCATGTAAGAAATGACACAATTTGTCGAAGACCTGGATCGGAAGATGAATCACTTTTATTTGTGGAAAATGCTAATTTAAAGTTATGAATTTTTAGAGGAACATCTGTGGCTTCTTTTTTTTTTTTTTTCTTTTATAAATTTACTCCATAATTTAATCTTTCTGGTTTTTTACTGAAACTTTTAAATTGTCTTTTATCCAAGCACTGACTGTGCATTACAGTAAGTAAGGAGGAAGAAATACTGAAAACAAAATCTGGAAGAGACCTTGACAGTGATTCAGCAGCCCTTATTTGAAATTCCAGGAAAGATGTAGTTTTAGCATCCACTATCTATTGTTGTGTAATAAATTCACAGATTTCTATCAAGCAACTCAGGATATTATTTTTCAGAGATTTTGAATTGTTTACTTGTCACATATGCATGTGAACTGAATTCAAACCCCTTTTCCAAGAGACATAAAAACATGAGCATTAGTCAAACACATATGCTGACTCACTTGAAAGCACACTGTGAAACGGGATTCACACTGAGATTAGGCAGCTTCTGTGCAGTTTTTTCTTGAGAGGTGTCTCATTGTTGTCCAAATTGATATTTTTCAATACAGAAGACTAAATTATTGTCACCTTCTTCTGCAGGCTTCACATTGCTCAGGCAGGGCAAAACCCTTGGGAATCCACCTGGTGAAGTTTTCTTAGCATGAAGCCTTTGCATGACCAGATACTGCTTTGCCACCTGTTCCAATTTGATCTCACATGGCATTTTTCTCCATGTTATTTTTTTATCTTTAAATACCTAAACATAGTGTTTAACATTTTTAATAAGATGAGTATCTTAAAACACAGTCACATGGATAAATATTTTCCAAACACTTTTCTTTACTGCCTTGCTCCAGAATTCAAATTACGTTTTACACTTAAAGGTAAATCTGCATTCTGAGGCATTAATTATCACATGTTCATGCTATTCAGGGTTATTATATACCTCTAGGCTGTTGTCAGATGATCTTAGCTTTAAAAATGTGGGAATGGAGAGAAAAGATCTTGCATATTTGTTCATGCCACCGTTTATGCTTACAGTTAGCTTTACAAAGCTGAAAGTTAAACTGCACACTGATTTTGCAACCCTTTATACTTTGTCTTTATGTAAATCAAATTTGGAGAACAGGCAATAAAATGTGAAAGTCAAATTTTATGTCTTTTTTTGTCTGAAGTTACACATTATTATGAGTTGCCACTTAAGTTACATATATAAACATCATTTTTCCCTGTGAGTTTAAGGAAACAGGTAATTGAATAATTAATTAATGGTAAAATTAACATGCAAATATGAAGGGAATTCTGCCCAATTCCTTTCCTTCCATTTAGCATAGGAAGCATGGTCTTGCAGCAGTTATGGTTTTCTGTATCACCACGGCTTAGAGCTATGGCAATGAGACGTGTTGAGCATCGTTCCCTCTTCATCAAGGTTTGTACTGTGCTACATTATGATACCGAAGAAAATTACAGGGGAAAAAATGCCTAGAAAACTTCCCCCCTCAAAAAAATCTGGTCAGAAAAGCAATGTGCCTTTTCATATCACAGAATCACAGAATGGGTAAGGTTGGAAGGGACTACAGTGGGTTTACCTCGTCCAATTTCCCTGCTCAAGGGAGCTTGTTTTTACTCAGGCATTAAAAAGCCCAAGTGTCAGTGAAACCTACAGAGAAGAGAGGACAAGAAATACTCTGTATTCTTAACAGACAGCTCTGCTAATTCTACCTGAATCCCAACTGCTAACTCGAGCTCATCACTGGTGTAGAAACTTCCTAGGTGAGTTATGAACCCCGCCTCACATATTTCCCACTTTTCAGTAAGGTTTTACAGGTGCCATTGTTTTGTCCTGAACTTTAAATTTTGTCAAGCAGGTGATGATGATGGTGCACAACAACCCAGCATTTTAATTAATGTATGGATTTTGTGGTCTCTGCATTAAAGGCATCATTTCCCAGTAGTCCCAGCAAAGATCATTCTGGAAGCACATAGGGAAAAACTTTGCTCAGTACATTGGTGTAAGTTTTAGAGATGGCCTGCCCTTTAAAGAGGATATGTGCTTTTGCTTATTGTTTAGCATTAGACTTGTTCCAATACTTTAAATCTTCAACTGAAATAAAAAAGACATCACTGTGGAAAAAGACAATATTTTAAATGTAATGAATATGTTTCTGAATTAATATTGAAAATATTATTTTTAAAAGGATATTATTCTCTAAAATCTGTAAAGTGTTCACTTTTCCAAGCATTAAATGCTTCTTTTAGGCTTTTCCTGTATCATAATTTAAATAAAATATGCAAAGCTGACATTTTATGTCATCTCTCTATAAAATAAGGCAAGCTCATAAACCAGTCTGAATGCAGATGATAACAATATGCAACTTTGGTTCAGCGAGTACATACTCTTAAATCCAAAATTGTCTTTTGAAGTTCAATCCCTTGTACTTTTCACAGCCTTCTTCTGCTCTTATGATAGAAGTCTCTCCTCAGTTCTATAAAAATAAGATGATGGGAAACACTATTTTGACAGCTACCATTCTGGATGGCATCACAAGGAGCTGGACCTTGTGCAAAGGGAAGCTGAAAAGGACAGACAAATTCCCTTTAGTAGCACTGTATTAGGCTGTCTCCAGATCTGAGCCAGGAAAAAACTCATCAGCTTCACTTGCTAATCACTTGCTTCACTGGTTTCATTATCCAGGGACATTTCAATTTCATAGAACAGTTTCAGAGCACTTCAAATTTTTCAAACATGTTCTTCTAACTGGTCACACATTTTTAGCTCCTCCATTTTTCACTGATGGAGGAGATTCCTTATGAGAGGAAAGATACAGTGTACCCCAGAGCAAGACTTAAACACCACGAATGTGAGATGCTGGAGGCTGATGACACAGCTGCATCCACTACAAATATCCTTGAGGAAAGCCACATGAGTCCATTGCACCGACAAGATTCCCACCCAGACCCTCTGATCAGCAAGCTGGCTGATCCAAATACTACTGCGGCAGAAAGGATAACCTCCAGAACAGGGTAGCACTGGTTGGCCATCTGTCACCCACGAGAAGTGTCAATGTCTCCTGGGATTTATTTTGTTCACTAACATCTTGAAAGCAGGTTAGAGGTGATCAAGGAATAGTTTGATATCTCTCCTAGACCAAGATAATACTTTGCTGCTGAAGCAGTACTAAAGAGACCCACCTACAGATGAGGGTAAGTTCATATCCCAGACAGTGATGGGAAAACATCCAGATTGTCATGAAGAAATTTTATGTTTCTAAATGACCTTGAAAAAAGTTCTTGTATCCCTTGATTCAGAGCTATTCTAAAGGTTTTGCCCTCTGTAAGAGCAGAGGTAAGGGAGAATAATCTCCTTTAGCTCAAGGGCTCAGGACACTAGCAAAGAACCTCAGTTGTTGTAAAGCAAAGTAACTGAAAAAGGGCAATTTGCAGCATATTATCAGTATGTGCAAGGCAAGGTTTTAAGTGAGATATCCAGCTGGCCTTCTGTGACTCACATTTCCAGCTGGTCTTAAGCAAGCACTGCTGTCAACAGAGGTGCATCACTTTCTGGTAGCTGAGAGTTTCATACAATAGCTCCAGTAATGCAGTATTGATTTTCACCAGCTGATGACTTCAACTACGTATTTTTAGTTAATAAGAAGTTAAAGTCTTTTATTATTATTATTATTATTATTATTATTATTATTATTATTATTATTATTACCAGCAGACCGCACATGACAATGATAACTGGGAACTTCACCACAATCTCCATTGCTGTTGTTCTTATTAGAAGTGGGTTACAACTGTTTGTGAAGTCTGTTTTCACACAAGCCTTCAGGTTTAGAAAGGGTCTCATGTAAATGTAAAGCTAAGGTAATATATTATTTTTCTGAGATTGGGAAGTCAAGCTAACGAACAGTTAAAAGAATTTTGACATGTCCAAATAGAAGGCAGGTACAACCAGAATGTATCTTTTTTTTCCCTAGCCTGGTCTCGCCCCACATCTTGTAGTTATTCCACCATGTACACTATTAAAACCGCATGTTTTATTATTGTTCATTTTTATGTTTTTGGTTTAAGTTTTATAAATTTTAAAACAGGCAATTCTTACTTTAATGATCTAACAGGGCTGGTAAATGTTTAAGTCAAATTGACTGTATCAGGGAGCTATAACCAGGCGAGAAAGTATCAGTTGCAGCAAATATTGGACACAGATGTTTATAGACAAAAAGGAGAAAGAGACAGATCTTTAAAGAGGGTTATGTTCATAATATATTTTATGATTCTTTTACAAAAGTTCAAAACACTTCAGGTAATTATTTACTCTGTAAGGCACTTGATCTTAACAAAAATGCTTAACAACTGAAAGACAAGTAAACAGTTGTTCCAAAGCCACCAAACATTATTCCCAGATTACAATTCTGTCAATAACACTGGTTTAAGGAATAGGACAAGAAAAAAAGCCATGAATGCATGCCTTAAGGGAATATGAAATTATATTAATTTTGGTAGAAAGCAAAACTAGAATTTGTTATAACAATGTAGAAATCCATAGATTTGAAAATTGTCCAAATATTCTGGCATAATAAAAAATGGGTTGTGATTATAACAATCTGAAGTGGTTTGTGGGGAAAAAATATTCCCCTTTAACACTGTTGCCAAGTATAAGAAAACTTACTCTGACCAAGCTGATTATAGCTGTTTCAAAGTCATTATCTGTAGTTACATTGCTGAGCAAAATAATATGGAGTTATGCAAAGATCAGCTAGTAGTAAATACGAGCCAAATAGTATCCTTGATATAACCAGTAGTTTAAAAGAAATCCCAGAAACTGCAATGTCATGTGGGACTCATTTGTATGTGAATAAAACAGATTGCCCATAGAGGTGGGAGATGCCCCATTCCTGGAAACATTCAAGTTCAGGTTGGATGGGGCTATGAGCAGCCTGATCTAATTGAAGAAATCCATGGTCATTGCAGGGGGCTGGACTTGGTATGGTACGAGGGTCCCTTCCAAGCCAAGCTATTTTATGTCCTTCTGTGAAGGACAGACAGATGTTCTATTTTTTCTGTACTTCTCTTTCATTTCAATTCATAAAAGCCACAGCATACTAGAGTCTCACCTTAAGTGGTGTTACAAAGCAATGTGCAGGTGTTCTAAAGGAATGTGCCAAAGTAGCCTTTTCTAAAATACACAGATTTAATGACAGCAATAAGAAATCTCAATTCTGTGACTGCCTGCCTATAATCATGCAAAAACCTTCTATCTTTTCAGCCTTAGTCAGAATCCATAAGGAGCTACAAGGGAAAAAGTCCCTTACTGAAGTGTTAACTGTACATTGCTACTGTCCCTCACTATACCTGACCACATCATCAACATCTCTGTAGCTCAAAGCTTGATCCTATTGAGCTCACAAGAAGAGTTGAAGCAGATCCAGAGTAAAATATTATGTGTTCTCTGGCAAGAAAATACTGTGAAACAATCTCAAGGTTAACTCACTGACTAGCATTTCATGAACATAACTTTTTTCCAATAACAGCTGGTTAGAAGAAACTGGCTTATCTTGACAAGCAATCCCTTAGTATTTAATACATTAATACCATCTACTTTGGAATATAGAAGAATAAGCAGGAAGGAAATCTTCCAGACTTGGCAAATACCATCTGGCCCAGAGCACTGAAGCATGATTCCATGTTCTTGAAAGAGTATATTGCTTGCCTAAAGCTATCAGTTTAGATTCATGGTCTCTATCCTTATCTTCAAAGCCCACAGTATCCCAGAAAGACCATCTGAACACCAGGTATTCAGTGTTCTTAACATAATGCTGATATAAAACTCATGCGTGCTTATAAACAGGATTCAAAACAAACCTCTGTTTGCAGTGTGATTAGGAGAGAAAGGTTGTGAATTTAGACAATATATTTAATGGTGTCTTTATAGGCAGCCAGGTAGTCTGCTGAACACCATAAAACCCATGTAAAACAATTGACACTTACCATCAGACTGGCTTCACAAGTGCTTGAAAATGACATGGTCCTTCAAGATTTCCTTACAATCATAATAGGAGAGCATTCTGTCATATTCCCAAACCCTCCTCTTGCAAACATTATTCTGTAATTCTTGAAATAAGTAGAGAAAATAAACCCAAGATGAGTATTTGACTACTGTTGATGGTAGAATACATTTAGAAACATTAAAAAAAAATCTGCAGTACAATAACTGATATACCAACCATTAAAGGAAGTATGGAGTAATTAATGGGACAGCAAAGAGTTTCCATTATGGAAAAAGACAATAATGACTACATATGTTCTACAGAAAGGATATTGTAAACTCTGCCACTGAAGATTAAAGTTCCTGAATTTGTTTTGTTTGCTGATTGTTTTCCTGTGAAGTGTCATTTACAGGAAGTCAGACATTCTATACTGCATCATAAAAATTTCCTGCAATGCAACACTTTCCTTTTCAATCATGGCTTGCACTAGGGCAAACAAGGTACCAGTAAAGAAGACTCTACATTATTTCCTAATCAAAACCTTCACAGGTCTAATACAGATATCTTTTCTTAGGAAAGGACTGTCTACAGCTCAGCACCTATGGTGTTCTGTTGAAAAACAGATTAGAAATGGAGGTACAAATCCAAGTGTCTGAAAATGAAAGCTTTCATGAGTAGTAATAATAAAAAGTATATGACCCCTGGGTATCTAGAATCACCTCTCACAGGTTAAAGACTGACTAATAGGCTGGAATCATTCTACAGTTTCCAGAGGGAAGTACTGGCCTTGCAGATTAGGAAAATTTGTCATCTCTCTGGAGCTCATTGGAGGCTTCTATTCCGAAGGCACCTAAAGTGTAAATACCCAGTGGGCAGCATTTTTATCTCTAAGGTTCAAGCACTTCGATTTCAGTGAGGTATAAAAAAGTTAGGTAGCTGCTGTACGTTTAATTTGATTTTTCTGTCAGATGGTAGAGAAAGAGTAGTTTGCACTGACAGCAGCTCATTGACTACAAGGTTAGATAAACTGTATGACTCCCTGCTATGGTTTGCATAGGTTTTTATGCCTTAAGTGCATGTAATTCTAAAAATTGGAACTAAAATCGAATGGAAGTTATGGTTATGAAAATAACAGCAGCCGCTCCATTTTATTATGGTAGCATCATAATTCAGGGTGTAGGTCTAAATCCATCCTTCACTGATAAACAGTTTTCATCCTGTCACTGACGCAGCAGCAACTTGATCCAAGAGAAGCTCATACCATCCATAGCACAATCTCATGCTTTAGGACAAAAGATACACAAAAAAATAGAGGAAGGACTTAAGCCACAAGCTATCAGACTCTTCATATCAGTGTTGGAATGCATTTCTCACAGTTGGCTGTGCAACTTTAGCATCAAACTTCTAACTGAAAACACTTTAAATGATATTCACATTCAACTAACATGCTTAAAGTGATTTCTCACAAACCTCAATTGGAGAACTATGTTCTAAGCTGCTATGCTCTCTCAAATGAGGAGTGACAGCAAATTCATGCATGCATCTAGATAATTATATATAAAACATGAATTAGTGCCACACTAATTGACAACCTTCTCTAAAATAAAACCAGCAACAATCCATCTCCAGCTGTACTTCTGCTATCCTGAACAGATTTGTGTTTCAGAGATGGGCAGCTATGCTGGCTCCAGGACCTGCATGTTGAACATCTCACCTCATCAAGTGCCACAAAGACATAAATGCCACATAACCACAGAGGTGAAATATGGTGTGGTCTGGGAGTACTTCACAAACTGGAAACGACTGTCCATCTGCAGGGATCTTGGCATTCAAATTATAGGACAAGGACAGTGCAGGCAAGCCTGATGGAGCCAGCCAACTGTGCCAACCCAAACAACCTCAGCTTGCTCCCTTCTCACAGCCAGGCAGTCCCTGCACCTGCTGCCTTGCCAGCATATGCTGCACAGTGTATGATGCCTAATCATGGGTTTCTGAGTTGCTTAAAACCCTCAACTTCATCACTGTTTTAATTTCTTTTCCCCCCCCTTTCTTTCCTTTATGCCTGAAGATCAATAGAGTATTCATACATACTGCCTTGCAACTTGATAGTGATCTGCCCTAAGGTGTGATGGTTCAACCATTTTTTCAGTATGAGAGTCTCTATAAGCACCAGGATGTGACAATGATTAGGAGATCAAAGCCCAATATGGTAGAAGAGAATCTCTCTTTTACTGTCAGAGGTAAAAATTATGGAATTATAATGCATATTTCTTGTCATCCTCATGCTTTCCCCCATAAATAATTATAGCTCCTATTCACTTATTCATATATTTAAAAAAATTCACTGGTTTATTTATTGTCTTTGAATTTATTTGCATGTGCTGTGCCCTCTCATCAACTCAAATGCTAATAGAGATTCTTTGAATCATTTGCAATAATAATCATATTTTCATTCTTTCATATTTATTGGTAAGCCTGCTTTGTCTACTAGATTATACATATAATTCTCCTCTATATTCACTAGTAAGAAACTATGGTATGATGAAAATAATGTTTATGAAAATGTAATTTACACTCTTTGTGATAGGGAAAGTCAGTCATACTAAGTAATATGCATTTTAGGAAACTTATCAGATACCCAGAATGGTATTCACGACTGAGAACTCCCAACTGATGTGCTGTGAAAGATTGTTTTGTATCATTTGCAGAATGCTGATGCCTAGGACTGGGATCTCATTTCTGCTATATCTATCATTTAAATTATGGTGAAGGAAAAAAGGAAGTGATCTTTGCTGTGGAGTAATGGGACCAGGTGATGACTGATTTATTATGTCAGAGATGAAGCTTGACTCTGATATTTTAAAATAAGTTTTCCATGGAAAAATAACAGACATTTAAGTACTCTATTTATCTGCTAGATACAATGAAATTGGCACCATATTTCTGGTATTGAAGAGCAATGCTCCCTTTAATCAAAAGAGTCTCCATCTCCAGTTCAGTTAGGTCCTCCAATGAATTCTTCCTGCTAACGCTTATGTGGTAAACTGGTTACACAGGCATCAAAAATTATGAAATTGAGCTGAAAATTCTTCTTTTCACAATAATTGCATGTTTCTATGAAATAACAGAGGATTGGAAGGTGCTGCTCTGTCTGACCTTGAACTGTTAAAAATAAGAGCTGTGAAGCTTGTTACCATGTTTCATCACTCCCTGGCCTGGGGGATTATATCTCCTTTACCTTGCTTCTTATAAAAAACCTAGACAAGGTTCTGTGTATGGTGGGTGTGATGGTTGGAAATTTTAGTTGAAGTTAAAAATATAGATTTCATCTAGTTAATATCTTGCTAAAAATATAATTATAAAAACAATGCTCCTAAATAGGAAAGAAACAATTATTCTCTGCCTAGATTATTTACTAGGTAGGGAAAAGCTGGAAGAGCTTTTTCTTAAAGAAGTAGTCCTGTTTCCAAAAGAATGTTTGCTCTTATTTTCTCCAAAATAAACAAAGGAAACTGAAGAATGAAAAAAAAAGAGGATGCTAACAGATCACTGACAGAGTGTGAGGAACAACTACAGTGGTGTATGAAGTAATCTAAATAGAGGATCTATGTGTTATTTTGAAACTTAAAAAGTACCTGTATCAACCCACATGCATATATGTATATGCAATACCTGGATGCTTGTTTTCACTATCACCACTACTTAAAATTTCTCGGCTTGGTTTGAGAAGTTAAACTACTAATACTCTTCAAGGAAGATGTGGCCATTGCTCTTGATGGAAATGGCAGCATTTCCCACCTCTGTGACAGGCTTCACACACATTTAGGGAGTCACTATTTCCCCTGTCTCCTACCCTAACATGTGCCCTTCACATCTCATGCCAAACACGATTGCAGTTCCATCTCCACACTTATTTTCACCCTCTCAGTTACCTGGTTTATCGGGTTTGCATGGCAAGATTTTGTTAGCAAAGGGCTTGCAGTGTTTTCTGTGAGCAGCTGCTGGAAGTTTCCCCCATGTCCAACAGAGCCAAGGCCAGCTGGCTCCAAGATAGATACGCTGCTAAGTCTGGGAGGAGGGAAGGTGCTCTAAGATTTGGCTTTTATTTTCTCATTATCCTGCTCTAATTCTGATTGGTAATAAAATAATTTCCCCCCATCAAATCTGTTTTGCCCACGGCAGTAACTGGTAAGTGATCTCTCCCTGTCCTTATCTCAACTCATGAACATTTCATTACATTTTCTGTCCCCTGTCCAGCTCAGGAGAAGAGAGATAGAGCAGCTTTTGTGGACACCGACTCTTCAGTCAGGGTCAACCCACCACACCTTCTCATATTCCACCTGTCTTGCTATGTACCATTCCAATGGTATGTCAACACACCTCGCTCAGCCATAAAACCAGCCAAAGTATAGGTAGCAAGAGAAGGGAGGTAACAGGAAGGCATGTGATGAAGTACAGCAAAGACCAGATGATAAAACTTCTGAGTACTCAAGCAACTCCAGCTGTGATTCCTTCCCACCCACTTCTCAGCAGGATAAGGTCAGTCAGTCTACCAAAGCCTGTGTTAATGGTTCCTAATTCCCACCCCCTGCATCTCATTTAGGAACTTGCACAGCTTGCAGGATATGGAGCATCATGTAGAGGAGGAGGATAGTTAATTTCATAGGTCAGAGGGAAGTTTTGAAACTTGTCAAATGTCTACTACTCCTGAAATAGAAGTATTTTGAAAACCTAATGGATAACTTAATAAGACAAAAAACAAACCAAAAACCAAACAACAACAACCAAAAACCCATCTACAAGACATTTAAAACAGAACATTTGTTTTGTAAGGGACAGCAGTAAGAGCACTGAAAGCCTTGATTCAGTTCTCAGGCATGTACATGAGTACAACAGCCTTGAGGTGTTACAGAATGTAAAATGAACAGAAAGCAAGTAAATCTTGTTTTTACTCTAATTTATGACCAACACCTAGCCCTGGAGGCCTTCATTCAGCCTAAATTCCACATAAGCTTTGGTACATCTTTGTTGGCTCTGGGCTTTAAGAGGCAGGCAGCCAATGGGAAATACCAGGCTCAGAGATTTAAGTGGAATTCAGGCTGGGGGAAAGTTGGCTGAAGTATGATTTTCATAGATTTGTTTTTTCTTGATATTAAGATAACTTTAAAAATATATCTGTTTGTACTGTAGAGTAGTTATTCTCAAGTTTTCTCTATGGGAAATCCAAAAATATTTTCACTCCTTTTAATTTATTAAAAAAGTCAGGCAACACCAGTTATAATAATGAGAAGGCCATATGATGTATTTGATTGTTTTTTGAAAAGATAGCTTCAAGTAACAGGAAAGAAGGATTATTTTTTAATATTATTTCTAATAACATTTCAATGTGTGATAGAAGTTGCAAGGGGATTTTTATGAATTTACAACCAGACTGCTGATAAATCCTAGCCTATACAAATAATTAATAGCCCAAACAAATAATTAATAGCCATTTGAAATGTGCACAACAAGAAGTCTTGGCTCTGGGAGTTAACTGAAGAATGCTCAGTTTCAGTTGGTCCAGTGTATTGTAATTCTGAATACTTAAAAAAATTCTCTCTCCAATACCACCCTAATTCCACTACCACTGCAATTTAATGGCAAATACAACTGTGAATATGCTGATAACATCTCAACTGAAAATTTAGTGAAGTCAAAAACCAAAAAATGTTAACAATGCTTACTGCAGTCACTAAATTGTTCTGAACATGGGAAAAAAAAAGAAGAAAAAAACCCATGATCCAGGTTTGTTTCTTTAAAGTGAGTCCATATAAGGTAACAACAACTAGAAATACTTCAGACTGTTCAGACTCCAAATAGACTTTTATTTTTTTTAGACAATTGAAAATTTTGGGGTTGATCCAAAATGCCCTTTTTTTTGGTGATGGATCAGCAACAAAAAAAAAAATCATCATTCACTGTGCTGTGTTTTTAAGATGATGGGATAGCAGGGCCAGTTCACCACAAATTCTAATGACTACAAATGATACTGCTTTAAAATGGTAAAATATTATTAGTATAGCAATATAGCTAAAATGTAAGGATCCAGATGAAATTAGCACTTGATCTTGGAGCAGTCTGAGAACACTGAACAATGGCAGAGGACCGAAATTCCAAAAATCACTTTAAAAGCTTTCAGGCTGTTGTCTTAGTTAGAAAAGCTTGTTTGAGAAGAGAATGATGTAGAGGGAAAAACAATAAAGGTCACATTTCTCTGAAGCCTTACACAGTGTGTTTAACAATAACTGGGCCTCCAAGGATGTCAATCTTTTATTTCAGGCAATCAAATCAGATCAGTAAAAGTGAAAATATAGAAAATGGTTTACCCAGAACTGGAATTATTTCAGAAGCCAATAGGGTAATGTTAGTAATTTTCTGTCAACTGTAATTACCCATATTTAAACAGTTGGTAAATTATTTATAAACAGTTACGTGGGTACTCAGAGTAACACACTTTTCTGAGGAATCTGTAGAAGGATGAATGTCAACAGCAAATCTGGGGAAAGCTTGCTTGACCCATGTGTCACCACAAGCCACTAAGATAAAAAACAGATGCTGAAACTCCAGAATGGGCTACTGACTCTCCTGTGAGAAATTTGATCGTGGTTTGGTAGGAACATGCTCTAATTCCAAAGGAACCAAATAGGATCCCAGTTTCATCAACCTTTTTTTAATTTTCATTTTTGCAGAAAAAACTATAAATACTGGTGAGTGAATCACATAAGGGAGACCACATGTGAGCAACTGGAGGAGTTCAGCATTGTAAGGAAATGGAAAATCTGTGTCACTGCCATGTGAATCTCAGTATGGATCATGGATGACTGGACTTTATTATCAGACTATTTTTAATCCATTATAGGGCCATCTTCCTGCATTTTGCTTGATTTAGAAAAACTTTTTTGGTCATTCACTTTTCCACAGTAGATATCACAATCTTTATAGTATACAGTACAATAAGAGGTTGGTGAACAGGAAGGCGGGGAGCAAAATTGTGCCAAGGCAAAACATTTTTGGACAGTATTTGCTATCCATGAATGTACACTTTCTTCTCTGTAGTCATTTCTACCAGTATTTCTTTGCAAATGACCCACAATCAATCTCAAATGGATGCTTGAAATACTACTACATTGTGAATTGAAGGACTGTAACTCCAATAGGAATCAAGAAGAATTGCTTATCTAATGCATTCTATCATTAGAGGAGGATGATACAGAGGGAAGGTCAATAAAGGGGCTGTTTGGACATCAGTCAAATACTCAGAGCACTTCAAAAAGAAGCCCAAAGCTGTAAGACTAGTGTTAGTCAAGTGTCCAGTAAGAGCAAGTTAGTTTTGAAGCTTGGTGTAACACAAAGAGGTGAAAAATCCCTGAGATTAAAATAAATATATATATATATATTTCTTTTAGGTATGAGAAAATTTTGTAGCAGAGACCAGTCTCCC
Organism: Euphonia xanthogaster; assembly: GCA_034509185.1. Taxonomy (NCBI): domain Eukaryota; kingdom Metazoa; phylum Chordata; class Aves; order Passeriformes; family Fringillidae; genus Euphonia; species Euphonia xanthogaster. The sequence goes on from JAYDZK010000001.1 coordinate 35,349,627, forward strand.
TGGGCTACAAGGCAGCATCACATCAGCTTGTCCACATACAGAATTTCTCGAGTATTTTCCATATTTCCCTTCATTTGCCATTGAGGGCTATGAATTGCTCCCTGTTTTCTGGGGAGTTTTTCAGTAAGATCAGTTACTGGAATACAGTCACATTTCAGTGTGATTTCAAACAGTCATTTTTAATGTGAAAAAGCAAACTTGCTGATGAGTAATTTTTCCTTCCAAAGATGTTTAATTATGCAGCCTCCCCATTCTCTTTGATGGATGCATATTACTTTTATTGGCTACCATGACAATGAAGAAATTAATGATGGGATGTAACAAAAACTTTCCGTTCCCTCAGGTATATAACTTTTCTCCAAGTTTTCTCTGAAGGAGCTGAAGCAGCAGCAGAAGTCTGCTGAACTATGTAAGCCAATTGTAGAAGTACTGTATTAATAAGTGCAATTTCATTGAATTCTGGGGAATGTGTGCTAAACTGATATGGAATTCTCTGTCCTTCTCCTAGAACACTTTTAAAGTACCTGTGTTGATCACCTCACTATTGTGTGAGGTTCAAAAAGGCCAAGTACCAGCTCCTGGACTTAGATCACAACAATCCCAGGAGTGCTACAAGCTGGGGGAACAATGGCTGGAAAATTGTGTGGTGGAAAAGGTCCTGGGAGTGCTAGTCAAGAGTGGATGAACATGAACCAGCAAGTGCCCAGGGGGCCAAGAAGGCCAATGGCATCCTGGCCTGGATGAGCCATTGTGTAGCCAGCAGGACCAGGACAAGTGTTGCTGTTGTGTGCTTTGGTGAAAAACAGCTGTGCAAGGCTGAGATGATTCTTCTCATTCAGGATTACTTCCATTTTCAGGGGCTGATGTCGTGACTCCAGATCCAGCTTTTCTTTGAGCAAAACAGTTTTGTGTGTGTTATGCTTTGTAAGCACTGTAGAAATGAGGCTATCTATTGTGTTGTAATGCAATACACAGAATTTCCTCTCTCCCACAATATATAGAGTACCAAGATATCTTCCATGATAAAATACATCACTGTCTTCCTCTGGCCAAGTCAGTGGAAAATTAGTCCTAGACACTTTCAAATATTCAGTGAAGCAAAAAAAAAAACCCAAAAAAAGTAGCAACGTTTTAAGGAAAAGTAACAATATTCAGTTCCTGGTACCACATATCAGGTCATTTAAAATTTTTTTCTTTCCAGGACTTTATCCCCTGGCATTCTACTAATCAAACATCTGAAGAATTCAAAGTCTACTCTCCTGAAGTCCAGGGCAGTCAGCTTGCTGTTTGCCCTCCTCACTGCCCTAAGGATCTCCGTGATTTCATAGCCATTGTAGGTAGCCCAGACTGCTCTTTAGTTTCACATTCCCCACCCTTGTTGGTGGGAGTAAGGTCCAGCATAGCATGACGGAACAAAGTCTATCACAGCACTTCTCCTTGTTGGCTCCACTATTACTTGGAGAAGGAAGTTATCATGAAGCATTCCAGGAACCTTGTGGATTGCCTGTGCCCTGCTGTGTTGTCCCTCCAGCAGATTTTGAGGTGCTGGAAGTCCCCCATGAGGAAGCAAGTTTTGTGAGTATGAGGCTGCTCCTAATCTGTCCATAGAGGGCCTCATCCACTCAGTCATCCTGGCTGGGTGGCTTCTAGCAGGCCCCCACTAAAATGTCACCTGTCTCTGTCCTCCTTTTAATCCTGACCCATAAGATTTAGGTTGATCTGACCTGGAAGATCCTGCTAAGCATGATGTCTGAACCATTTAAAATTATTGGCATCATAGATTTAAGCCCTTCCAGCTTTATTATTGTGCTTTCTATTTCTGAAGAGGACAAGTCATTTATCACGTCTGGGAAATGTTCTGCTGAGATTTTAAACCCTAATCCAACCATCTCAGCACGTTAGGATGAGGCAATAACTTTCACATCTTTAGTTTACATGGTTGAAACAGGCTATTAGATGAGGCTTTTTGGTCTGGCCAAAAAATAGAGCTGCAAGAAATAGAGTTTCTTTTCACCTAATACTTCTTGTTTTCATGTAATACTTCTTGTTTCAGTTTTCAAAACATTTAGCAGTGTATCCCAATTTAGTGCAGTGCAACACCATATGTGAATGTGAATACAGCTGCTCAGTAAAAGCCGATAATTATGGTTAGTTTAGCCCCATAAACATTTGGATTATGCTCAGTCCTGAATCCACTAAATTCTAAAGCACATTCAGAGCTCTAAAGCAGCCGAATCTCCCAGTTTGCAAGTAGTCTTTTTGCCTGTTTGAGTTCTGGAGCCACAAATTTTGCTTACCAAAGGATGATACAGGGTGGAATGATAGATGTTGGCTCATACCTAAAAAGTCATCCAAGCAAAGGAATACATAGAAAAATTAATCTACTTCACCCTGTCACTTTACCTGCCAAGAGACTCTTGCCAGCCTAGAAACTAAAATAATCTTTAAAAAATCACTTTTGTCTGCTTAACCCTTCATACACGTTTTAAATGATGCACCGCTATACAGCAAGTTGCAAAGGGAATTTTCCTGAAAGGCTGTATCTGTAACAGGAATGTAAAGAAATTAATGGTATTGCATATTTAAACTTCCCTTTGACTCAGAACTTGACATTCATAGGAGAAGCTAATTCAAAGTGGTTTATATTATTTCAATATGAGATCTTGTTTGTCAAATGGGAAAATTTCAGCTGAGAGCTTGGTTTTTGATATCTTTTTTTGAGAAAATTCTCTTTTGTTCCAAAACTTTTTAATTCAATATTTTTATTTTGTCTTTCAAATTACTTTTTCTCTCAAAGGTGTGATTTACTATGTAATAATAGAAATAAACTTTTGAAAGATGAGATAAAATTAATATTTTGAATATTACAAAAGATAAATGCAACCAATTATAGAGACTGGAGGCAGAGCTTAATCTGCTACGATTGCGCACTTTTCACTCTTTTCAGAAATTTTGCTTTCTTTCTATGCCAAAAACATCTATTTTCCCACCTCTGCTTATTTTGGCAAGATCTCTCATGAACAAACACACAGAGAACATCTCAACTGAAATTTTCATATAGTTTGTACTGCAAGAAATGCTATTTTTAATGTACTAAAAATGCCATCTGCTTCCTACTGTGCTGCTTTAATTTCTCAGTGTTTCATAACTCAGTGAGTTTCTAATATGCTGACAGTTTACCTGGTAAGGCCAATATATAATGATGGTTATTAAAAGTTTGTCTTTGCCATCAGATCAAATTCTAATGTTGAGCTTAATGCATCCAACTTCTCTTAATAGTTTGCAATGAGATACACATTTTCCTACAGGTTCCACTGGATTCTTACAACAAAGGCTCTTGAAGTGTCCTCTGGATCTACAGAAGCCTGGTTTCCCTCCAAGATAATAGATGTCTGCAGTGTGCTTGAAGTATTCTGCACCTAGACTACAACACAATGCCAGATTTTTGCCTTTCACTCCCCTTTTATGGGCTGGCAGTAGAACTGGATTCCCCATGGAGACGAAAGCTGACTTAAGTGTGTCACATGCTCCTATGTGGAAAGCTCTCCCCATTGTCAACCCTCAACAAAACACTGTCCAGGAGGAAGATACAGTCTAAGTGGCATTCTTTATTTTCTTTAGATGTCACATAAGAATGAAGTTGTATAAAGAACTGCAAAGAAAAAATTCTGTGTTTAGAAGAAATTTCTTCAACTGAGGCATCTTTTCAGGAATCAATTCCCTAAAACTAGAAAAAGTGGGTAGTATTACCCAATCTTAGTTCCTTCAGGAAGTTTATTTACCTATTTCTTGAGATGCATGCTGTCAAAAATATATTAGAACATTAGGTTAATTAAAGTTCTTTTGTATTCCATCTAAATAAACAAAGATACCTAGCCATAAATTCTACAAAACACTTAACCTCTAAAAGGAGCAAATTTAATCTGATCATTTTGGGTTAACAAGACCGCTAGATATCTAAGCATAGAGCCCTTTCCTGTTCCCAAATTTCAGTAGTTCTTGCTTCTTTCTATACTGGGTAATGGCAGAGAGACAGAGTTTGATATAGAAGCATCAGATCTCCCTTGGATTCCCTGGAGGGACAGGCGCCTGCAGTAGGCACTCTGAAAACAGCTCAGTTCTTTTTTCAACTTCCCTCGTGCTACATCTATGAGACTGACAGACCAGCTCATGAGAACTGTGGTGGGACAGCTGGAAAACATTGCCCTGGGCTGCTAATCACAACTCCTCAGGCGAAGATGGTTTGCTGACCTAGTTTATGTTTGTACTGAAGTAGACCACACATGTTCCTACAAACATCTGTCATATCTCAGCTCTTGGGGCTGGCACCTCCACCTGCGGGATAAGGAGAAATGACTGAGACTTCTCCAGCGTTGACAGTGAATTGAGGTAAAAGCACCCTTATGGACCAGGGCCTGGAGGAGTATCTGGCTGACTATTTGAATTACACAAAGTGGTGAAAAAATAGAATTCTTGGGTCAGCAGTGAAGCCCAGTGGCAGAGATGCCTTTTTGCCTTTCCATCAGTAGTGCTCAGGGCCTGGAGTTTGCAGTTTTCTGCTCTTTCCCATAACGTGTCACAACAGTGGCTTTCCAAAGTCCCTGTGGCACTTTCCCCTTGTTTCCCCCTTGCTTAAGTTCAGGTGCTGTTGCCCTCACAACCTTGTGCCTGCCAAACCTTGATATTGCTGTTCTCATGGGTTCTCACAGGAAGCAACTGTTGCCAGCGTAAGGAACATAGGGGCTTCACTTCTTGCTTTGCAGATTTCAGTTTACACAAAAGAGAAACAAGAAAAACAGCACAGTAGATAATAGCCAGTTGGATATTTTATAAGTACTATCCAGAGCTACACGTGAAGAGCCTCAGCAGCCAATGGATGTGCAACATCTGTGCCCAATTAGCATGCTCCAGCCAGGGCTAATAGTTTCACAGGCAGAAAAAAGGAATAGGAAGCTTCAGCCATCCCTGATTAAAAGTATTGTGATGTTGGGGTAAGACCATAACGGAAGTGTCATCACTCTCTTCCTCATCAATCATCTTTGCTGCTGCCTTTTGCTGCGCTGGAGAGAGCCCCCACCCAAGGACACTCATTCTGGGCATCCATCACTGTTCCTCCTCCCTGGCACTGGAGAGTTCCCCCTTTCCTGTTCCCTTCCCTCTTCCTTTACATCACAGCCTTTCATGTTCCCTTCTCTCCCTCTTCCTCCTTTTCCCTAAATGTAACTTCCAGCATTGGATTTGATGTGTGGCATGAGCCTAGCACCCTGCTCACACATTTTCATGCATGTGGATCTGTGTCACCTTCCTGTGAGCAGCAAAGGTTTGTGCAATTAATCATAGGCATGTGAACACGATACCAGCACGTATCAGCTGAGAGCCCAGAAGTTACAGGACAACATGATCTAGAAGTGCTAGAATGAGAATATGGAAGATGTCACTATGTCACAGACCATAGTGATTTCCAGTCTGTAAATCAAAGCTATCCTGTGAGCACCAAATTCAGTTAATACGTTAAGATATACAGGTATGTTGCAGTACTAGAACATTTATAAACTGCATTTTGAAAGGCTTTTATTAAAATACCTCTGCTATGTCATTTTTTTAACCACACTTTCAGCTGTATCTCTTTTGTCAATTCAAAATATTCCCTAGATGCTTTTAAAAATAACCTGAAATTATTAACCTCTAGCTTTTCAAGCGTACAAAATCTTTTATTATGAGGCCCTTTGCACTTGGTGTTTGATGTAAGCCTTGATCAAAACCAACTATTTAAAAAATGTATTTTGAAGTTTCTGTAATTCAAATTTCATTGAACTCAGAAAACTTGCAACAATTTTAAGACAGGAAGTATGGGAAGCAGCATCAAGATGTAATGATGCTTTCAATGCAAATATTTTTCTGGGTTTTGGGCAGCTTTGGCTGCATGTCACTCTTTAATGAAGTATCTGTGCAATCCTGTTCCAGCTCTAGTGTGCACTGCAAGGGTAGATTGCTACTTAGGTCTTTACTTCAGATTTTTTACTAGTCATTATGTCAAGACGTAGCATGACCAAATTTCTAAATGCAGATCCTTTAGCTTCTCTCACATTTTTATTGTAGCTTCCTTTCCCACACCAGTGTTTTCCACAGATCACCACAGGATCAAATTTGTTATTTGTGAAATCAATGAAGCTAGACTTCGTTTCCTTTTTTTTTTTTCCCAGATGATGAATGAAGAGGTTACAAATGGGGATAGGCAGGTTCTGATCCTGGTACTTGATAATTTTATTACTTTTTGTACTGAGCTAAAAAAAAATTAGAGATATAAGTATTGATGAACTGAAAGTACATCTTATATTTGAAAATTAAAATTTTTAATGATTCTTTGCCATCTTTCTCTCTATATTTTCACTAATTGTTTCCACCTCTAACTAGCAGAATCTTAATGCAGAAAAATAATTCCCATTTGATAATTCACAGACATTTTATATACCAGCAATTGCAAAATGATTTCTACCTTCATTCTTAACTCTTCTGTTGCTAGTTTGATTCTGAAAAAGTGGAAGACACTTCAGTGAAGTTCTAGAAAAATATCTTCAATTCTTTTTATTGGGATCTTACTTCAATAATAAGCTCTTTCTAATCCTTTGAAAGGCATATCCTAAAATCATATAAAATGCTCGACAGAAAGAAGGCCCTCATTTGCTCTTTTCATTTTGTGCCTCTTTTGGTTTGTTTTTTTCCCCTAGGAAAACCTTGCAACATTTAACAGGCCCATTACATTACAACAGTGAACAGCATGACATATTTCCTTTATCTTAAAAAATCCAGAGGTATAGCTGTTGCTGCCCCTGGCAGCAAATTGTCTGAGGTAATTGATGCTTTGCAGAAAGTCTGGAAGAAATCTTCTTTGTCAGTTCCAAAGTGAGTAATGTATTTTGTACAAGATAACATTTCTTCATTTGCTTCACGTTTTACATTCTAAAAGAGCATTTCTGAGTAGTCATAAATGTATTGTGAATTATAGTATAGATGCAATTTACAACAATAATCAGAAATCTGCAATGGATCTTTTAGGTTTGACTTTTGTTTCCTCATTATCTGTTTCAGAGTGATGTATTTCGTCCGACCTCAGCAAGGTAGAGTGTTGGGGAAAGGTGATCTGTGTCCCATGTCTGTACCTATGCTCAGGGTCATCTACATCCACAAAGGCAGCTGGAGCCCATTTGGGACATGGTCCATATCCCTAGCTGTAATGAGAAAATGGACCATCAGTTCACTTGTGACACCTTCATGCAGATGCCTAAATTTAGTTATCTCAAACTGAAGTTGCTTTCACCAATTACTTCTTATGGTGCTATGGGGCATCAAGCACCTGACAAGGGTGGACAACAAAATCAATTAAATTAGCTTTATTGTTTCATCAGGCTTCTCTCTTTCTCATGTCTTGTTTTATACTGAGATTTTAAGTTTTGTCAACTATGAACCACTAGATTTTTAAATGAACAATACTGGCACAAAGTCCTTGGCTAGGTTTCCTAAGTGTGATAATAATACAATTATCTTCTCTACTTTCCTGGCCTGTTACAAAGTGCAACAAAATAGTGGCCTTCTGTCAACTGAAAATAATCACTAGGAGAGAGGCTTTTAGTGAATGGATCAATCCAAACCTTGTGTTGTTCTCATGCTTTTTTATGCACTGACATGAATTTTTCAGCAAATTATACAGTAACAGGAATTTGTAGCAGACATTGTTAACTGTAAGTAAGTGAATAATGGAAAATATTTCCAAAAAACATTTCTAATCAAATTTTATGGAGGAGTAGAGTGAAGCAAATATTTAAGGTTTGTTTCTGCATTTATGTTCAGTATTTGTCCATCTACTGATGAACACTTAATTGACAAAAGCTATATTGAGTAAAGAGCCTCAAATAACCAGGAAAGCAAACCAGCAGAAAGTAATTTTGTTCACCAAAAATGGAAGAAATTAGTGCCTTCGAGTGTCGTCCTTCAAATCCCTCAGCTCTCAGTGTCCACAAGTGCAGATATGTCTCCCTGCAAAAACCTGAGCAGCAGCCCAGAAAATTGATTTGTTTGCACCACAAATCTCTCAGATGAATGAAAGGGATGGAAATTGCTGAAACAAAACAAAAAGACCGACTCAGAAAATATGGTAAAAAAGTTAATAATGTTCAGAGTCAAAGTGCAATTCTTTAAATATCTGGCAAAAGAGAGCAGTGCATTAAATGCAGCATGCAAATGAAAATCTTTTGGTTTCCTATGACCCATCCCACTTGCACAAGACAATAGTGATTTCTTAGACCACATTCTAGTCATTATATTTATAACCAGAAAATGCAGTTCTGAACTAAGAATTAAGACTTGGTGATTCTAAAATCTGCAAGAATCTCAAAGAAAGATTTAAATATCTCAAGACAAAGAGTTTTTCTCTGAATATACTATACTTAGCCTATAATGTGTTTTCAAATTTCAGCAAATTTCAAGTAAAGCATACAAAGCATTGTTAAAGAATTGAAATGCTGGAAAATTGAACATACTGATATTTAACCACATCTTATAATCCTTCATGACAAAAAATTCTTGAGATTATTAGTGTTTCTGTGGCTGTTAGAATTTCTCTTCACTTTCCATTGTTATAGTTTTGTATTATCTTCTCATTCTGTTGCTTTAAGAACCTTCAGCCTTACAAATTAATATAGGTGGCTATGGAATTTAAATAGAAAAAAAACTTTTACTCTCCCATGGGTAAGCAACAGTTCAAGCATGTTAGAAGTCAGTTTCCCAAATATCAAATGATTTTTACTGCACTTTCATGAGTGATTTCCAAATTTCTTTTTATATTGTCCATGAAATTTGAGAATCAAGTTGACATATGACTTTCTAGGAACAATTTAAATAGCTTTATCTATCCACTGCATACAGTAGAGAACTGAAGAAAAGTTAATTTTTCTTTCTTTTTCACAAATACTATGACTTCCACTGTATAGAAATATGTATTATTCCCTCCTTACCACAACTGACAATCTCTGTTTACTTTTTTAAATTATTTAGCTTGTGGAACACAAGACCCAACCCAGTTCTAGCTAAGTTCGTGAATAAGAAACCTGCAGATAAGTTCCAAACATACACTTCTGCATGGAATTATTACAATTTGTGACTTTGGTCACCCCTCTAACCTTGTATCCTTTTCCCTTCTTCTTTATGAGTTGTGCATCAGAAAGAGAATCCTAAAATTATGCATCTGTAGCAAGTTTTCAAATGTTAGGTTCCCCCTCTCACAACTCCTCAGGAAAACAAGAAAAAATTCTGTAAAACCAAATTATTGTCCCATTTCATTATGGCCAGTTTAGTCTTTTTATTTAAGTTTTTTAAAGTTTTTTTATAGAAGAAACAAAGCAGCAGCCTGCTGATCCAATTTTTTTGTGCCCCAAAATAATGGCTGAGATTAGATTTTTCAATTTCAATTATAAACTCAAAAACATGCATCTTTAGAAATTTCAGATTCTGGTTCATCCTAATCTCTAGGAAGAATGGAATTTTTGGACATTGGTGGACTTTACTCCAGTGTTGAATCCATTGTAAATGCCATGTTTTGTGTTGTATATTCCATTGGTATATCAGCCCTTAGACACAACAAGAGGACTTCATTTCCCTCAGATGTGTCACAGTGAAAACAAAGTTTATGTTCAACTTGCAACACACAAACACAGCCTGAACTGCCTCAGAGCATTTCTCCCAGCAATGAGAATGAGTAGGTTCATCCCTTTTCTTTGGATTTGTTTATTAGTGAATATGATAGGGTCTTTACTCAAATCTGAACTTTTCATCACTAGAACTCACATATAGCTATGAAGAGGAACTCAGATGATCAGCAAGTAGAATGCATCCTTAATCCACTGAACTCTCTGGAATAAAAAATTTGGCCCAAACCATTCATTCTGTTTCATCTTTATACAGCTTGGCAGGACACCTTCTCCCTGGAAAAAACCCACAGTGTCCTCTCTAGACATCTATCAAGGTCTTTTCTCAGGTCTGTAAAATATGAAAATATTAATCTGACCATTTTTTAATTCAAAGGTGGTTATAAGAAAAACTGTTAAGTGAAATAGGATTTGTCTTTCAGTCCTTTATTTTTATGTTGTACCTTTCTGAACATGCTGCACCCACTAAGCCAAGTGAATCATATAATTACAATTAGTGCTCCCAGTAGCCCTGTCAAAAATGAAGGTTTATGTAGACACTCTGTGATAACCATTTATTATTTTTCTCTAGCTCACTTAGCTGTGAATTTTTATAGGAAGTATTTAAACATGTCTTCCACTTAACAGAACTGACTATCTGAAAAAAAACCCAAAACACAGAGGAAGCTCGGAGGGATTTATTAAAACAAAAATTTTAACCATTGTACCACACACAACAGTTTTTATATTCTTGTACAACATTTTGTCTTTAATCAAAATCAGATGGTACAAATTGAAACACAGACAGAACTAGGTAGGTAATCTGAGGCAATTATACAATAATACGTACCTAATAAGCATATTAATAAAATTAAAAAATAGCAATCAATGTTTCCCTCCTTCTGTCAAGCTGGGTTTCCTTTTCCAGTTTCCTTTAGGTTTAAGGCCTCCAAGGGAGAGATTTTTTCCCCCGCATCTATAAAATAATAGCACAGTCAAGCACAACTTCAGTTCTCTTAGGGATGTTTGTGTGTTGGCTAGAAATATTTGTATTGTTTTTCTTTTTTGTCATTATATTCTTTTTATAAAGTTAAGATTTTTATGCAGTTTTCTTTTAGTAGCCTGTAAATGTTACAACTACAGTTTTAACACCGTTCTTTTTTATTTTTAACATTTTACTTGTATTAAAGAAAAATATGTTCTAAAATTCTGTTTCCAACAGAATTTTTTAAGGGCAGAAAAAAGATATTTATCTCATTTAACAAAATAATCTAAAATTTAGTTTAAATTTAGGATATTGGAATTCTTCTAGTACAACACACCAAAAAAAGTAACTGGACAGAATTTATTCCTTCTCATCATTAATAGCTTTCTAAGAAAACTATCTTTTTCCTTCAACCCATGCTCTGCCATCTTTAACAGAGATATCAGTGAATTTTATTTTTATTCACTTTTAAAAATTCTGATTTTTTTTCATTAGAAGCAGATTAAAAAAACCCCTAATTTCATGTGACAAAATATTTCACAAAGACTTTAGGTGTTAATCAAAACATTCCTGTTTTGATTTTGTTCTCCTAAGACATTTTGAAGTTAAAAATCAAAACATTTCGTTAAAAACACCAAAATGGGACTTCTCAGCACTTCATAAGTCTGTCATTGCTGCTTTTGATTCTCAAAATAATTTCCCAACCCACAGACACAAGCACTGAATTGCTGAATTGGTGCACAATGGTGCCCACAGGAGGGAGCAGCGTGTGCAAAGATTGTTTCCATCGTATTTCCCCTATAGTTTCATTCATTCACATCCACCAGGATCTTTTCTAAGAACAGATTTAACTTTAAAATCATGTGCAGTTCACCATGAGGCAGATGTTTAAGCAAGTGCCTACCCTGCTCTGACCTCAGGAATACATGGACACAGGCTTTGCTGAGTAGGGATACACTTTAATTCCTCCCTAGCATGTCACAGGGCTGAGGCCTCAAGCTTTTTGTTAGGGGTGCACAGATATGAAAAGAATGAGCATCAACCATCATCAAAGGCTTGGATTTCTCATTCCATTGCTAACACATGAAAAAACATGCGTTAGGAAGATCTGTATCAGGTTAACTACTTGAATGGAGAGATGATACTGATGTAGCACTATCTGCCTTCATCAGTTACAGAAGGCCTGAATTGATTTATAACACACTGCATGGATTCCTTTACAAGCCATCAGATCTCTGACAGGGATTAGAAAACTGGGTCAATTCCAAAAGGGAAAAAAAAAAAAAAAAGAGAGAGAGAGAGAAATAAAAGATTTTAAAGAAAAAGAGAATAATGTTAACAAATATTGTATGTTTAACAACAGGTAATTTCCAGGCAAATCCTTATTATCAGCTCAGCCATAGAGATTTCTTTGGGTTTGTTTTGTCGATGTCTTTTGGTTTTTGGGTTTTGGGTTTTTTTTCTTTTTGTGAAAGGCTTTGCTTATCCAAAGGGGAGGTAAGATTTTTTTTTTTAAAAAAAGGAACATGAATCCATCAAGTAAGACATTATGACAGTGTTACTTCATGCTGGCCATATTCCAAAGCATTTATCTAAAAATCCAATCATGGTTGCTTAAACTGATAGGATAGTGGGTTAGAGGGACCTTTAAACAAACTTGATATTGCCAGTCTTATTAGATAAGTCATAGTGGAGAGATCTGACATGTTTCATTAACAAGCCTGTTCTTTAACCTTATTTTCCTGTTTAAGCCATTTTGAATGTTGGAGCTAGGTTTTTTTTCCTTTTTTTTTGTTGTTTTTGTTTGTTTTTTTTTGTTTGTTTGGTTGGTTTTTTTTTTTCTATTTTTAAAAAGGAAACCTGTCTTTTCCTAGTGTACATGTAAAAAGAGGCTGCCACTGTTTGGTGAAGGCTCTCCCAAGGTGTCCTTGCACCTCATCCTGCCCACAAGCCAGCCCCACCCAGCTGGTGTGGTTTAACCAAGATGGAAAGTCAATGCTGAAAGGCCTCTGTACAGACTGCTACTCATGTAACCCCTAACCCAAGTCTACAGAGACCAGAGAGAGAGTACAGAGATAAATGAAAACTCCACCAGATACTAATAGGGAGGAGGGGTTCATATTTTTATGCATTGTTTAGACCTGAGTTCACTCTGCTCCTTTATTAATTTCAATTCCTTTCCATCCAATTTTTTCAGATGCACACTATGTCACAAAAATACCAACAGGATCAAAGAACTCACTACGCTGAACTCACCAGTCCCATTCCCAGCTTCTAACCAGACCTGGCCAGAACCAGAAGATTCAGAGAAGGTTTTAAACAACTTACATTTTACAAAATGGGATAACCTGGTTCACATTTATATCACACTGTAATAATTCTTGGTTGTTTTAAACATTGACTAACAAGATTTAGCATGATTTTTTGTTCTGCTTATTCTTGTCCTCAAGTATATCTCCAAACTATTTTTGAAACTTGTGAAATTCTTTGTCTCAATAGCTTATTTTGACAGTGACTGCACAGTCTGTACCCTTGAGAAAAATATATCTTATATTAATTTTGAGTTTGCCTTGGATAGCATTTATTTCTTAATCATGTCTCTATTCTTACAAGCTCTTCTGTTTTCAGTGTATGATTCTTTCCAGCAGCAGAGACCATGAAGCTACAAGAACATCTGAAAACCAAGACAGAGTGGATTAGGCTAGTAGCTGTCTCTAGTAATGGAAAGCACAGAATGATATGAGAGATTTCTGCAGCATTTACAAGCCAGTAGAAATCTTCTCATGGCAGCATCTTTTCTGTTTTGTTTTGGGTTTTGGTTTGGTGTGCTTGCTTATTTATTTTTTTTCCCTGAGAATTTTCTTCCATGTATTTGGCCCTTTCTTTTTTAACTCATACATATTTTATAACATAGAGTATTCTGGGTTTCACAAGTTATGTGAAGTACCACTCTAGTTTTGATTTTCCAGACATGCCACTTGCTAGTTCCATTTAAATCTCCTTAGTTTTTGTATTGGAAAAGACAGTAAATAATGATTCCCTTTTGGCCTGTTCCTTGACTCTCATCATTTTATAGACTTCTGGTGTACCTCCCTCAGTGCCAATTAAAGACTTGTGCTGACCTCTAAGGAAGACACCATCACGCCCGGCCAGCTAAACACAACCTCCCGGACCATTCGAGCTCCCACCCAGGATGGCACAGGGCCACCTGAAAATCAGGAGAAAGCCAGATATGTTAATATATGCCTTCTTTGTGCCAGGTGGCTGTGCCAAGGCTCAGAATATATTTACTTCTCTAGAGTACTGTGCCCTGCATTCAAAGCTAAATGAAGTATCTTCCACTGGAGGCGTAACCCAAAAGCGATTTCTCTGAGAAAAGGACAAGCCCTACAATCAACATTCATGTCATTATTTCTGATTATGTTTTTCCTAGAGAAAGAGAAAAAAATCTATTTCTTTGGGCATTTTTTAAACCCCAAAGTGCCTCCAATAAATGGAGATGCCCAGGGAAGCTCAACAAATGTCATTGCCATTCTATAAATATGCAGAGAATCTCACAACCAATAGGAAAGAAAAAAATAAGTTTGTTTTTTCATACCCTGGACAGTGTAATCCAATGAACAACTCTGCTGGACAAAGAACTAAATTGTGCTCCTGACTGACAGACTAGTCAGCTTTGGCTACCCTGTGTCTCATTTTCCTGTCTGTAGTGTGGCATGCCCCCTTCAAAAGACAGCCATTTTCTTCACACATTTCTTATACTTCAGTAATTTTTAAAGTTTGCAGATGTGATGGATCCCTACATGTGGATTGGCAAACCTGATGTGCTGACTGACATTTAATTCTAATAATCAACCTTTTTTACTCTTCTTCTTCATAGTAAAAACTGGATACTGAGGCCAGTATAGCTGCAGGGAAGAAAATGTAAAGAGAATAAAAATAGAGAATTTTGGGTAGGGCTGAGAAAATGTTCTTTGTTTTTTTCAATTAAAAGAGAAATTCAATGTAAATTTTATTTTGTTAAAAAAATTACATGTATGATTTAATGTCAGTCATTTTATGCTTTCTTTATCTTTAAAACGGCATTCAGTCTTTTTAAGCCAAAAATATTGGTTTGATACCAAAGGATTCACATTTTCTGAAAAGTGTGTTGAAAGTAGCATTCTCATATTTCCATGGTAAAATACATCACTTAATGTTAGATACTTTAAAAATATCAAAATTAAATTATTTGGCATTTTCATTTCCTTCCCTCTTTATTTCTAAGTTGGAATTATTATGACTACATTCATTTCCACCTACTCTCTCTCCAAAACCTTCTTACTGCTAAATTTTCTGTTCCTCAAATGCTTCCTGATTGCATGGGGTAGAATGGGCTGTTCCAGCCTAGCCATCAGTCTCTGCATTGCACTTGGGAGTAGTGGTACTTGGAAGGATTCCAACTGCAAATCCATCACACCAGCAGGGCAGTTTTAGTTCCCTACTGCATGGGACATCAAAACATCAGAAAATATAAGGAACTCTCTGACCACAGTAATTTTTCTCTGCTTCAGTTCCCACTGACACCAAAAATCTTCTGTTCTATCACTGTTTTAGTGAATGAGCACTTCGTTTCTTCAGCTGAGAAATCCAATTTAAAACTCATCAGGGAATACCGTTATCCTGTAAACCACATACAAGGGAGAAAGCAAGCATGAAAAAACTGCTCAGCCAGGGACTAAAGTAAATGGGTTATTCTGCAAGTAATCCATCCACTGATCAATTTTAGTGGGAGTTGCGGCTAAATCAGGACAGAAGGAGAAGTACACAATGGGTCTGAACCACCACCATCTGCATAGTAATGTTTCTGAAACAGCAACCTCATAAGCTTTTTCCAGCAGCTGGAAAAAAAAACCCATACAAGTAATTTCTCATGAGATTTGTTCCAGAAATACTGCTTTTAATATGTACCATTCCAGTTACTACTGTCTGACCTTGCATATTTTGGGATCTCTGGCATATCCTATAACATAAAATAAATATTTCCCCCTCTAAGGTTGCTGTCTGTTTTAGATTTTGTGCTTTATTTGAAAAACTTTGCAGTAAGTGATTTTTCTATCCTATTTTAATTTAACAACCTCTGGTTTCTTGGTGTATATCTTGTAATACAACTCCATCCACTTTCTGTGGGTTCAGGTAAATTCCTATTTTTGTCTGTTTTTAATAAGGTCATTCAGATCTTTTGCATTCCAAGGAGACCTTATGCCATTCATTTAAAGGGTTATTAAATCTTCAATTTCTCCTTTTCTTTTTTGTTAATGGCGTTTAAAATTACTGCTATTTCAAGTTCCTTTATTTGTTGCAACAACTTTATCAGAATTCACTATTCTTTCCAGTAGCTAAGTGGTTTACTTTGTGTTCAAATTTTTCCCTGACTCTTGATGCCACAGAATCAAAATTCTCAAAGGAAATCTCCATCAATTTTCCTTTTGGAGGGTTAAACACTTTCTTCTTTCCTTCTTCTTTTTTTAATGCAAAGACATGGTGCACTTCTGTTCTAGCTCTAGTTTCTTAAAGAAAATGATCAGCTTAAATTGCCTTTTTCTTTTTTTAATGTTCTCAATATTTTATGATGTCATCTTGAATGACCTCATGGGTTTAATTATTCCTCTTATAGCAATATTTATAGCAATATTTCTCGTGGAGAAGAGTCCAGAGCAACCTTCCCTGCTCTTGAGTGGACTGGTGAACCTCTGCAATGGTCTGAGGCTGAGCCTGGAGAACTCTGCTGTGGCACCACATGTAGACAGCTGCTCCCTGGCTAATCCTTCACAACCTCTGCAGGTAACTAACATATGTTCTAATCCAAGCTTTTATCCATCAGCTTTTGATATAAAATTTCATCCAATCATATTACCTTGCCTTGATCTTTCCATCTTCGACTTGCCACCAAAGAAATTTCTACTTTGGCCATGGACACATCTCTTACTAAAATCCTTTCCCACCTGCCTGTTCTCTGGCACCTCTAACCAAAGTTACATTGGTTTGACAAAGCCGTCACAACACACCTTTCCCTGTTTCATATTTAGAACTCTGCCTCTATTTTGCTTGGTTTCTGTGTCTATAAGTGTGAAATTTTTGCTTTCTTTATTCTGCTCCTCAAGTGCTATCATACTTGGGAACAGTTATCATATGTCTTCTTTGTCTTCCTTCCCATCCTCCTTAAGAGTCACTTATGATACCAAACTTGTCAGTGCTTATGCCTCTAGGACACGGATCTAGGACATGGATGCCGGACTTCTATAGGTCCCACAATACTTATTCCCATTCATTCTTCATGCAGTACACTACAGATAGATGGCATCTCTTACAGTGTTGTCATGGAGTTCCCAGTCCCAAAAAGCCCCTTTAGGGGATATCTAAAACAGGAATAATATTATCTCAGTGCTGTTTATCTTTCCTCTGGTTGAATTTCCACTCCATGAGCAATTAATTACTTAATGAAACACAGTTCTTCTTTTTACTTAGGTGTTTATGTAAATTACATTTTATGAAAAACAATGTATATAAACTCATATATACATAGAAATTATGAAAAATATTATGCAGATTGGACTGCCAGGAAGAGGCAAGCTCATGAACTTGTATGTAGCATGTATTGGTTCTTAACCTGCAGAACATTAGGACAAGCAGATGCAATTCAGCTGGAGACATTATTTTTATGAAAGCTTTGTCAAACAATTACTGTTTTAGATTACAGGAATTAAGAGGTTAGATATTTTTCTAATTAAATCTTTAATCAAGAATATGAGGTTGAAGAATTTACACTGAACTCAATGTGATTGGAGCAGTTAGCCTTGTGCTCTTGCAGCCAAGCCCAACAGAACCATGGGCTTCTATATCACAGAATTGTAGATTGGTTTGTGTTGGCAAGGACCTTAAAGATCATCAATTTCAAATCCCCCTGCTGTGGGAAGAGATGCCACTCACTAGACCAGGTTGTGCAGTACCCCATCCAACCTGTCCTTGAACACTTCCAGGGATGGGTCATGACACAGCTTCTCTGGGCAGCCTGTTCCAGTGACTCATTACTCAGTTCTTTGGGTAAAGAATTCCTTAATAACATCTAACCAATATCTTTCAGTTTAAAACCATTCTGCCTTGTCCTATCATTATCTCTCTGTACAAAAATTCACTCTCGCTCTTTTTCATAATCACCCTTTAAGCATTGGAAGGCTTCAATGAGGTCTCAGAGGAGTCTTTTCTCCATGCCAAACAATCACAACTCTCTCAGCCTGTTTACACAGAAAGGGTTCTCCAGCCCTCTGATCATCTTTTTGACATCTTCTGACCTTTTGACCATGTTCAAACAGGCCCATGTCCTTCTTATATTGAGGACCCCAGAGGTGGATGCAGCACTCTGGGTCTTGTGAGGCCAGGGTAGACAGGGAAAAAGAATCATCTCCCTCAGCCTCCTGGATGTTAACATTGTCACCAACCAATAGTTTCATCTCTTTAACATTTGTGCATTGATGTTGGGCATACTGTGCCTAATTTTTAATTCTGTAGCATTCCAGAAAAAAAAGGTATACATTAAAATTATAAATTTCATTAATTTTCCCAGTGGAGGACAAATCTCATGGGTAGAGCATGAGACACTCAAGGAGAACTTGATAGATCTGGACTTTTTCAGCCTGAAGAGGAGAAAGTGGGGTAGACACCTAACTGCTGTCTTCAACTGCCTCATGGAAGAGTTATAAGATAGCCAGACTCTTCCAAGACATGGCCAGTGAAAAAAAGAAGAGGCAGGAATCCAAAGCTGCAGCAAGGGAAACATCAGCTAGGAGTAAAGATAATGCAATTCACAATGAAATTTGTCCAACATTAGAAGAGGTTGTCCAGAGAGGCTGTAAGATCTTCATTTGGGGATTTCCAGAGCTCAGCTGAGGAAGCTGGAAGGCATCCAGATAGAAAATCAAAACCAAAGCTAATTATAGCTTTGTATTGTTTGATTTATCAAATACAATAACTAGTTACTTACACCTGATAGTTTGGCATTAAAAATTAATTTGCTTTTACCTTCTCTCTCTCTATCTCATAATAAGGGAGTGAATTCATGTTGATCATAGTGGCATCTCAATACTGCAGGACTGGTGATATTAAACACACTTACTGTTCCCACACTGTGATCATGAGGCTCAAGGACTCGCAGGGTGCCTCTCCACAAAGTTATGAGGGGAAGGAATTTTTCAGACTTGGTGATGGGGAGTCATCCCCGAGGGCAGGCTCTGGCTCTCTATCCTTGCCTCAGAGCAGCATAGTGGGGAAAATACCCGTATCACAAGGGACTCCTCAGAAAATAACAATCGCCTTTATTATTCACAGTATAAGGAACTTGTGAATCTCGGCCCATAAAGGGGCCTCTTTTGTGCTACAGCAGTAAAAATGACAATAAAAAGAAGATTGCTCTGCATCAAAAAGAAAAGAACATTTGTTGAATAAGCTGCTATACCAACATAAATAATGATGTCATGGTCTAGCTCTTTGTCTCTCTTTCTGCTCTTTTTTGATTACCTTAGTCTAGTTTCCTTCTTAGGTATAGAAAAACGGTTTGGGTTTGGTGGTTTTGGTTGTTTTTTTTTTTCTCTCTGTGTCTCTTTTACCTGTTGTTGCCTTTGTTCTTTTTTAATCTTGTTTTGATTTATTTTATAGTTTCAGGTGTCACTAAACTCCAGTGTAAATTCTATGTGTTTGATGGAAGGAGAAGGCAGGATTCTGTGTTCTGCAGGGAATCAACCCTTGAGACAGCTATGTCCTCTTTCATTTATTTTTCTCTGTATTTAGTAGCTTTCCCAGACTAAAAGTGATGAATCAGGAAAGATCTCAATTGCTATCAGCTCATCAAAAAGATGCCAATATTGGAAACATAGGACAGTTCCACCTTTTGGGATTCTGTGCAGAGCTGCACATATGCATGTGCAAGCATAGGTTTGGATACTTTCAAGCAAAGGAGAAGGCTTTGAAAATTGAGAATGCATTAAATCTAAAGCACTCCTTTTGCTTCTCAAAAAGAAAGAGAGAAATGCAAGGGACAATCTCCCCACCCTTTCCATGACAGTGTCATGTTCTTCCTTTTCCTGAGAATATTTTGCAGTCACATTCAAGAAAGTGGAATAAACTTTTCTAAAAACACCTCTCTAGTACTGTGGCAAAATTCTGTCCATTAGGTGATCTGAGTGGCTGGCTGTCATAGGTGCCAAACAACATGCACTCACTCTAAGAGACTTTTCTTTCAGAGAGCCAAAGATAAATGATCCTTACATCCTCTAATCTAGAAACAAAGGACCCTATCCCTTCACTTCATAGGACCAGAATAATAATCACCTGACACCACATAATGAACAAAACCTACAAAATGTCTCACTGCAGACAGTCACAGCACTCAGAAAAATTATTCCTTCTAGCTAAAAAGCTAATAATTCCCATCTGTTTCTTCCATTAAATATTAGCAAAGAAATGTGAGAGTCCCATACATTTTATTCTCTCATTTCCACACTTAGAACCCATGAAAAATTGGATAGTGTCTGTGGCAAACACCCAGCCCCCCCCTTCCCCCTTCTCAGTTTTGTATGATTTCTTGATCTATGGAAATTAATTGCAAGATGTCTTGACTTCTTCCTGCAAGGAAGCAAAAATCTAACTTCCTTCACATCAGAAAAAATGTAATGCTTTAAAACAAATTGTAAGGTTTGAACTGTATGACTTTGACTGATTATTCAGACTAATTCTTTCCTTACAAATGCTTTTATAAAGTTATAATAAATTCTTTGGCTTCCTTGTTTTTCCTTGAGTTTTACCCTGACTTGAAGAAGAGCAGGATCTCAGTGAGAAACTGATATCATTCTGGCATTACACCATGTAACTCAGTTGACTGTAGGAAAGCAACATCTGGTAAGTCTGGACTTCACAACAGACTCAAGTTCAAGCTGTTGATTAAGGTATCAAAAGTGAAAAACAAGACTCTTACCCTGCTAGGCTATTATGTTTCATTCTTTTTTACTTGAATCTCAGAAATATTAAATGCTTTAGAAAATTGGAATAAAATATCAATACATTTGCCCTATCATTATAAATATTTCATCTGTGTAACTAATTGGAAAACAATACTTTGCTTTTTTTTTTTTTTTTGAATTTCAGATAAATGTGGATTTAAATCTTCACATAAAAAAGAAAGTATTCTGTTAAGCCCCCAAAACTTTCAAGTGATAAGTATGGGTATAATATTTTATATTAAATTTCTGTGTTCAGCCATGCCAGATGGGACTAATTTGAAGTTTTTAAAGGTACATGATCCTGGCTGTCTTTATATTTTATTTTATGTTCTTTTTTGAGTATTTTTGGGGAAAAGGTAGACTACAGGATTAACTTTGAGGAGACTGAGGATTAGATACCTCTGTGAGAATAAATCTGTGATTTGCAAGCAAGACAAGACGTAATATTTTCTAAATGAAAATATCTAGGGAGAGAATTATATGCATAGACAGTGCTGACTTGTTGAGTGCTGGGAAAGCCAAACTGCTCTCTTTGAGAGCCTATTTACTGTAGTGCTCTACATTTTTACTAGCTTGAGGCAATAAGTTTCTTCTAGTGCAGGAAGAGCCCTACAGCAGTTAAGTGCCTTTGTCTGGGCAGGGTGGAGCACTGGCTGAGAGCTGGCAGTGGAAAAAGCAGGCCAGCCAAGTGCATTACCTTCCCAAAGCTAGGGATACAAAGGACTTTTCTCATTTGGTGCAGGGTGGTAAGAAAGGCTGATAAATAGCCTGCAGTAATCCAAGAGAAGGTGCAGACAACTTCTTGCCCAGAGGTGAAGTCAAGACAGCCTGTCCAGTCAGGAGAGCTCCCATATTGCCTTTTTGACCACAAATATAAAGTTACCAGGCAGTCTGCATGACTGTTCCCTCATGAACATTCTTAACCTGTAACTAATGCCAGGTGTTCTAATTCCGCTTCAGGTCAAAATATGCCCTTGTATTTCCTGTCCAGAAAAACTCTGAATGACCAGCCTTCTTCTAGCAATAGAATAAACTGCCTGTTCACTCCTGAGGCACCAACATAGGGGACTGATGCCTGCTGCTCACTGGCTCAACTATGTTGCCCACAAGCACAAGGCTTAGTCCTTTTTTCTGCTCCTCTCAAGTGTAGAGGCACTGCAATAGAACATGCTGGCATCCATCCTGGCACAGCTATTTATCACCTAAACTATGTCCTGTAATCATGTCCTTTGGAAACAACCCAAAGGAAACCTGACGAAATCTCCAAAGAAGGAATATACCCAGCCAGATTTAAGATTGGTGGGGTGTGGGTGCAGAGAGCTACGAGACACCTCCCAGAGAATTTTTGCTCTAACGAGTCTATTTTTAATTTGTCAAAAATATCTGCAGATGGCCAACCTCAAATTTAGGACTCCAACACACAATCCCGTTTTAAACTGCCTATGGATACACGAAACAGAAAACAAACCTAAACAGCAGTCATGAACCAGAGGTCACCTAGACTCATTGTGAGGAGTGGGATGGAGAGGGGCATGCAGACCAGGGCTCTCCTGAGAAGACAGGAAATTTTTTGAGCTTCTTGTGACCTCAGCAAGTTTACTGCAAGCAACAGGGCACAGGCTTACAACCTTTGGTTCTCAGTGTTAGCAGCAATCTAAGGAACAGAGGGGGAAACACATATGAGTTCAAACACAAGTTATATTGAAACCAGTGTCAAAACTCTCAAAAGAGAACAACTGAGTGGAAATGGAGAATGGACAAAAGGCACATGGAGAGAGCAGACAAAGGGAGGGAAAAATACGTATTGGAAAGAAAAGAGAAAGACTCTTGAGAGAACAAAAAGCAAAAATGTAAGGTGGGGTTTTTTTAATATATATAATGTAGAATAATAGAGGCAAAAACTAAGCTTTCAATAATGTCCTTTTGGTTAGTTGATCTAGACAGCACACAAAGGCATGAAGCAGGGCAAATAGAGCAATAATATAATTACATTTCTACCAAGGAAGTAAACAAGGGAGTATTCTTCTATACAGAAGAAGAAGTATTGGTGTTCAATTTCAGTGAAGCAAGCTTTGTTAGAACTGACACCGTTGGGTAAAAGTGAAAGAGAATCATGAAAGGAAGGAGCAAGTGAGCGAAATTGGAAGGCATTGAAAGTAAAACTCACGTTTGCCTCAGGGAATGCTGTGTATGTGCATGCTACCTACCCAGTAAATATACTGTTAAGGAAAAGGTGTGCCAATGTGAATGAAAAATGCTCTGTACAAAGTAATCAAGGTTACAAAGGGACCAAATGTGAGAGATAAAATGGGGATTATGGAAGGGAGAGATGTGAAAGTGAAGAGAAAAGAGTAACACGTGAGGAGACAATAGGAGCGATAGAAATGTGCTAGGGCAGGAAGGTCATCCAAGGAGATTACAGAGGAGGATATTGTAAATGTAAGATATTATTAACTAAAAAATAGATATGGCAGTGACACAAAGTTAATTCCCTGCCTCAGTTTTCATGAAGTAAAAATAAAGGACAAATGTTAAAAGCAGACATGAAATTTCCCCAGAGAGGAAAAAGAAGTATTAGAAATAATACAGGAAATCTCGGTCATGCCAGAACAGGTAATCAAAAATAATGGTCAGAACCGTATACATCAAGAATATATATAGGAAAAAAATCTCCCTCAAACTACCTCTACTCAAGTATACTTTACAACTTTCTTTATAAGGAAGAAAAGAAAAAGGAAAAAGAGGTTAGAGGAGAGAAGAATAAAAATTTCAACTCACAGCTCTCTTTTAAAACATATTGATGACAAGTTAAAAGCTGCATTGAAAATACCCAGCCCACCAATTCTTCCCTTTTCTGATAAAATAAAAGTCTTTGTAAAAGAACAGAATAAACCCATCCCTCAAAGCCTGTATGTCTCACTCTTTTATAATCCACATACCCATTAAGGACATAATCTTCTACCATAGAAGCCAATGGAAGCATATAGTGCTGATTTCACTTGGCATTGAGTCATGCCCCACCTAAGAGAACAGTCTGCATGACCATACTGGAGAAATGTTTTGGGTCTTCACAGCCATGTATGCTGACAGTGTTTCCACCACCAGTTCACACATGTTCATTACTTCCCCACGTCTCAGGCTTTCCAGGTGGAAAATGAGATGTGCAATTGGTGCTGAAGGGTCTGAGAGCAGTTGGTGACAACTTCTGGATTATAAGCATTCGAAGACTGCCCAAAAAGCTTCTTCTTGGGACATACAGGACAAGAAATTGCTGCTATGTACCTCTTTATTTCTCTGCTTTGGCTGACCATCCTCCATAAAACTACAGGGCATAAGAGCAGCTGCCTCTAGGCTCCTGCGCTTTTCCAATTACTCACATTCCCTTGTGTGCACCAAAGTGCAGTTCACAGGAGAGAAACGTGCTACTTCTGTCCCCAGGCTGCTCCCTAAATTCCTGCTCTGCTGCCAAACAAGTGTAATGACATACTGCCAGTTCCTCAGAGAAGATTGCAACCACTGTGTTGTCAAGCAGTCCTGGGTAAAGCTATCTAAGACTCATCAACATAGTAGTCTTAGAAGAATCAGCCTTGAGAAGTTACCTGTTTGATGCTTCAACTGAGGTCCCTCGCTCTGAAGCTACAAGAGATTTTCTTACACCTTTTGAAAATGTTCACCAGTGGTAGGGCCTCTTCTAACAAAACTACAGCTGGCTCCTGTTCCAAGTTGTTTTGGGATCAATTCAGACGTTTGCTTGATTTCTAGATGCATGTAGAGTTGCTCAAAACCCCACCCTGTCTGGCCTTGAAATTTCCACGGGTGGGGCAGCCACAACTCTCAACAACCTGTTCCAGTACCTTACCACCCTCACAACGAAGATTTTTTTTCCTAATGTCTGACTGAAACCAGCCCTCTTTCCGTTTAAAGTCATTCCCTCTTGTCCTTTTACATGTTCCTTTCCACATGCTCATGTGAAAAGTCCCTATCTAGCTCTCTTGTAGCCCCCTTTAGGTACTTGAAGGCTGCTATAGGCTGTCTCCAGAGCCTGCCCTCCTACAAGCTGAACAAGCCCAACTCTTTCAGCCTGTCTTTTAGGTGAGATGCTTCAGACTTCTGATCATCTTGGTGACCCTCCTTTTGAATCACTCCAACAGGCCCATGTTTTCCTTGTTAGGGACCCCAGACATGGACCCTTCTTAGAGTATTTTTAAACACTTGTAACTGACTTTGCCACACATTACTCATTTTTCTCTCAGTTCTCTGGATTAGATGCCAGGCATAATGTGGCAGAAGCACAGGATTCAGTTTTTGCTCGGTTTTATCTGAAGTATAAATGGAGTCTCATATCTCGCTGGAAAGGAGAACATATATGTAGAAATGAAAATATGCATTGAAATGGGACAACGAAGCAAAAGGAATAACACTTCCTAGAGTATACTAGCTTCAAATTTTTCCTGAATCCAGAGGAATAGCTGTCTTCTGTCTATGAGTATCAACAAGTTTTCTCTGATCCATCTAAGAATTTAACCAATGTGGTTTCTGTGGATATTTTCAGAGGTGTGAATCTCAGCCAGTAGATTCACATTGACTGTAATAAAATTAGACTGATTTACACCAGATGAGAAAGATTAAGCAGCAAAGCAGGAAACAAGAAGCAGAATCCAGACTGCCTTGAATCACATTCCCACATGTGACTTGAAGGCCTTTAACCTTCCCGAGTGGTCAGTAATATTGATTACACCTTCTGGTTTATTTACTTAATTAAGTATCCTATATTTGAGACTATATTTAAGGCTCTACTGAGTCAGAAGATTCAAACTTCAGAATAAGGAGAAGTCGTATAAATAAACCAGGCTTCAGTTCAGGAAGAGGAGTCAGAAGAAAGTATTTTTCCATAAATAAGTGACCTTTTCAGCTAGATTTGAAAACAGACAAACATTTAAGCTTTTGTAGCAGAGGCTTCCCTGCAAGGACCTTTTGAAACAAACTGAAGATACACCTACAAGGGCTCAATACAGTAAAACACCAATAATCAGCAAAAGAGTTTTTGCTCTGCATTTCAAAAGACAAATGAAGAAGATTTAAGAAATTGATAGAACAAAGGGCCACAGTATAGGAAAACATTATTGAACATGCTATCCTGCTTGGGAGGAATCCAGATCAGCACCTGAGCAGCTGCATATTCTGGACAATCTGTTGATGATTAATGGAAGGAAGAGGGGAGCCAGTTACCATTATTTTTGCCCAGTGCTATGAATGCAAAGCATAAATCAGGTTTTCATCATCTTTTTTAAAGAGCGTCTGTGGAAAACACAGAGTAACTCTCAGGTGGCAGGCAATAAGGGCACTGTGGAATCTCACCTTCAGGCACAGTGTTCTACTGGGTCTTCATGAAGAATATATTAAAGAAAGATATATTCATCTGGCAGTGAGCAAGAAGCTGAGGAACATTTTGGAAAATCTTGCTGAAATATTGGAGGAAGTGAATGAGACCATTCATTGGCTCAGGAAGTCAGCATTTGCACAGGCCTAAGACAAGCTATTTTGGCATCTCCAACGTAAGGGTCCATTCCTGACATCCAGGGTTTCTCTTGTTTTTACAGAAGAAGACATTTCTAGGATGTGTTTCTCTGGCCTGTTCTAGTTGTCTATTCCAGGATGAGTTTAATTGTACCTAAAGGAGAGAAATGCCCATTTCTCTCCTTTGATTGGCAGTAAAACAATCTGAACTCTGGATGACTGTGCAAAAGTCTCATTTAGTCAGATCACACACCTCATGACCACCAGTAGGAAAAGCTCACATTGGGCATTAAATTTTTGATGTTTACATTTGGAATTGAAGTCAAAGATATTCGGGATGGAAGACGCTGTCTGAGGTTTTTTGCTTCTCTTGAAGGCTCTGTGGTTCCCTTTACACCGAGTCATGGAGTGTGATCCAGAGATCCCCCAGCTAGCAGCAGCAGCCCATGTGCATGAAGATGTTCCCACAGCAAAGCCTCTCGCTTAACACCTCCTCTTCAGAAGTGGTATAATCATGCTTCCAGAGCCAAGGAAAATACTGATTTGATAGCTCAGCATCATGCTTTCCAGATAGCTGGATCCCCGGGCAGGAAGAGCCAGTCTGAATTCCTCTGTACACAGGACGCAAAACAGAATCTCATCCTTCATCCATTATTCCAATGACCTGAATATGATCTCCAGTTCCTTATTTTCTTCACTAGACTCTTGGCCAACGAGGACTTTGGGAAAAGCACGGATTATATAGTATATTCTATATTATATTAGGGTAGAATTTAGAAGATATTTAAGGTCCTTTTCAACCCAGAGCATTCTACAATTCTAAGGGTTTTTTTCTACAATTAAATGAGATATTTTAGCTTTATGTTTTAGTGACAGAAACTGGAATAGGAAAAAAAGGAAATATATAAAGATTAAGTTTATCAAACAGTTCAGCTAAAGTGAATGAAACAAAATACAAATTCTTAAAAAAAGGTCTGGTTTAACTTAAGGTGTTAGAGAAGTTTTCTCTTCCTAAATTTGAATTGCATTTTTGAGATATTAAAAACAAAACAAAGAAAAACAAGATAAATATTTTAAAAGGTAAATGTTTAATATGAAGTAACATATTTTTAAAGTTTTAAAATTTAATATAAACATAATTGTGCTTTTAATATGACTAATCCCAGTAAAAAAATAGAAAAATTAATGTGAACGTCATCATATATTGAAGTTTCAGATAAGGGGCATTATAATGCAATTCTTTCTGTAGCTTAGAGTAATACAAATTCTTAAATAAATTTTTCACATGGTAGTGTTCTGATCCCATAATCCATCTGGAGAGATTAATCACCCTCATGCAGTCTTCATATATATTTGTAAATGTGTGCAGTATATTTTTAGTATATACATATATTTAATAAGGTTTGAGGAGCCAAAAATGGTCATAATGGAACTAGGCTACTAAAAACACAACACAATTCTTGTGTTTAGAAGCTGCCTAAACTAACAAAGAAAAAATTCTTGCATCTCTTCTCATATATTCTGGTTTTCTGACAACAAAGGTGATCTGCTGTACATATCTAAAATCTGCTTGGTTAGGCCATACCAATATGACAGGGAAGAATATGTCTGAGATTCACTTATCACTTTGGATTTTGGTGACTGTTCTTCTCAGATGCTGTACATTCTATCAGTGTCAGAAACTTATGTCCTGATGGGATTTAGATGCTACAAGTAGAAGATGGACACGGGAAAGGATCTGTGCATACTAACAGATGTCAGTTGCGGTCATGAGTCTCCTTCAAGTACAATTAATCCCTAAGAGGTGAAAAAAAGAACATCTTTCTCATGCACATTTTTGTTAGAAGAACAGAGCAGAACAATTGGAAGGCAGACCAAGCAAAGCTATGCAGTTGGCTATGCAGCCAAGAGATTGAGTTTAAATGAGGAAAAGGGCACAATTTTTCTTCTGATTTCCAACCTTGCATGGTTCACTTGGTTCACATTGTCAGGATTTTCTGTACACCTGTGACCAAAGAAATTTAATTTTCTTAAATAAAAAAGAAAGCTGAGAATCATATTTAACCACATCATTTTGCAAGCTAGATATGGAACACATAATCCTTTCCTTCTAAGTATTTTCATAGGCTTTCAGGGAATGGTCCTGATTCTTAAAGCAATCTCCTGCAGCATTTACTGCAATTGAGTGAGATCACCTTATATTGATCCCAAATCTCACCTTCAAAGCAAAGTTTTTTGTTTAATCTGCCTCACCAAATTTCGGACTGGCCATTTCTAGTCTGATATCATGTTCTTTAACTGCTCACATTCTTTCTCTTCAGGATGAATTATTCATCATTCGGACACACTCCAAAATGCATAGACACTTTTAAAAGACTGGAGATAGTTCATGCCATTAAAAGTAACCATCTCTGGGAAACACGCTCTTGTTTCCTGACTCTGCCTCCTGCTCTCCTGCAGAAAATGCTTTCAGCTTTCAGAGTCTTTTCCCTGAATATGGTCTTCATTCTTCATCAAATTACCCATTCATTTCTCCCTACAAGCATGTGGTCCCACGTTGGTCTGGAACACATAGAGGGTTATTGAATTACATGGTTATTTGTGACCTGTAAAATTGATACCAAGTTTATTATAGTGCAGCTGACTTGGTTTCGGATTTCAGACGTTATTAATCATAATAGAAAGGAGTGTAACAGCAGGAGCAGGTCTGGTGGAGGAGACTTCAGACTGAGGTTTGTCCTATATGCAGGCTGCAAACCAATTAAAACTATACATATTTTAAGCAGAAATTCAAATCTGTGAGATCTCTAGTTCATTACATATGCTTTTCAGACATCGAAACAGATAAGGTCATTTATGCCCTTGGAAGTTTACATTGCTTTTATCTGGGAAATAAATAAAATAAAAAACAAAACTCAATATAGACAGACAAGCAAAAATTCCAGTTCAGGACTTCTTAATTTGCACTAATTGTTGAAATAGTTTTGCAAAATGAAAATTTATGAAATACTGAAGGATAGATTCTGATTAAAGTTACCATGGGGTAAGCTGGAATTGTTCCCATGATGAGAGCAAATCTGTGTAAATGAAAACAAAATCAGAGTTTATTGATATCAACTACCTAGACACGGTTTATATCCATCCCACTGGAAGTCATTAGTAAAAATCTTACACTTGAACTGGAAAAAGCCCAGACACACATACAGTGGGAGCCATGGTTAGTTTGTCTTCCAATGCATTTACAGAAGTTGTTAGAAAAAAACTGTCTGAAACTAAAATTTATACTACATCAAGAAGTGCTTTTTCTTCTAAGTAAATATACATTCTTATGACTTCTGGGAAAATCATCAGGTAGGAAGTGTTTAAAGAGCTGTGGCTCACACTAGACCCCCATTAATGCTGTAGTGTGGGGTAACAGCTGTGCTTTTAGGGGCTATATGACCATTTTGGTTGTGGGCAGCTGACTCTAGGAGACCTGTTTGAGTAGGGGAGTTGGTTAACATGACCTCTAAACATCTTTGGTGCTGAGCTACATCAGTGAAACTCCTTGCTGCATAATGACATTGAGGACAGAAGTAAGGGAAAGACTCACAAAAAACTTACTGGGTAACCCCAGCTACTAGTTATTACAGTATTGAAGGTGAGGATTTTGAAGAGAGAAAACATGCTATGCTTCAAAGGCACAGGCTAGCAGAAAGCAAGAAAAATTTTCCCAGTTGGCAGATACCTTTAAAGCTGCATTCTTGACCCATGGGTTGAATTGTGCAGTTCTCAGCATGCCATTCCAGGACCTTTGCACAGATAAAAGGACGTTCCTTACCATGAACCTGTTTGGAATGCAGGATGCTCATTACCATGCAGCTATGCCTTCATTTCATCAGTCACCATAAGGTGCTTCTGCATGCTCCGGAATGGGGACTAGTGACCTAGCTCAAAAATAGTTTGGTGTACTAAATTAATGGCTAATTTTGAATTTTGGATTAGTTTTATCAAAGGCAGAAGGCAGAGTTTTACAGAGCATGTGAACACTTGATTGAAGAGACCTGAGCTCTGCAGCCTACCTGCAAATAATAACATTAGGCAAAATTTATGGGGTGAATCACTAAAAAATATTTGCCCAAGTCTCTTCAAGAGCTCAAAGACAAAGTGTTGACACTACAAACACAGGCGTGAAGGAGAACATAACACAGCCATTTATACTGTGTTTCTTTACTCTGTCAGATCCTCCAGTCTGCAGAAGCTTTTAGAAACTGTCATTTTATTTTAGGGGTGTGCGGGGATATTCAGCCCTGATAGCAAATAATTTTGCATAAAGCTTAAAATTCTAGTACATACAGTAAGGCTAAATCCCCAGAGTACCTCTCAGCTTTGAACAGTGCTGCTTAGGAAAAAAAGTGATTGCACATGCAAGAGAAAATCAGAAATAAAACCTATCTATGCTGAAAAATGGAATACTAAATGGGGGGATAAATAATATGCAGCTTCAAAGTAAGTCTTGCCACACAAATCCTATAATCACTGTGAGAAAAAGGGATTATGTAAATACATTTGGTGATTAGAAAAATTACATATTCCAAATTATTTAATTTCATTATCCACTGAAAGTTACACAAGTAAATACCTACTGTACCTGCATTTTTCCAACCTGCCTTTTTGTAATTTTTGACAATTATCTACAAGCCAGACAATGTTTGACCCATGTGACAAGCTAGATTTTGTTTAACAAATGTTTATCATGCATGTGCCATGAATTATTTTAGAGCAGAAAAGACTGATAGTGCATGAATGACAATCAAGAAATCTCTTCGCCTTCTTGCATAATTTTTATATCTCATCTTTGAGGTATGAAAGATGTGCTGAATGCCCAGCCACAGGTCCCCTTGATCAAATGTACTACATAAGATACAGTGAAAGTAAGGTACCAGGAAAGTACAGGAGCAGGAAGAGAAGATAATGAAAACTGTGAGGTACAGTAATAATGATGTTTGATGCATGCACAGCCAGATAGCCAAGGCCAGAAGGTAAAAGGGACACCATTGGAACATCCCTTTTTCCCTCAGGAAAAGGACGGGCAAGTCTAAATATTGAAAGACACTCAATTAGCCTCTCTGAAGCTAGAGAAAGAGAAATAAAAAAGGCCTGGACACCTAGTGCGTCAGTGTGGGTAAGGTGCTTTTCTGTTAAGAAGGGATTTACAAACTGGAGAAAATAGGATAGCAGCAACAGTCTGGGTCAGATAGGTTTCTCTGCATGGATATGCATGGATTGAGTGGTGACCCATGGAGGAGAATAACAACCTCCAGAACTTGTATGAAATATATATGGGATCCTAAGATGAACAAGAGTCCTCCCTGAGAAGACAAAGAAAAACTCCACTTGGAATCTGTAATGTGAGAGAGTGTCTTAATTCACAAATTTTTTTTTTAGAAAATAACTACTTTCAGGTCTGCTAGAGTGAGTCAGAGCAGCTACAAAAGTAAGGCAAGGAATGGTGCAAGACAGATCTTGCAACAAAGGGGACAGCCTAAACCAGCAAGGAACTGTGTGAGGCCAAGGGAGATGAGGCTGCTGGGTCCTCACCAAATGATGAGAGGTGGCTTTGCTCCCTGGAAAGTCTTAACAACCCCTAAGTGCAGGAGAAAATTATGTGGGAAGGAAAATATCAGCCTGAGATTATGTAGTCACCCTTGGGCTAGGGATTTGCAAGTGATGCCCTGAAATTTGAATCTGATCCCTGATGCTGCCAAATAAGTCACAATGAAGAGTAAATGTGGGTGTCTGACCCACATAACCATGTCCAACTATGTCAGAGCAACAATATTTACTGAAAATGTCTTTGGAACTGCTTTACAAGGCAGGAAAGCAGGAAAGCAAGTCCTGTAGCAGCAGGAGCATGGAGAGACCAGCAAACTCAGGGAGAGGTCATTGTAGCACAGGGAAATCAAACAACACTGCCTTGTCTTCAGAAAACACTCTGATCACTAAAAGGCCCTTCATCTCCAGCCAAAACTCACATAGACAAACAGTGTGGATATAGAATTTGTAGGAAGTGTGACTGAGTTTTGATTCAGCCAGATGAATATCTGTGGTATTTTACACTGCACCTAGTCCAGTGGCTCTTCAGCTCATTGCCAAAGAGACAGTCACCATCTCCTCTCTCCTCACTACACACCATCCACTGGGCATTATGTCTCCTTTAACATGTGAGATTGAATAATCACCTTCAGGATTTAGATTAAAAAAGAGATTTCATGGAAATCTTTTTGGTTCATTTGTGTGTTAGTAGGTTAGTTTTCCACAGATCAGCTGGACCAGCTTCAGTTGCAGTTCTAATGGGAAACTGTAGAGGTGAACAGCTGAAAACCAAAAGCAGAAGGAAACAGCACTTTGGAGTACACTCTTCAGTCATGTCAGTTTGAAACATTCATCAGGCTACAGACCATGTCTCCCTAGTGACAACTTCTTCTCAGTAGGACAGAATCAGTATTTCTTTCCTTCTATGTAAGAAGACAGGGAAAACACAACTCACCAACAACTGTGGACCACTAAGCAGTGAGGACAAAAATAGGTAGAAAGTAGATAACAGATAGTCCCCTTCCTGAAGGCTTTTTAGTTTAGCAGCGCTCTTGTTTGACTTTTTGATGGGTTATCACCAGAACTTTCTTTTTATTTTCCCAGGAGGAAGTCCAGAAAACAGGATTTCTCATTTGTGAGAGATTGCCTTTTAGGGGAAGCTAAAATTAAAAAAAAAAAAAAAAAAAAAAAAAAAAAAAAAAAAAAAAAAAAAAAAAAA
>JAYDZK010000001.1:35399992-35416826 GCA_034509185.1 Euphonia xanthogaster
GCCTGGGACCCCGAGACTCGGGGAGTGTAACATCAAATAAAGTAACCCAGTGCCACCCCAGGCCCGGGCTGCTGCTGCCTTTTTGTTCTGCACTGCACCCTCACTGGTAGCTGGGATTCTGCGGAGCCCCGGAAAAGGGGGACTGCCGCCCCCCCACTGTCACCATCTAGCTGGGACGGGTGACAAGAGTTTGCAAAGTCTTCTGAAGATCATACATGAGCAATGTAAAAAGAAATAAAACCCATAAAATGCTTCTATTCCCCAGAACAGTGAGACAAATATTAAAATGTCTGAATGGGACTATTTATCTTGAATTAATTTTATGAAAATTATAAAAATATCTGGATGGGGTTGCTTACCTTGAATTAACTTTATAATTAATGCTTTCAAATTTTTTGTGTCACTGGAACCATTATTTTTAGTAAAAAGGTGGTTATCTGCACAGTGAACACTTTCAAACCCTTTGCTGTTACATAATAGCATTTCATGGGGGCGATCCATGCTTTAATTGTCTTTAAAATTGAGATTTTGGACCAAGATATGCACACATAAACAAACAGACTTTTGAAGGCTATGACACATTTCAGATTTCTTGCATGTTTTGTAAGAAGGTCCTGGAGATGAATGCCAAATGGGTGGTCAAACTCATACCTGAAAATGTGTTATATTCAAAGCAGGTGATAATAAATGCTAAAATGGTCACTGTTTGTATGCACTTCCTAGCAAAGATCTGTGCGCTCACACAGGAGAAGGCAGGTTTATTTAGGTTTTACAATAACCACATGCAAAGTCCTCAGCAGCTTTGGAAGACTATAAACCTTAATAAAAGGCTCCAGTTCTTAATAGCATAATGCTACAGATGATCTCATAAATTACAGATACAGCTTATGGCTTCTGCACCCTGAAGGTCACAACCTTCAGGTGGCTTGACAATGCCATGACCAGGGTTCAAGTTATAAAAGTCAGTAAAATGAGATGTGAGACCTAGCATTGTACATGTTGCTAGAAGATCATGTACAGGTAGACATAAAAGTTAAGCCTCTATATAAAATGACAACATTCCAGCACATAGGGTTTAAATTGAAAAAAATTTTAAAAAATAGGAAATTGAAAAAAAAAAATCTACAAATCTGGGAGTTACACTTTAAATCTACCAAGTTCAACAGAGGACTTTGACTTAGTTCTTCCATTGCAAAAGCACTTCTGTCCAAGGTGTGCTCATGTCCCAGTAACTATCATGTTTTACATGCCTCAAGTTCCTGCTCCTTCAAGTACTGGAATGCATTTAACTTATGCTAGCAACTTTCCTTGGCATCTGCACCAAAGAGCAGATTCATTTAACCTAGCTGAGCACATCCAAGTGAGATGCATAAATTAGCAGTATGGCCATTTTAAGGAGAAGCTCACTTCTCACCCGCCTTTAGTCATCTGAAACCTTGACACTTAATCATGGTCTCTATAATTGGTGCAGGTAGACATCTCTAGGAGATTTATCCCAATCTAGACCAGCATCAAGACTTAGATAACGTGGATAGTCAATATAAATGAGATGAAAGAACCTCTACCATCTTTTATAGTTAAGGAGCCAAGGCACCACCCATGGACGAAACAATCACCCAATGAATCACCCTCTGGGACATGGTATTCTCTATTCAATGACATTTAAAATAGATTAGCTTCTGTTGTGGAACTGCCCTTTACTTTTTTTTTCCCCCTTCAATTAAAAATATAATTTGACATGATTTTTATTTCAGGATTAAAACATCTAAACTAAAACCTCACTTTTGCCCCCATTTTTATGATTGTTCATTAAAAAAACCCCACCAAATGTGGCTTCTAATCAGAATATTTTGGGTTTTCTTTGAGATTTATTTGTGAAAATCCAAAAAATATTATTTCAGTCCCTTCTAGTCCAATCACCTGCATTATAAAAATCCATCTAAAGTAAGATATATACTGTTCCAGTAGTTAAAAAACTGCAGCTGCTTTTATAGGAGCATGGTTAGTACTCTGTCTGTGGTGTTTTGGCCAAATTCCAAGCCAAGTAATTACATTTACATACCTAAATTCACCGTGGTTGTTTCATCTGGATACTGCAATATTATGTAAGCTCGTTTAGCTAATTTAGCACCCACATGAACAGCATAGGTTCAAAAGTTCAACTTAAACTTTATTAGGTTTGCAGTCTGCTTAATAATACTTAGCACTTAATTAATCTGCACAACACCCTTGTGAGTTACTTAAGTTAGTATTAGCAGGACAGTCTGTGAAAAAGGAACAAAAAGGAAGAAAAATGTCCATCTTATAATGCCATCTCTCATTCTCAAATAGGTGTTCAGGTGCCTATAGTACTTATTTTTAGTTCAATGGTATTTAATCTTAAAAAGACATTAAATCAAAGAAAAGCACACAAAAGGCACAGTGACAGTCTACACCATTTTTGGTGTGCTTATGCATGTGTCAAAAAAAATCTGAAAAAAAAGAACACATTCTCATTTTCTCTTACATATATGGAAGCATTGGATACACTCGTTGAACAGGGGAATGTGTGATGGGGAAAAAAAGCCAATAATAACAATAAGGTAATATCACAATAATGTGAGTAACTGGTATGATGTACTTATCATACCACTGATGCATGGTAACACACAGGGCAAGCTGCAGAACAACCAAAGACCAAATGTCTTTAATAAAAAAAAAACCAAAACACTGAGTCCCATCATCTGATACATGAGAAATCCTCTGTGCTCCAATTCCTATGTCAGCACCATGTCAGTAAACAGCCTGGTGCAATGGTAGGCGTGTCCAAATGCAAAAGGAGGCAGTGCAATTGCAGGTTATCTGAGAAGCTGCCATGTGACAATGAAGCAGGTGGAGGAGGGCTCATAGGCAGTCCTGAGTTTGATATACTCTTCTGCCTATACCTTTCATAGCTTAGAGAAGTATTCAAAATGTGAGAAGTTGTTACTCTCTGTGTCTCCTGTCTTCTGGGAATTCTTTTCTGAGTTGTTTCTTGAGATCCTACTGTTTGATCCAGCTCCACTCATCAAGACTGACTCCAAGTCCTTAAGTCCTGGTTTCTATCTAACTGTGCCATCTTTTCTGTGTCATTGATAGGGACAAACCCTTCCTATGCTGCAGGGAACTCTGTAAGAGAAAACCGTAGAAATCTAAATCTGCACTGTAAAGGACTTGTACAGCTATGCATATACATAATATATAAACAAGGCTGAAACAGCAGAAGAGAAAAAGATTTCCTTTTCTTTTGAAGATTATGACTGCAATTGAACTCAATGATAGCCACAGACCACAGTCTGTATTGACTTATGATGAGGTTTACATATGGTCCTATCACAGTAGGAACCTCTCACACTTTCAATAACTTTATGTTCACAAAATGCTTAATAAAGGAAATTAATGTGTTTTCATATACAGTGGAATGGCATGCAGACAAAAAATTAAAATTATTTGCCAAGGAAAACATACAGGATAAATGTAAGGTGTGTGTAGGCAAATCTCTAGTCCCTAGGCAGGCCTCTAGTTACTACACATCTTTCTGCTCCACTGGACTCTTGATTTTCAGTAATTCTCACAGGCATGACTGTTACAACATAACTGCAACACTCATGGCACAACATCAGAAATCCAGGACAGGATCCATCTAGAAGATCTATACAGGCAGAACGATAGGCTTGAGGTACTTTCTGACTTCAGGTGGGTCTGCACAGACATGAGGGACAAACCTTTGCTGAAAATGAGCAGTAGACATAAATATCTGCATGGCAAAGGAGTTATGAAGTGTCAGGTATGTATCAAATAGAATAACAGCAAACCTGACATGGTTTTGTGATCACATCTTGGTTTTACTGGCTCACTTTGCCTGCCCCATTACACTTGCTCCTCTTCACTGCTCTAGGGAAATTAATTTCTTCCTTTTCTAAATTATTTGATATGGGACAATCAGGTCAAGAACATGAGGGTGGTAACAAAATATGATATTTCCTATCTCCTCAAGCATATGTGTATATGTTGTAAGTCAGGATGTCTGAGGGAAACTTTTGTGATCCATGGTTTTCTTGAGACCAGACAGTATTAATTACTATTTATATATATATAAGTATTATGCTAACTTAGAGAGTAAACAGCAATGACAAACAGAATAGTCAAGCCTTTTCCTACCTGAAAATGTACATTGTTATCAAAAAAAAGTTGCTTCAATCTTTCTTTCATGCACTTATTAAATTTTGTAAACCCCTCATTACTTAGCATTAGTTTCTTCATTGAAGCCTTAAAAAAGGGAAGGTTATACTTTTTGATCCTCAAGACATTCAGCCCATCAGCAAGCTTTCCTGGCAGAAGTGAAGAGTTCTCATCTTTATAGTGCTCCAAAAAATGTGCTTGAAATGAAGGGCCTTCACATGCCAGTGGCACTTGAAACCAAAATGAATTCCAAAACACTGCAATTAAAATACCAGAAAAAGTGCATTGAAAGAGACTTTGTAGCCATTCAGTATATTTGAAGGCATGATAAATCTTCCATCTCTATAAAAATGCACCCCATTATTCACTCAAAGCCACAGCAACAAGCTACAGATGTAGTGCAGTTTAGGGAAAGTCCAAAACCAAAAGTTTTCTGCATTTCTAGGAAGGTATCAATGAGCTCATCCAAGACCAGGACAGCTTAAGTCTTTCCACACAGTGCTCCTGGAAAGCCCCCATTTTTATGTGTGGAATCAAATTTTTCCAGCCAGACTGCTTACTTCAGGCTCCCTGCAAATTCTGTTGGAGGAGAAAGAAGAGAAATATATATATATATATATATATATATATTTCCAAGACAAGGACTAGGATTTAATTTTCCATCTTAGAAGGCTGTCTTCTCTACCCTTCAAACTTTGTTGGACACCACACCTCTCTGTCAGTAGCAGATAGACAAAGCTGAGACAAAATTCCTCCATGGGAGAAATTTATGAAATCAAATAGTACTTTAATCAGGGACTTAAAAGTTACAGGGTAAAAGACACAAATAGAGATGACTCATGAGAAGAAGAGAATCAGAATGAAGATTTTTGTTTTGTTTTGTTTTGTTTTTAAGAGGAAACGGATGGTGGGGATTCAGCAAACTAGAAGTCAACAGGAAGAGCCAGAAGAACTACCATGCACCACGGATGCTTACCACTCTCTCCCTTTCCTCCCATCAGAGGGCTGCCTGTGCCTCATCATTTTTTGCGCTGCTGATTACAGGACACCAGCTCTTCAACTTGGACAACTACCCAGCCAACTCTTTCTAACTTTGCCATGTAGCTATCTTTATTCTCCCTTCTGTCAGAGCCATGTCCTGGTACTCTAAACTTGGTCCTCCATAATAGGAGCAGGGGGTAGTTGTTTGGTTTCTCTAGTTTACCCTCGCTGCACTGTCTGTACCTCACTAGAGAGAATAGTGCTCCATTGGTTACTTCTGTTTCATCACCTCAAAATAACTACTCTGTGGTCTACCAGTGATGCGTTGCACAGTTAGGAAATGGATATACTTTTCCTGAGAAGACTATAATGGAGAAAAAAAAAAAGTCATTGATTTTGCTAGACATGGCAAGTTACTGCCAAAATTAACATTACATTTCCTTTCATAACTAGTAGTGGCCCATGAGCAACAAAATTCATCCAAAGCTTCAACCTTTGATATAATAAACTGGACAGACAAAAGTTGCCAGAATTTTCATAGGAATGCAATCCAGACATTTACTGTGTACCAGGAAACATGAACACCTTTTTGGTTTTGTTGTGAAATTCACACTTTGTACATTGCATTCCACCTAAGGGCCCTTCTCTCAGGCTTCACCTCATATTTCATTTTTTTTGGGGGGGGGGGGTTTAAACTTATTCCAAAAGTTTTTGTCTTTTCCCTGGATGATGTGGTTTATTTTTCCTACTTCTTTGTGGACACAGGGGATCTCCAACAGATCAGACTCCACCACTGAGCAGGTCTGACTAGTAGAGTCAGACAGTGGATCCACCTTTGTTCTGTCACCTAGCATGTCCTTATGATTGTCCCCAGTCCTCCAGATAAAGCTCCTTCTGAAGTTTCCTCTCTCCCCTCAGGTCTTTCTTTCTGAAGGAACCAGGACTCAGGGGAAGGAGTGACAGGGAATTCCCAGCTTCACATGCAGCTGGGACATCATAAACCCATACACACAAGAGCAAGACTGCAGTTATCTCCCATAATAAATGGACAGCTTCGTGGTGCTATTACCATTCCCAGCCTAGAAAATTCTGCACTCTTCCACCATTGTTCCCTCTCTGTACACAGACACACACTGTCTCATTGACCTTTCTGACATTTTCAGGCTGCAAATTGCCTCATTATTTCCCATTTAGTTTTCTCAGACTGCTGTTCACAACCTGATCTCTGCTCTCAGGTGAATGTCCAGCTGGAAAAAATAAGCTTCCTCTTCAGGTCCATCCTGGTTTTAATCTGTTGCTGTCGCAATAAATCCCCTGTGGAGGTTTTCTTACTTCCTATTGTTTTCCCTCTTCTGCTATAAACCTCACAAATATTAATCTCTTTTGGTCCTGATTTTCCCTTGCCTCCCATCTTTTATTTGTCTAAAATGCCTGCCAGGACTTTTCACACTTCATCATGTCTCCAGCAATACCGGCTCTGGGCCAATGCCAGAGACTGCAACTTGACAAAATATGTTGCAAGGTGGCTTTTCTTCCACACCGTCTGCAGCTGTCATCTTCTCTCAGGGTCTGATACTACAAATTAGGCAGAGCTGGCAGGAGACCATAAGGTTTTTACCTCCCAAAAGTTAGATTGGGAACAGAATTTCCAGAGAATTTTCCTTTTAGCTCCTTGCATGTGGGAAAAGCAGCCTGGGAATCAAGGTGCTACTTTATCCTGACATTTTCGTCTCCTTTTGCTTATCATGCTGTGCCAACCCTTACGGATACTATTATGATGAAATGTCTGGTCAATTTGCAGGCATCACCTCATGCCATGCTAGCCTGGACTGTGAAATCTGTTAAAGAGTGGATAAAATGGAGAGGGAAAATATTAGAAGACCAGCAGCTTCATGCTGCAACAAGCACAAGAGCAAATAACCTGGGGACTCCTGGGGGTTTTGGTTCATTGATCTACAAGGACTGGCTCACAATGAGCAGGGAGATAGAATAGGTGTTTGCACACCCTAGCAATTTCTCCATCAAACACATGCTACAGGTGCCAGGTTTTGTAGATCTACTCTTTCTGGACCAACAACTAGAAGTGATGTGCTATGTATAGTTTGAGTTGGGAGGTATTACAGCCTCTCCATGACCTTCCTTAGTCTACAAGTACCTAGGTGCATCTTGACTAGCTGGATTAGTGAAAATGAAAAAAAAACAAAAATTTTCTGTCACTGGGGTTTTTTGGGTTTTGGGGGGGTTTGTTAGCTTGGTTGCTTGGTTGGGTTTTGGGAGTTTGTTTTGGTTTGGGTTTTGTTTAGGGTTACAAATCAGGATATATGTAAGGAAAGACAAAACACCTCTCAGCTAAATTCAGTTATCTTTCAGAGCTCTGTGTGGTCCAAACCTGAGCAGGAAATAATTTCCAGCATAAAAATCTGTTGCATAACTTCCCACCAACATGAAGAAGGTGAGCTGCACTGCCTGCTGAAGACTTGCCAGCTGGAGGCTCTCAGATTGTTGGCTTACAGCCCTGTAGTTTGTGTTTTGATCCTTAGAAAAACACAGAGAATATGAGAGTAAAACAATGTGTATAATTTAAGCTGATGATAGAGTGGAGAGCTGGTAGCTCAGTACAAGATCACGGAACAATGGAAAAATAAAGATACTTGCTCTGGGGTGGTATCAAACATCTAAAACAACCACAAAAAAAATTCAGTGTTTGGGGTTCCCATGGGATGAATGATGTCAGGCAGGGTTGATTCAGCAGTATTTGAAAAAGGGATGAGTAGTTACTGAGAGAAGACTCAAGTGGGTACTCAATGAAAAAATAAGGCCTCTGGAGGCTCTGGAGACCCCCTTTGAGCTCATCCCATCAGTCACAGCTTATCTTAAATCAGATCTCCCACTTGATCAGTGCTTTCTCAGAATATTTTTCCTTTTTTTGTTATTATACTGGTATTGCATTATGATTTTTCTGTTCTTCTAAAATTCTAGTTTCCTTAAGTTCAATTCATAAATTCTGATGAAAAAAACCTATAGGAAATTATAAGTGGTGTAGAAAAATTAATCTCTCTTGTCTTCAGTGAGGTTTGGTTGACTTCTGTACAGATTATCTATATTTATGCCCAATGGGGATAGAAAATCATCTGTCCTTGGTCTGGTTCAGCAGCATGATACAAAGGCAATCAACAATCCTGGATTTCCTCAGTAGCTCTGATTCTGATCTGTTGTGTGACCCTCTGCAAGTTACTTCACTACCTTCAACTGCTAATTCCTTTCCTATACATAAAAGTTTAATGAAAGACTTCCTGTTTGGAGAGTCTTTATTTTGCTGGGTAATCTTCAACTGCCTACAATAACGACAGCCTCAGCCTCCCTACACATGACTGTGATACAAATAAGCAATAATAATGCCTGGTTGCATGCAATGTTGACAAACTGAGAAGCAAATTTCTCCCAGGATGCTTTTCCAGCTAATGTATGCCTATATTTATTTGAAAAAAGCAAAGCATATCCTTGTGGGACCATTACCCACCCACAGCCAGCAGACATACCAGTCCCAGTGGAATGTCAGTTATGAAAACTACAAAAATAATCCAAAAGGAGAACACATTTAAGTTTCCAGTTTGAAAGATTTAAACATTTTTGCTGGTATGAAAATCTCTTTTTAAAGCAGACTCATGCTATTTGATAGTTTGAAAGAGAGAGAAAAAAAAAAAGAAGATGAAAAACATAAATATTTGAAAATCTGCTACTGTTCTGTGTGTTCCTGAATGCTTCTCATCGTAACATTTATCAGCTACATGGTTAGATCAAACAGTTCACAGAAACTGAAGTGAATACATCAGTGTGAAATGGGCTATTTGCTTTTTCCATTTGGATACCTCTGTTTCAATTTTTATTATATGCAAAGGAATCTAGTCAGATTAACCCACATACTTATTATTTCCCAACCAGAAGCATGTTGCTATTTTTTCCCAGAACTTCCCACCAAGGCATAAGGCACATATAATACCACTTTGCTCAAGATCAATGTAATGACACAATTTTTTTGTCTTATTTATTACATTACAGCATTTCTACACTGGCAGAAATTCTACTGCATATCTGTATTCAGCAGAGTTAAAAAACAAATGAAACTATTGCATCATGGGCTCCTTTTAATATATGGTATCTTCATCACAGAAACATGCTACATGTTTTACTAATTTTCAGCTGTCTTTTTACTAGATTGTGTTGATCTCTGCATCTTTTGCTAGAAGATGTTTCCTCTAGTCTTTGGATCAGAACATTGTTACTCTCTGTATCACCTCTGATTTTCTGGCTTTCTTCTGAAAATGGAAAAAATTAGACACATGATGCTTCCACCAGTGATTTAAACAAGAGCAAAGAGATCCTTATATACACCATTTCTATTCATTGCCTTTTGGCTTAGGAACTATGAATCACACTGTCTTTTTGGCCCTAGTTTCACATGAGAATCTGTATTTAGTTGTTAGCTCACTGTGATGCTCCAAGCTCTTCAGGATCTGCTTTTACAAGAATGTGAAAAAAGAA
The DNA here is from genome assembly GCA_034509185.1 of Euphonia xanthogaster. NCBI lineage: Eukaryota > Metazoa > Chordata > Aves > Passeriformes > Fringillidae > Euphonia > Euphonia xanthogaster. Next base: position 35,409,716 of record JAYDZK010000001.1, read on the forward strand.
CGTAATATTCAGACAATACCAAAAATGGAGGGAACTGAAAGGACACAGACACAGCAGTGTAAGGCAGGTCTTTCTTGTAGGCCTGAACCCACACTGATTGTATGCTTAGCCCAGCAAAAGACTGGTATTTTGAAGCTTACATTCCTTTCTATTGGGAGGAGTATAAAACAGATGTTTTCAAAAGTTGATCCTTTCTGTTATGGGACAGGTTTGTAAAAAAGATAAGTGAACTGGCCCCAAAGAGAAATCCCTTTCCCTTGCTTAATAGAGAGCTAATACGTTTTCAAATGTTAAATTTTGGTGACATTATTCTGTGTCAGGCTTGTGCCTTCACCTGCTTCTTTTCTGAAAATTCTGTAAACATATCTTTCTTTTTTTTTTGGCCCTGAATATGCATTTTTTACTTGGATGCCTTAAAGAACAATTTATTTTAACAATCTCAGTTTACCAAGTATATGTCTGTAGGGCTATCTTATTAAATGAGAAAATTTTCCTATAGTTTTTGCTACTTGCCAAAGTTAAAAGTACTGATGTCATATTTATTCTTAGTTCATGGAATCGTAGAATCATGGAACGGTTCAGCTTGAAAGAGGCCTTAAAGATAATCTAGTTCCAATCCTCCTGCCATAAGCAAGGACACCTTCCACCTTCCACATTGCTTCATCCACCCTGGCCTTGAACACTTCCAGGGATGCGGCATCCACATCTCTGGGCAACCTGTGCCAGTGCCTCATCACCCCCAAAGAGAAGAATTTTTCCTAATATCTAATCAAAACTTACTCTTTTTCAGTTTGAAGCCATTCCCCCTTGTCCTATTCCTACATGAATTTGTAATGAGAGTCTTTCAACAGAGATTAAATAATTAAAACAAAAATAGTTGAACCTAATCCACAGGACTGCAGGACAAAGGGAGAAATATTTCCACTTGATTAATTACTGAGATCTAAAGATGGACTACACTTGTTACACAATTTCTTGTTTATTTCATGGTTTGGGTTTTTTTTTTCCTACATTATTATAATCTTATTCTTCATTGAAACCAAGTGTAAGGCTTGACAGATCATTCTTGTAATAAGTAATTGAATTTGTATAATTAAAGGCAATGCTAATTCAGGTTTTCAAGGGCCCTGTGAGGGGTTTACTACTGAATTTTTTTAATGTCTCATGAAAATGCTGGACCATACTAAATTAGCATTTTAATCCTAGTCTCCCAGAAATATGTTTACAAGTCACAGGTGAGGGCAAAACATGTTTCTGCACATAACATTTCCTCCTGCTCACACATACTATATGTCAACAAACTTACCATTTGTTGTGCAGAACTATTCACAGAGAGGTTAGTATATTTGTAAGAAATGCAGCACACATTTGTCTTCACCAATGTAATGGAAATGGAGGAAGAGACAGCTGAGAGAAGCTATCATTCCTTCACTCTGCTTTTCACCAAATACTAAACAAAGGATAAACTCTTGTACCAGATGTTCATATCATGGTGTTAGGAGGCCAGAGAAGAGAGTAAAAGTTTCTCACCATCTTATTATAAATGCTAAATTCTCTGCAATAGTGGTACTAATATGTTAATATTTTGGACGGATTAAAATCTGTCTGGAATATTTTAGAAGGGTGAGGTTTTTCCGACTGTGTATGGGTTTTCATTCCTTTCTTTTTTTTCTTTAAATAATCAGGAAAAAGGCAACCTTATTTTGATTAATTGAACAGTTTCCATAGCAGCTGTGAGCCAGGTGGTTGGAACCAGTTACTTAGGATGCTAAAGTAAGGGTAATTAGTTTATTTTTAATCTTTCAATTCTGTGGGAGTGGAGTTTAGTGTGTTAATGGGAGAGGTTTTGTCAAGAAGTGTCTTGACTAATCTGTTATTATCATTTAGTTTTATTGATGAAGCTCAGGCTTTATATGAAAAGAAAATGAGTGGAAAATTCTGAGGGAAGGCAAGCTACAGTTTTCATTCTGGCTTAAAAGTCCCTAAAGGGCTTTTTAATATTTTATTCTTATCAAGATTTTTTTATAACAGAAAACCTGAGGGATTTGGTTTGGTTCAAAGAACAATTTGTGTTCATGCAGAAGGACCTGCTCTAACATAACAAAAAAAGGGCATTAATTGCAGAATGAGAAGGCATGGAAAACATATTAAGAGTGTAATTCTTTTACCAGCTCCTATTGTTGAAGGAGGGCTGATTTTGATTAATTTAAAGTGTGTACATTTGCTGAGCAAAAAAAAATTTATTACTTAATAGTCATGTTTCTTAACTCCCCAACCTGTTTGGTTTTTTTTAAATCTTCCCACTAACTTCTGATTTTAGTTTTAATACTACTTGTTCAATTACTTAGTTTTCCAGGTTAAAGAAATACATTTTTTGGCTTAAAACATGAAAATGGATCGATGCATCATTTCAGCGTTTCCCATGTTCTATGAAGGCTTTCTTTTCTGTGGATTAAGGCCAATTAGCAGATGGAGATTTGTGAGCTGGAGAAAGTCCAAGAGGGAGGAGGTGTTTTCTTTCAACTAGAGGCTCACTGACTTTACATTTACTATCAGCTAAATATTTTATTAGAAGAAAAATCCCTTTCTCCGGGATATTCTTACTACCATTTTCCCCCAGCATGTTCTAAAGCTACCTGAACAACTGAAGAATATTGAGCTGTGCTCTGGACAAGGATGAGCCCAAATTCAGACCACCTACACTATTTCCTGACTTAGGCATAGTTGCTTCTTCCCTGTAATAGGGGAGTTGTAAGTTTGAAGTTAAGCTTAGGAAAGGCTTAGAACTGCTCCTGATCATCTTGACTTCCCTTATCTGAATTAGAAAGCTGAGTCAGGTAACCAAGAAAAGCTCAGACTGTGCCTGTGATCTGCTGCCCTTGTACATCAGTTGTGCAGGCTGTGGTTGCATTTGCTTTAGCTTTCTGATTCTCATCTGACACACATTTCTGGATTTAATCTCTTAGTAGCCATCATTTACTGAGTTTTGCTTCATGACACAGAGCAGTCCCAAGGCACCTTTTTGGTCAGAGTTAACAAAATGTGCTCCAGAAGCACACCTATTGCATTCTCATCTCCAAAAGGTGGCCAGTTGAAGGAAAAATGAACAACCCAAACAAGCACTGTGTTTACACCGGGTCCTCAGCACCAACGCCTTCACTCTAGAGATCTTTTTGTTGGGTCTCACTACTGAAGTCATAGGCTAACAGAAAGAGCAAAAAAGCCATAAAACAAGAAGATTCTATACCGTTAAAAAACCTCAAACGGTCTTCTTCATCTTCACTTTTAATCCTCTTTACTAACTACTGTGAAAGGTCCCTGGCCCATGGCAGGACTATCCCCCTCAGCTATGTAAAGACTGTTTTCTGGGAGATATTGGTTGTTCTTACACACCTAAGAGGTACCACAGAGTATGGCAAGAATTACATGACATGGGTGACTCTGTGCCAGTGCACGACTATGATGCCAGAGCATCATGCCAGAGCATGACAAAGCATTACCTTAGCACAGCAGAAAAGGATTCTTTGCTTGTTTCAGATACTGATGCATATGTTGATATGCATCTTCCCCCAGCTGAGTGCTTTGAAGAATTATTTGCCATCAACTGGATGCTGTGTCTCAGAGCAGCAAAGGTGTTAGAACACAAAACAACAAAGGAAAAAAAAAAGATTCTGGTTCTGGCCCAGTCTAGATGTGGAAGCACATTATCTAGGTTGGGTATAAATAAAACTAATAAATAATTTTAATTGTCTTTTAAAAAGAGCTTTTAATTAAACCTGTTACAGAGGTCAGCAAACTTTAGACAAGTACTAGATATTACTACATGACTCTACATCCACTATCACTACACTGTTAATATGTAAGATTTTTGTAACTAGATATCTAATTCTAAAATAATCATGTAGATACGGCCAGCATTTTCATATACATAACAAGTAAATGTTCAACAAACATTTCATTGCACTTATTTTGAATCTTCTCATTTCAATATATATAGACACACATTTAAAAAGTTAAAAAGTTATGAAGGAGCAATAAACTGGGGCATCTCAGTCTGAGCTCCCAGATTGCCTCCTTCCTCCTTTGTTGTTCTCTCTTTGTGCCCTCTTTCCGTACCTCCATCTCCCATTTGCTTACACCTGCTGCTAGTGAGCAGCTACATTTTCAGAACAGCTAATTGTAACCCACATCCTTCCCTCGCTGACCAGGTCTGGTCCAGTCACTATAATATGTAGGTTGATAGCCTTCTCTTTAAAAAAAACTTTAAAGAAAACAATGCCATAGCCTAAAACAAAGAGCAAGATTAGTGAAAGTTCAAATTATTTCTTTCTTTCTTTTTTCTCTGGTGTATGTTAAAGGGCTCTTGTTCTCTTACATAATGTAACCAGCTTGGTTTTTTCTTACTGAATTATAGTGATAAAATTTTAATTTTATTTAAATATTGATCTTAAAATAGCAAACTATAGATTCCAGGGTGATGGAGTGTTCAACATGGGGGAGGTTCATTTGGTGTAAGAAAAGGAAAAGCAAAAGGAAGAGAAAGCTTTGGTGGCTACATCAAGGATAATTTTTTTGCCTTGAAGAAGCCATCTGTGTTTCCAAATATAAACATGTGAAGGTGAGGGGTCTCCTTTTTATGCAGGTAGGGCAGAACAAGGCTGAATCCTATCCAGCTGAGCTGGTTCTGTTGCTTTGAACCCTCTGGAAACATAAAGATCACAGTATTCCACTGTGTAGCTGCTGCATTTCTTGGTTTGTTCTGTCAGTTGGCTTTCTCTTCCCTTGGAGTATTTTTGGACTGCACCTTCAGAGAATATTTAACTCTGCTTCATCCACACTGTAAAATGTGAAGGGTATTAATGGAATGCTTTTTCTTAACTACATTAAAAGCTCCGAGAACTAATTTAGGCTTCTCTTGCAACATTTGTTTAACCAGATCATTATTTACAAAGTATTCCATGCAGTGAAAGGGTGAAATTCTTGAAATACTTCTACTTTCAAAGAAAAAAAATAGAAATGAAATGTATGTAAAGGGAGGCATAAAAGGCAACTCAGTTCAAAACTACAGATTTAGGTTTGGGCTGGAGAGGTGTCAAGTTCTGTGATTCTCAAAGTAGAAAATACTGCTGAACATGACTCATTAAAAAAACTATTTCTACTAATATTACAGTTTAGATTCCAAATAAAAATGGAATGTTACATCCCCATCCTATTATGAAGCTTAGTCCTCACTATAGTCCTGAAGCTGGGGGGAAGGGTTATGGAATTTAAAGCTGTAGTTCACTCCTTTTCTTGCTTTCTCAGACTCCATTCTCACAGAACTGTATTGTTGTCGTGCCTTGCTTGATTATTGAAATAAAACATATTGCTGTAGAAAGGCTGGAGGGTTACAGAAATCAGTGAAGCCACAGTAATATGCCACAGCTGAGGCTCTGGCTCCTGACTAACCCTTTTATCCATCTTGTGATGTGCTCCTCTCCCTCTCTATTCCTACAATCTGCAGCCTTTTCCAACGTAATTCTAGAAATCCCTCTAAGGAATAATATTCTACCATAATTTCAGTTTATTTTATCCATTTCTATATTTTAGCAACACATAAATTAATAAATATATGCATATATAAGTCTATACACTTAACAGAAGATGGCACCAGAACAGCTGTTGGCATTGACAAATGACTGTATTTGCCAGTGGAGCACTAACTACTTAGAAAGACTTAGAAAAAAGCCCACTTTCATTTAATTTTAAAAATTGTATAGAGGTACAGGTGCATGTGTCAGTAGAATTTTATTTTCTTACTGATTGGCCAGGGTTTCTTCTAAATATTTTCTTTTCCTCCTTTGAAAAAAGCAATTCTAGCAAGCTACCATATCCTGAGACTGAAAATGAACTTGAATTACATTTAATTTTCATTTTGTGCTATATTTCATGGTTTACTGTTACACCTTTGGAACAGAATCTAAATGAGTAATAGAAAAGACAATGGTAAAGATAAGGACAACCATATCAAGAAAATGCTGTAGGTTTAATGTCACTGTTTAAACAGCAACTTCCTCTCCTAATAGTCTAAAGTGAACAGTGACAGCTGCCTGTTGTTTGAAGACATCAGTAGACACTGTCATTTACTTTGAATAAATGATTCAGAGCACATGTGAAAGAAAGTATACTTCTCCTATAGCATGATGACAGTCAAAGTATGTCTGGAAGATGCTAACTATTTCCTAGGTATAAATTAATAATTCTCCTCAGTGAAGATATATTAATGAAACAGCAATGCTTGAACAGTAGGTATCACTTTTTCTTTAACATCTCAGTTCCTGTAGGTACTGACAGTTTTCAAGCTGAGGTATATATTTCAGAGAGCAAGGTCTTGATGATATGAGCATATTGTAGTATATAAATAATAGCTTTTGTGAGTGGGTCTTGGCACATTCTTTCCAGTGCCAGATTCTTTTGCTCAAACTGTTCATGTGGCGAGGGGAAAAAGAACTTGCATTTTTCAAACAGGCTTTGTTCTTGTCAGGCTGACAACATTTAAGCAAACATAATCATCTGTTTTGTCATCATTCTTGAGTGCAAATAACTTCTGAGAAAAGGTTTGCCTCATTTTAAAAAAGAAAAAATGAAAGATGTATGGGCCTGAAACCCCAGGGCCCTGCTTAGATGTCCTTACAACTTGAAAAAGCACATTTTATTAAAGACAGGGAATTGGCTTCATGGTACCATTCTTCTCTTATTGATGCCCTCATTACTGCGGGATAATGCATGATTAAGGCATGAGGCCAGGATCCCATGTCTTTTTCCCTGCCCATCTGTGGTGGTAAATTAAATTTCCTCTGTTAACCTATATATTTTCAGAAGTTTTTTCCTTCTCATTGTGTACCTTCATATTTTTTTTCTATATTTACAATCAGGAAAAGGACTTAATAAATGGGAAAGTGCTGTGAATCATTAATGGAATATAGAAGTGTGAAGTCATAGTTTTTCTCAGGTATCCCTGTCCTTTCCCAGGTGTCAATCACTTCCCCCTCTCTCCACCCGGACCCCTGCTGGGTGCTGTCTGTCAATCCTGGCATTCCAGAAGAGCACTGAGTGATTGGCAGAGTTCAAA
>JAYDZK010000001.1:35416926-35500891 GCA_034509185.1 Euphonia xanthogaster
TTTCTCTGTAAACTCTGTCCAGATGCAACTGCTGACAATTTCCCCTACTTCCACTTCCAGGACACCAACAATATCATCTTTCTGAGGCTCTCTTTCTGGTCCCTTCCCAAAATTTTCTTAATATTAATTAATTATTAAATTAATCCAATCCTTTTGTGGCAAACCTATCATTTTTTTGTCACCTGATTTCTGCTTTAACTAGAATAAACTCTACATTTTCTCATCTTTTTCCACTTGTTTTACCTCTAACACTCCCACACACCAACTCCCACTATGTCAGTCCAGCTCCATGCCTCTTGCCACAAAAAAATTTTAGGTTTTACCTGTAGATCGTGCTTCTCTACCTCCTTTCTTCCTATCTTTCTTATCTTCCTTTTCAAATTCATAGCTTTCTACTCAGTAATGTTTCCTCTATGGCTGAAACATACCCCTACACTTCTTTCTCACATCACTCTCAAGAAACAGCCCTCAACAGCACCACTCTGCCTTTTGCATCCAGCTGCTTCACCTTGTGCTAAAGCTCTATATCATTTAATCCGTGACCCTTAAGAGCCTCTTATTAACATTTCCAACTCTCTAAGCCGCCCACCATACACCAGAAGTCCTAGTAGAGAATGAATACAGACTTTGATGCAGTGATGCACAGTTTGAATTTCAAACATAGCATGCAGCTCAGCATATGCTTGGATAACTGCCTCCTCTCTGGTGTAGTGTATCAATGACAACATAGCAATTTTTCTCAAGTTTTGTTTCTCAAAGAAGCTTGATATCAAGTCAGTCCTAGTTCAAGTTCGTCTCTTCCTATACTGCATTTTGAAGGCAGCCTTTGTTTGCTTTATTTTCAACAGCAGAAAAGCCAAACCCTAACCCAAAGATAGTTTCTTCAATGTAAAGCAATAACTCAACTCTTGAGCTGTTCACAACAGTGTGCCTCAAGTGCTAGAGGTTGTCTTCATGGACAGTCATTAATATCATCTACTGTTCTAGATAAAAATAACTGAAAGATTACATTTCACTTTCCACCTTTTGCTGGAATCTTGGGGTTCCTTTTGATCTCAAATTATCCATGAAGGATCATCTTATATGTTCACTATCAATGCATCTCTTATGATCCTAGAAATGTTGTGACTTTAATACATGCAATCCAAAATAGAACTTGAAAGCTCCATGGCTCTGTGTGTCCACAGCACTGATTACCACTACTCTGTTCTGGGCGATTACAGAAACCTTAGGTCTCAAACCCACATGTTAAGGAATGTTAGGACTTAGGCATACTAACTTAGTTCTAAAAACTTCAAATGACTTCCAGTGAGAAGCTAAGAAGTTGATTTTAGACTCTACACATTAAAATTAAAGCTACAAATGCTTCAGCCCCATGCTTATTTCTAATTCCTACCTCAAAAAAAAAAAAAAATCCAAATCTGAAAGTACATTCTTATATAGCTTCAATTTAGCAGCAAACTAGTCTGAAAAAAAACATTTTTATTCTATTTTTCCATAGATCATATATAGCCTAAACATCTTATTTTTAATCTGCCATGTTAGCAGCAAGGAAATGCAGCTAGGGAGTTCAGGTTCACTTAATTTTATAATCACTGACTTATTTAAAATGAACCAGGACACTTACTCACATGTTTCCATTCACAAGTTTCTAGTAGCTCCAGATTAAAAAAACAATAAAAATGTCACATTTAGAACAAGAGTCCTTAGACCCCAGTGCCTTTCATGTTCTACTGCATTTAACTCACTGAAATGAAAAACAGCTACCATGCACAAAGATTTAACACACCTTTCCACTAAGTAAATTCATCTCCAAAGACAAATTGTCACATAGTGCCAACTGGACACCAGGACTTAAATTTTCTGATTTAAAATCCTAATCTGGCTATAAAAATTCAGTGCAGCAACAGTCATGATAATCACTTACAATAACCAACAGTAATTACAGTTACCTCCTGCCTACCTGATGAAGAATCACAAGAAAAGCTCTAATTATTATTGCTCAGGCTGCAATGCCCAGTGTGGTAAAACATGAAAGAAAACAAAGGAATACACTTAGTTCCATTAACATCTTAACAGGTCCTGACACGAGTTTTACAGAATGCAAGAAATGCAGGCTAATTTCACAATCTATCTGCCATCACTAATGATTCAAATGTGACAGCTTTCAAAATGGGACATGCTGCAATCTAAAGCTAACAGACATAAGTGTTTCAAAGGCTTAGTAACTTCATAAGTGAATCTTATAAAAGCATATAAAGTTCTAGGCCAAATAAAAGCAACACAAACAGGGAAACATTTACTGTGATTACAGGGCTTGCTAACAAGGTATCACATGATCATGAGTTTACAGAGCAAACCCTGGCAGCTCTGGCTTCACCAAAGATTTGTGACTAAAATAAGCCGTTGTGCTGAAGAGAATATCCATGCCGAATGGTATCCATAAAATGTAACTGCATAACTGACTTTTCCCTTACAGCTCTGTCCAACACCAGGTGACCTGTGTGGTGCTTCATCCTTACAGCCATGAATACAATGAGAGCTTCCTCAGAATCTCGATACTCAGAGGTGCTGCTATTTAAGCACACCTACTGCCCCCTTCTCTTGGAAAGTCTACTCCAAAGGAGTGATAGTATGTTCAACTAAATACCAACGTCCTTATACCTCTGTTTCTGAATGAGGAGTTTCTACACAGTGCCCTTCTGAATTCAAGGAAAACTTCCAAGGTGAAGATTTCCTAGCAGGAGTCAAACCTTGTTCCCATGCATTACTGGGACTCTTAACAGCTAATTAATTGAATTTCAAAAGGAGAATTTGTCACCTTTTCAAATTAGGTTAAAAACTTCACAAAGAAAAGGAATCCTAAAGGACAGAGTATGAGTCATAGAAATCAGGAAGCTATAAAAGCTACAGTGGTACTTCAACAATAATAAAGTGAAAAGCAAAAATTAATTTCTTCTCTTCTGAAGTCTGAAAGTTCTCCTCATGAGTCTGTCTGTAAAGACAAAGTCTATGAATACAGAACAACCCAAGAAACAATTTCTCCCTAAAAGAAATTGTTAAGCACCAGAGTTTGAGAGAGAACTATATCATGGGTTTGGTAAATGCATAAAGGGACTTTCCAGGATATTTACCTGCTAACACATGTCATGATATCAGCTCCTTCCAAAAGCTCTGCCCCCACAAAATACTCAGAATTACAAGTCATCAACAACGATTGTACAGGGACAGAAGAGAACCTATTAATTTTATCACCCTAATCTGTACTATGATACATTGCCTTTGTCTCACCCCTTTTAGTCATTAATCTTATCATCACCATCAGAGTTCAACTCATGCACAGCTCTACTGAGGCCCCAGCAAACTCTCTCAGTAGTCTGAACACAATTCTTGTTTTCTTTTTTTGTAGTTTCTGTGACTATTTTGCAACTCAAACTGTACAAAAACTTTACGTAATTCCTTTGGCAAAGTAAGATCTTTCCTAAAGGAGTATGATCAAGTAACAGAAACATTTTATATTTGGAAAAAGTTAATGCACAAAGCATCATGTAGATAAATGTTATTTATTTGAAGGAGAGTAAAAGAAATATGACTCAAGATTTAAATTGATACAATCATGTGGTAAAAATGTTTGCATGCACAACTGACACAAGTTGTGAAATTATTAATTGCAAAACTGAAGTATATGGTATTGTACTTCTCATCTGCAAAATAATGATCATTTAAGTACCAGATGCTATTCTATCATGGAAGAGAAATACAAAATTACCATCTACTTGGGGCTACAATACACAAAACTTTGAGCATAGTACAATGAACCACATTTCAGCCTCTGCTTTACGGCTACTTCTGAAAGACCTCTGATCACAATTTGCTTATAAAGGAGTTTTAGTTATCTAATTATGCATGATTCTTAAAGAAAAATCCTGCAACAATTTAGAAATGCAATGAATCTCAGCATCTCTCAACTTTAAACAAGACATTTCCCATGGATCTTACATGTTTTTATTCTTTATTGAAATAAAGGACTACTTACTTGATTAGCCATGTATATTGTGAGAAGACCTCTCCTGTAAACAGAAAAGATAAAATACGTGGATGAAACAATTATTTTTTTCAGACTGAAGAAAAACACTTTAATCATTAAGAATATTTTATTAAAAAAGAGGATTTTAAGAACAGATTATTGATGAAAGATGAATCATTACCACCTTATAGAAAAATAAGTGCAAACATAAAAATAGCATCTTGATAGCACAGTATCCAAAGCAGTTAGGAATTACAGGAACCAAGTTATATATAGCAAATGGCTACTCCACATGAGTCCTGAAGCTGTCAGAAGGGGCAAAGCACCTTGAATTACACACAGCACTTATCACAACTTAAGCCTACACATGAGCCAGTAACATAAGCATGCAAACAAGGACCTAAGCCTAAGTTAAATTGTGAATTTGCAGCAAGATGCCTGTGTGTTAACTTCTGTTTTGTAATTGGTGCCATGCAGCTCCAGGCACCTTAGCCCTTCTGCCTCTGCTATCAGGAAATGTTTTCTACTGAGACTGATGCACAAACCTTGGCTCAAGCCAGTTGGAAGTCACAGTGCCAACAGTCCCCTGGAACAGTGGCCACCACCTTCTCTTCTAACCTTTACCTACTTTTTTTTTCCACTCTTATTTTTTAATCTGTCTCAGCCCACAGCTCACACTGTTCTTTAGGAAAAGTATAAACTTGGGCTCAAGCTCACATTTTTGTTGATTCTATTGCAGCACAAGATGAAAACTGAACTTGACTACATAGATATGAGCTACTCCAGCAACCGACTGCACTGTAGGGTCCAGATGAAATTAAAATTATTTCCTATACATCAGTCACAAGCCACCATCGCCCTTGAGAAAGTGGAAGACACTACCATTGGAGGTATGCTTTTCCTTGAATTATTCCTCCTCTTTTGCAAAGATTTCATTAGAAACTGTGGGCAAAGGCTGGAACACACAGTTTCAGTATTCCTACTGGACTGGTGTTCTTATCTTCTTGAGTTTACCATCAGCCTTGTAGTATTTGGAATTTTTCTTATTGACCCCACTGGTCTTACACAAAAAACCTGCAAATTTTTGTGAAGGCACCACACATTCAAATATTTAAGTTTCTCAATATGGAACCTAGTTTATAACCTGAATCCATATTTGTCTTCATGTCATTTAGGATTTTTTTTTAAATATTGCTACTACAGAAAGTAATATATAACTGAAGGTTTAACCCAGGCTTGTATGCTCCATTTTGTCATGACATTTTAAATTTCTAAGCATTCATAGAGTGATTAAGAGAGCCATGTGTTAACAGAACATATCCTGCTACCAGTTCAGTTGCAGAAGTGAACAAAACAAAAGCACAGATAGCAGGAAATAAATCTGTATTGCACAGTTCCCAAGCTTGATACATCCAAAAAGTTTATTCAGTATTTACTAACCCCCATGTTTACATGTCCGTAAATTTGTCAAACTACACATCCAGATTAAGGTTTGTCACAGCAGCCATCTAAGCTACAGGGATACATTCCACTCAAAAGTTTTATTGCTTCCACATCACGCTGAAGTTGTGGAAAGCAATAACACAGCATACTGACTTCCACAAGTTGCTCTCTACTCACAGAGAAGATTCAAATTTGGCTTAAGTTCAAAACCTTGACCAGCAAAATCAGTTTGTTTCATGCTTCTTTAAAAAAAAAGCAGAATTACAAATCTGCTCTCTGTGTACCTTCTCTACCCAGTACCAGCCTGTGCCAGATACTAGAAACAAGATTCTAGCATGAAAGCCTAAGGAAAAAAAGCCTGAATCTAAAGATTTGATGAGGATGAGGCATACAAGAAAAAAAAGAAGACAAATGGTAGGGAATATGGTTGATAGAGTATTTAAGCAAAATAGCCCCTACAATTTGCAATAAAGCATCAAAATATTGTATGACATTTCTGAACAGGAAGGGGTAAAGATTCACCTGATGCAATAGATAAATTCAACTCTCAGGCTGGTCTGCAAACATTTACCTAGTCTTTCAGTTCACTAGCTCAAGTGATAAAACAATATTGGTGCCTCAACCCTCCTGAGCAAACTGCCAGATAATACACAGTTCTGTGTAATGTAACTCTTATTTTAATTTGTTCTCAAGAAAAAAAAAAGGATATTTCCTGTTTCTTAGATTTTCTTTTTACCCCTGTAATAGCATTAAAAATTTATGATAAACATCCAAACACTCGGCCGTTTGGAAACACAGAGATAAACCTACCCATAAGAGCTAACCTGGTAACTCAATCCATTTTGAGTATTCTGGAAAATGTCAGAACATCAAAAACATCCTGCAGTAACACACCTGTGAGGAGACTCAACCAGCAACTGAGCGACAGATGCAGCTTTCAGAGTACACTTTGTGTATTCACAGTTGTAGATTCTACAGTGGGCACGAAGCAGGATGATCATTGTTATGTGCACATAACTTACTTAGTGGATTCTCCCCTGCAATCACTCTGTCATGCAGGCAGGGCTTTTTAGATTCCCACTGAAATTTATTTAGTCGTTTTTAAAATACTAACAAACGAAGAACTAAGTGAGTTTTAGTCTCTATTGTAGTCCCATTGGGGGTAAAATGCAACTCACCAACCACGAAGACAAAGAAAGGAAAAGGGGCTAGAGAAGAGGAAGGAAAGAACTCAGAAGCTGCAGTGCAGCTGCAGCAAGGCCAATGTGAGAAGTAGGTGGCTGGGAGGAGACAAAATGCGCAGATAATAAATTTGTGCAAGGAAGTAACTTCCGGAACTGAAAATACAGAAAGTCGTTGGATGACATCATCTCCAACTGCCTGCAACAAACCCAGCTGTGAGGCCCAGGCTAACTCCAAGCAGAGTTTTCTTACTCCAAATTAATTCTGTGACTGTTAAAAAAAAAAAAAAATAGCCCCATGTTTCCATGGAAAAGGGAAAAAAAAAGGGGAGGGGGAAAGGGCATTCTTCCTGGCCCTGTGCAAATGAGGTCCAACAAGCCTAACCCAAACCTGAACTCTGCTGTTAAAAAGCAGTTGGAAATTCAGAAAATGTTGCACTATTTTGTAGCAATGACAGCTGATAGAAAACAGGACAGAAAGATGGAGGTAGGCCAAGTAAAAGGGTCACTGGTACAACCCAAGGACTGTATTAAAACTGCAGCTGGTAAATAGGGGGAGAATATAATTGGGAAATGGTATTAGGAGAGCAGGAAATTATTAAACAATAAAAATAATTAGTCAGCCATGTCTAATCACATGCTTTGGGGAGGTTTAAAGATACTAATAAACAGCTCACATTTCACTGCTAAAGTCCCTGAACCAGTGCTGAATGCTAATCTTGGCAACATCAACACCAGCAGGTGGCTACAGCAGTGAGAGTCTGGCAAGGTCACTACGAGAAAGCCCGACCAGACACACACAGATCCCTACTGCCAGCTCCTCCTCCATGGCTTCTGTCTTAGGCCATTTTCTCCAACACCTGCTTTCATAAATATCTCCATTGTGGCTTCCCACTGACTCCCAGTCACCTCTTCAATTGACAGTCTCTCCCATACCCAGCTCTGTTTCTAATGACATCTGTGATCCTTAACTCAGGACAGAAAAACATGAGCTTGGGGTAACCTTAAATTCAAGAGCAGTAGACCAAGGTCCATCCTACCAGTTTCTTGTACTAAAAAATACTTTGCTGAAAAAATGTTAACAGGTCTCCTTCACATGAGAAAGGAGGCTTGCATGAAAGTAGTTGTATTTTAATTGCTCTTAAATTCAAGTCTCAAAGAGAAGTAGTGTTTAGTATACTTTTCACTTTGTTTCTCCTCCTTTTTTTTTCTAATTCACACTTTTAAATGAATTTTCTAACATGCTTGATAGAGACCTGAGTAGGCAAGGTCTCAGAATTTAGTTATCTAATACAGGTCACTTTATCTACAGCTGAATAATTCCAATCTTGCAGATTCCACATTTAATGGCTAAATTACAAAAGACCACAGGCTTCTATAAGATAATTCTCTTGTTCATTTATACCTTCCTCAAAGAAAAGTTTAACTGGATAAAATTTGCTTTTGGGACAACTTGAGAACATTCAGACCAAATTATAACAGCAATAGCTCTTAAACTATGGCCTATAAACCTCAACAGAGAACCACATATTTTTGTTATTGCACTGGCCAGAGGAAAGAGTCTAAAATAACTGCTAAAAACCCCAAAAGCTACAGGATAAAAATAACAAGGAAACCTAGCAGTGTACTGGGCTGTATTACCAGAAGTTTAGGTAGGAGGTCAAGGGAAATGATTACTCCCATTTACTTGGCACTCACTACACCACAGAGCCCCATGCCTGGCTGTGGTCCCCAATTCAAGCAGGCATTGATCAGCTGGCATGGGGGACCAGCAGTATGGCTGGGCAGACTCCCACCTGACCCAAGGAAACAGCATTTTTCTCCAGCAAAACACGAGAGCACTGGAACAGGGACTCAGAGGTTTGCAAGGCTGACCAGACAAATCCCCAAGCAAGCTGGATTGAATTCAGTGCCAGCCCTCCTCCAAGCAGGAAGCTGAACTAGCTGAATTCCCAAGACTTACCTGGGCAATTCTATTATTCTACAGAAAAAGGCGGAAAGCAACTTCAAAATATCGTCAATAATTATTTTCACAGATTATAAAATCAGAAGAGATTACAGTGATAAACAATCTGTTTTCCTAATGAATACGAAACACAAACTCTTCTTTAATGAATTAGCCATTTACTTAAAAGATCAAATTTGTCTTTTACATATTTCCAACCACCACAATCACAAATACATTATTTTATGGGTATTTATCTTTACAGTTTGCACCCTAAGACAAGAATGTCTCTGGAAACAGTTACATCTTTACCTCCCCTGTAACACTACCCCCTCCAACCAAGCCCCCCTCAATACCATTTCTTCAGTTTTTCCACGATGTTCTTTAAGTTTTTAATCATACTTATAGCTCTTTGCTAAAACTGACCCAGTTTTTCAAAATTCATCTTTAGGACTTCAAATGAAAATATAGGAAATATAAACCAGATTAAAGTTCTCCTATCTTTTGTTTAAACAAAAGTATTTTAAAGTCAAAGAAATCATTGGGTGCTGCTCTCAGACTTATAAATACCTTGCTTACAGGCAAATTCAATCTTCTTGTAAATGCTGTAAACTCTGGAAAACTTATTTGATTGAGGCCAAAGTCCAATTTCCCTTACACGTGAGTAAAAAATTCTATTTGTGCCAACAGAAGCAGCAACTGTCCAAATCTGCATGCCAACATTGCTGAAGAATGTTTTCTTACTCGGCTTGATGGGCTATAAAATTTAAAAAATAACTATTTTCACAAGCAGCATAAGCTTTTGCTTCGTATAATAGTAAATCATACAAAATACCAATCTTTAAATACAACCAAGATTGTTTTTTCCTACAAAACTCATTGCCAGTTCTCTCTCATTTATGGTTTTCCTTCAATGTATTTATGGTTTCCCTTAAATACAGAGTTGTTGCTAAGCTAAAAAAAAAAAAAAAAAAAACCAAAAAAAAACCCCAAAACACAACAACACCCTCCGCACACACACACAAAAAAAAAACAACCGACCAACCTTGCAAGAATGCGGGATGAGTCCTTAGAAAGTATTTACACTCATGGAAATTTTACCATAAATTAATTATTGCAACCACAGAAGCCCTCAAAGAAAATTTCCAACAGAAAGAACACACCTTCTCTTTTTCTAAAAAGCCACAGAAGAGAGGTGTAGCAGTGTGACGTCATAGTTTGTCTCAGGTACCCCTGTCCTTTCCCAGGTGTCAATCACTTCCCCCTCTCCCCACCCGGACCCCTGCTGGGTGCTGTCTGTCAATCCTGGCATTCCAGAAGAGCACTGAGTGATTGGCAGAGTTCAAAAGATGCCCTGCATCCCTGGGGGGGGTCATTGGCCCACCCAGGTGTCCCTTGCACCTGAGACCTGCCCACCCTGCACCTGGTTGGTGGGATCCCTACTCCTTCCTGCCCCCTCTCCCAGGTGTTAGAAGAGCCAGCAGCCACGCGGTCCGGGGTTCTGTTAGGAGTTGTTATGGGATTCAGAAGCCTGCCATCTGAATAAACTCTGGATCGAAACTCTGGCAGAATCCACTCCTTTCCTTCACCTCGCCTTAAAGCACCTGCACAGAGGTAAAACCAGGGCTTTGCATGCCTGGGCTTGTCTCCAGCGCCAGCTGCAGCATCCACCAGCCAGAGGTGTCTCTGAAGAGACAAGAGACATGGTTGAGAAGAGGTGCAGTTGCCACCTTTTGGTCAAGCAGCAGAGGCTGGTCAAGACCAGACAAAGCCCCATCTGGATCTATATATTGGGAATTATTCCAATAATGGAGGAAAACCAGTACAAGAATGACTACTTTCAGAATCCAGAATACATGTTTTGAAGTGTTTTATAAAATTTTATTTTCACCCTGAAGCAATGACATCTCAGCTTCAAATTTTGAAGAAATTATCACGCTCTACTTGTCCCTTGGCAGGTCGTACCTGAAATACTGTGTTCAGTTTTGTTCCCTTCTATAGAAGAGATGTGTGGACAGGCTGGAGAGGGTCCAGAGAAGGGCCATGATGGCTCTGATTTTCTGGATACTTAATAGAGCTTGAAAGGTTTAACTTTACCCTTAAAATTGCTCTTGCCAAACTGAAAAACCACTAATCTCTGCACATGTACTGAAGAAGAATATCTCTAAAACCATCAAAAATTTAATTGGCTGTAGGGCTGAGACTGGAAATAGACTGGGAAGCCTGCTGCATGAGAAAAAGCTGAGAGAACAGGATATAATCCCTCTTGAGTAAAGAAGGCTTCGGGAAGGTCTTGTCACCATGTTCCAGTATTTAAAAGGTGGCTACAAAGAAGATGAAGACTCCTTTTTTAGAAGGAGTCACATTGGAAAGACATGGGTAATGTGTACAAGTTACTCCTGGGGAGTTAATTCTGTCTTCTCAGAAGGGCACTCCTGAGAACAAGCACAGAATATCTGTGAACTTTTCTTTTCACATTAGTTTCAGATATGGATAAAATGTGATTTTCATAATGACTAAATGAGGCAATCTCTGTATGTAAACCTTTCTACAACATTCAGAGAAGGAAGATCTGGTGATTGTTATAAGAGAAGCTTTGCACACCATGTACAGTAACGAGGGCAAGCAGATTGAAAAACCAGAAGCATGTGGTACAAAGCCAAAGCTTTTATGACCAACTGTAAAGAAGTGGTGAAATGCATTCCATCTGGAATGGATTATGACCCAGAAACTACTAACACCTGGACAGCCATGAAGATCTGACCATGTCTGACCTCTAAGATTTTTGCAGAAATATTCAACTGATTCACTGTAAGAAAAACGTTAAATACTTGAACTATAAGCTTGTTTTGAGTCTTTGTATCTCTACAGAAGTTTGGCAGGGGATCTACTGAAGGATTGTGCAGTAAAGAAAAATTTCACTACAACAGTGGCTAGTCTCAGAATCTATAATATATATTTTGAAGTGTTTTTTAAAATCTTATTCCTATCATTAAAATTATTATTGATCAGGGCACTGTGAGCTTTGTTGGATGAAAGCTTTTGCTCTGAAATAACTGGATGGAAGGAAAAATATCTCTCTTCCAGTACCACTTCTTAACAGTATATAGCTGAGATATCTATAGATGTTTCCTCCACAGGCATCACAGAGAAGACCTTTGTAATGATTTTCTTTAGAAGATGTTTTTCACAAGTAGGCATTCTGGGGAGAGCAACTGATCTCTTGCTTAGCATGAAAGCTCCCCCTGATAGGTCTAATGGGTTTATTGTCTTCAAGGCTGGTCAAAATTCTGTTCAGAGAAATGTATCTGTGGCTGGGTATAATAAAAATTTCCAACATTAAATCCCAAGAAACAGAACCAAGACATAATATCTTGGATGTTGTGTGTAGTATGTCCATTCAATTTCCTGAAGGTTTTCAGTTTCAGGGCAATTTCCTTATAGGTTTAAGCTTTAGCACTTTTAGGTACAGTTTTTCTTAGGGAAAAAAAAAAAAAAAAGGAAGGAATAAAAAGCCTAGAAAGCAAAGAAAAATGGTACTTTTCCACCAGGGAATGGTAGGTTATAACCCAACAGTCTATCATGAAACAATACTGTTTGATTGCATCACAGTCTGTTTCAGTATGATTTATGTGTTCCCAAACTACTCAGTACCATACCATAGAAATATAATATATTAATTCCAGAATAAAACACTTTATTACCCTGCAAGTGGTGTACAAAACAACTAGTACACATTTGATCAAGGATCTCTTTTCAAAACACTG
The DNA here is from genome assembly GCA_034509185.1 of Euphonia xanthogaster. Lineage (NCBI taxonomy): Eukaryota > Metazoa > Chordata > Aves > Passeriformes > Fringillidae > Euphonia > Euphonia xanthogaster. The sequence continues at coordinate 35,429,290 of JAYDZK010000001.1, forward strand.
AAATACATCCAGGAGAAAGTTTGGAATTTAAAATTTAGGTTCCATTTCTCAGGAACAAAATACTAAAAAAACCTCAAAGTATTAGTACACAACATCTCAGCCTTTAGAGTTTATTTATTGTGGTCTTGATCCTGTTCTCCGAATAAATGTAAAAGATAATTTATTTGGTGTGACAAATTCTTTGAAAGTAGGCAGAAATCCTACAGAGACACTTAGCTCATCTTAGCTTAGATTCATCTCACACTGGAATTTAAAGTGTAGAATATTTTGTACTTATAAAGCTTAATTGTTCTACAACCTCCAAAGTCTCCTGTAATTATTTCTCATACCTAGAAATGGGTCCTAAACCCTATGGAATGATCTATCTTGTACACGGAATGTTGCATATGAACAGGTCTTGTCAGTGTTGCTGTGAACTTGTAAGTCAGGTCTAATGGTGAACTCCATTGTGGGGGGCTGGTGTGTGAGAGGTGAGCAGATTACAAATTGCTATTGATGAACACAATAAATTATGAATGTACAGCTCCCAAGTCATTTTGCAGTAATAAAAGAGACACCTCCCCGTCTCCTAGCTCTCCACTCCCAAATATGTTTAGATTTAAAACCCTCTTTTGTTCTAAACACATCTCCAATTACAAAAAATCCTAAAAAAAAACCCTCATTTGGCCTATGAAATGTTGGGTATTTTACTTCAGTTTAGATCAAGTAATTCGGTAGTGAGGAAAAAAAAGGTCAGAATGCAAAAGAATCTGTCTTTATGCAAAAACTAAACTAAAGCTGCAGTCTTTCCACTATGTAATATTTCATTGTCCTATGTACCACGCTTTCTGGTACACAGGATTCTGCAGACAAATAAGGTAGTTCAATCACTTTAGAGAGAATGCATTATTTATTGACCAAAAGGTCAAAGGGGACCATGTGGTGCAGGGAATTTTCAGGAGGAATGGTGATCATTTGTCAAGAATGAAGAAATGTACATTGATATGTGCAGTTATTATCCCTCTCCTGATCACAATTTGACCTTTGTCTTGCTAGGACTATATATCATTCTAAGGGAAAGGAAAGCAGGACACAACCCACAAGCAGGCAGGAGACTGAACAGATGATTAGAAGAGCTAAAATGAATGGAAAAGAAAGAAAAATGGGCCATTTGTACACACAAACATGACATTTGTTCTAAAGGATACAAGACAGTTTTATCACAGAGGTATAGTCCTTTCAAAATCTGAAGGTTTATACTAAAATTCAAAGAACACTTTTCTTTTTCTTTTTTGTTTTTAAGTCAAACATTCAAAAATATTGCAATTCATAGACATCTTCAGAAAAGTAACTTCTCTACTAAACCCAGTTTATTCTGTTCCTAATTTTTTTCCTTTCTACGTCTTTCAGGATGTGCTATTCATAGGTATATGATAAGAATAGAGGAAGGAAAAGGACAAAAAATGGCACGTGTGTGAAAGGTTGAGTAATCCACAGATAGAAAAAAGCAATCATGTTTTGCGACCTATTGGAATACAGAGATTGTACATGTGGCAAGGTAAAGAACAAAATACATCTTCTGTTATGATTAAACTCGCAGCACACTATTCAAATGACAGGTTCTATGGCACACAAAAACATGGGGCAGCCATGCAGAAAGACAGGTAGAATTTGTCACTTTGGAACTTGTATTTCTTTCTGTTTCCTATCATTTTCAAAACACTTAGGATATGCCCAAAGTACTAACTGTTGAGAAAAAAAAAAATTAAGGGTAATTTCTAAATCCTCCCTTTAGGCTATGTAATTTTGTAGCAATAGGAGTCATGGGAGGCAGAGATCAATGATACATCTACCATTGTGTGCATGATAGTTATTTCATAAAAGTTTTACATTCTTCTAGTGGGTTTGCCCTGGCTCCAGCTAAGCCTCATACAGCTTCTCACTTGCCTCCACCCCTCAGCCCACAGGTTTTATCTTAATGCCCTCACCCACCTATTTACAATTCAGCAGCATAGATGGAATTTATCCAACTCTAAGTCCAATTTTGCAGTTCTTTGTCTCTTGCTCAGGTGCTTTAGCAAAGTGCAGGAAAATAGAAATTAGTAAACTACAACATTGGAATATTCAAATGCATCATTAAAGTACAACAACTGGGATCATTGAGTTGTTTTCCCCATTAGTTGGTTCTATTTCGAGTCAAAAGTCCTTAGAAAACCAGTCTTTTCCACCAAGTATTTTATTTCTTATCCTAAAATCCTAACCCAACCAAGTCAATAGACAGTGTATCTTTTATCTGATGTATTCAAATTACAATTTAGAACCTTATCACACCAAAAAGATGTTACGTTTGAAAAAAGAATTGTCTTCACACTCCAACTGATGAACAGTTTTTCTGTTTAATATATTGCTGAGCATATTGGTGGTTAAATGCTGATAACTGTACAGAATCCTTTATTTCACTGGAGTTAATGATGATCAAACTCCCTTCTGGCAAACTATAGTAATAATCATTTTCAATGTTGATTTCGATTTCATTACAAAGCCCTCTGAGGAAAAAAGGAGAGAAATGCCTTAAGCATTTTATAGTGAAAGGAAAGCATCAAATTTAGAGTGCAGAACCTCCTGGCACCAGCCACTGCTGAGGATGCCATTCTAAGATAACCTGTGTAGTGACCCCCTACTTAGTCAAATCTTTGGAGGGAAACATTCCACAATGTGTGCCTGAGAGAAGCTAAGCTTTTCTAAAAGAGGTAAGTCAAAGCAGATATTCAGCCTCACATTTATAATCATTCTGCCTATGCTGAGTCAAACGAGTAAACTTTTTGTTTGCAAAATTATAATTCACAGAAGCTTGGGACTGGCAGTCTGTAGAGCAGATTCCATCTTTTCTGTCAAAAATATGATTTTCACCTATGATAGCCAAAGCTTCAGTTTATATTTTATTATTAAAGCCTTAGTTACAGGTAAGGTTAAAAAGTCAGCAGTGCTGAGTCTGCCCTGTATGAAAGTAAGAAACTCTTCTTTTTCCATTCTTCCAGCATTTGCTCTTCAGAGCTCAAGAAAATTTTGCAACAAAGACAAAATTTTACTGGCTGGATAAGGATACACAAAATTCAGAAAAGACTGTGAATGAACAGACTGAAATTAGGTGGAGGTTGGTCAAGAGTCATGCCAGGCATCCACCAGAAGCTAAGTCCAGATGAGTAATTGGCAGAAGGATTATTAGTCCTGGGAGTAGTTTGTGGGTGAAACGAGAAATCTGAACAATCCTATTAGAAAGTATCAAACTCAAGCCAATTCACTGAATAATTCCCAAATAAACAGATCTTTTCCTAAGGTTGAAAAGTAACATTAAATTCTCATCATGTTTATGCTATAAACATGATGAGTGGTGTACTTTTTGTTTTTTGGTTTTTGGATATTCTCTGACAAAAAGTCTCACCCACTAAATTGGCATCTAAAGACTTAAACAAAAAAGCCCTCAAAAGAGTCCAAAAGCTGCAGGAGAAAGGATTTTGTAAGGTAGATTCCATCACTTTGGAATAATCTCCTAGGAAGGTGTAATATTTCAATTAAGGACAGCAATCCATCTAAGAATACACTTCAAATTTGAGTTTGTGTAAAACATTTAAGACCAGAAATTGTAAAAAGAAAGTTTCTGACATCACTAAAAAGAGAGAAGCAGTCTAATAGGTATCATAAAACTCTGAAAAGTGTCATATGGCATCTGTATTATGATGCACAGATATCTCCTCCATCACTGCTTTGCAGTCATTCTGCTACTTCACAGTTGTTTCATGTCCCTGCCAAACACTTCCAAGATTTGCCAGTATTCAGGAAAGAGTAGAAGAACTTGGCAACATCTGGACTCAAGAGGTAACTTCAAAAAAGGTATTATCAGTACATCCTATCTCAAACTTTCATGGTGAATGAGGTAGAGAGAATAGAACTCATCTGGAGTAGCTCTATATTTTTTTCTTAATACAAAAGTCAGAATTACCTGAATTAAGATGAACTCCAAAGCTATCATTTTCCCCATTTTCAAATTATTGAAGAATCAATCATAGAGGACTCCTGCCTCAATCAATGTAAAAACTGAAATGCTGTTGATGGGATCTTTATCCTGTGAGGGTTAAAAAGGAAATATCTGTAGGTTTTAAGATGAAATTGTAGAAGAGATTCAGACATAACAGAGGCAAAAAGGAGAAAATTTAATCCTGAATAATTTATTAATGATTCAAGATTTTTAATGAAATAACATGAATTTATCTTTTTTTTCCTTTAATAAACTTCTTTTAAAAACTCTAGAATAATTGATCCATAATGGATGGAGGTTTAGAAAAAGTTGAAATTATATGTTTTGGCATTTCCAAAAAGAAAATGAAGAAAAATTCAGTTGTTTTAATTAGCTCGCTTCACTTAGTTTCATTTTCTGTTAAAGTCAGCGAAAAATTATGTATTTGTAATACTGCCCCAAAACATTAGAGCTTTATGGCTGTCTGATATATATATATATATATATATCCTAGAAACCATCTTGAATGGCTGTATTCCCCTCACCCTTTTCTGAAAGAGCAGGCATCCAAATATAATATTTTAAAAAGCCAATAGGTTGATGGGGAAATTCAGTTTAATTCTCTTTTTGAAGACAATAAACACAAGATATTTCATAATATTCTAAATTGATAAGCTGATAGAAAAAAATTTAAAGGTTATGTTGTGGGTTTTTTCCATAAGCCATTTCTGTAATAAATTATAAAAATGAAAAATTTCCAACCAGCATATGTGTTCTAAGTAAGATAGTTAATGTAGTCTGCATTGGTTAACTGCATTCCTATGTGAAAATTTAAAAATAGTTGGGCCAAGAAAGAAAGGGGAAGGCACAGATTCTCCAAAGAGAATCTGCTACATTAAGGAGGTTTCCTGGGAGGACTGAACATAAGGCTCCAATATTTTGGTGAAAATTTGCTTCTTTTTCCCATGGGTGCATGATATAGCTGATGGCATCATAGATCTTTAGCAGTGTGTAGAACTAATGTACATAATTTTTATCAGTGAAAGAAAAAGTAGCAGATAAGTAAGAGAAATTAAACAAGGAATATTAGTAAGGAAGAATTCAATAATAGTTTTATTCCCAGACTATGAGAAGTTCAAACTCCAGTTTGAGGAAGTTCTGGCTACTTTCTAATCCTACTCACATGTCTTAGTCATGTCTCTGTCATATGGGAGGCTGTGCCACGCATTGGATAGATCTAATGAATCACACCTAGTTGCAAAGAGGCCGATTCAATGCTGTCGTGACAGGGATATATATAAATATGGTACCACCTCTCAATTTCTTTCACCCAAGTGAAAGAAGTGCAGGTTCTGTAATTCAATAAGTAGAAGTGGAATTGATGCAGAATTCTTAAGAACCCACAAATATATTGGATAGAAAATAAAGTGCAGAACTGATGAATGCCACATATGACAAAACACAGTAATAAGAGTCCTTCTGTTCCCTCTGTAGGTGAAGAATGACTCTATGAGAATAGATAAAGGGTGCCTGGCAAAAAAAATTAACCATATGTTCCTGCCACCCTCCTACATTGCTTGCAATTTGAATAAAATATGAGCCAGGTCAGATGCAGCAAATGGATAAGGTGACTGCAGCAGGGTACTCCCACCCAGGAGTGGGTACCATTAAAAATCCGGACTCTCAGAATCACAGGTGTGACTTTACAGCCATTTACACATTTATGTGTGATAGATAACTTATGTGCATAAGAGCCTGCATGGAAAAAAAAAGGCAAGAGAAGATTTTTACAAAGGAGTATGGCAGCGATGTCACCAGTGGAAACATTCTAGGTTTCGTTCATCTGTGGTGTCCTATGCTGTCTTGTCATGCCATTTAACGTACCTACTCTATACTGATTTCTATATAAAATGGGATAGTATTTGCTAGCTTTATGGAAGTAGTGTTTAGGAAAAAAAAATTAAAATTTGGTCTTGTTGACTGTTACAGATTCAAGTCATAAAAATAGACAAAAGGATTCTCTTCAAATGGAGAGATACAATGCATATAGAACGCTATTTCAAATTTCATAAATTGCTTTGGCTTTATTCACTTTCACTTATATATTTTTCCTTATTCAGAATGAGAAAGAAACAAGAAAGCCCTGTAGGTCATGAAGCTGTTTCTGTTACACTTTTCTCCAGTGCACACTGACTCTCAGAATGGTATTGCAATGACCAAATAATCTGGAAATTGCAAAGAATTCTAAAGTATATATCTATGTGTGGGGGATTTCCATGAGCTTCACAATTCAAAGCTTTCTTCTCCTTACAATGAGCAGGAGAATCAGACCATATGACTCATAGAAACACCAGTATATAATCAAAGCTTTCTGTGGAAAAAGACATGCTATATCTTTGGAATTTTCAACAAATGTATTACAGGTTTTAAAATGTTATATGTGATTATGTAAAGTTTTCTTTCTTTTTGAGAGACTCAAAACCCTTTACTTCAGATAGTATGTTAAAAAGCAATAGCTAACAAAAAAAGGAAAAAGAAGAACTATTGTAAAGGTAACATAATAAAGTAGTATGACTTATTCTACAGTTGTACAGTAGAATGTGCAGCTTTCTCATCAGATATATTTTGGCCTTAATTCTAACAAATAGCTCAAGAGAACTGTGTCATGTAGAAGAATTAACCCCACTTGTAGAGAGTATGGTAAACAAAAACCCTTCTATTTGTAGCAGCGCACATCACAAAGAGCTAGAGTTGCTAAGAAAAATAACAAGTTAAACTAATGGCAGCAACCAGTGGTTAATATCAAGTAACACATAACAAAATATGGTAATTCATTTTCCTTCACTGTCTTCTTTAATTTTGGCATTTATCTCCATATGAATTTAAATTTCTGGAAAAGAAAAGCTGCATAGATCCATGGAATACACCTATACCTCCAGTTAATTCATAATGCGCAGAATGAAGTGTAGTTTTCAGAAAAGTAAATGGATACAAGTATAGCATTCCTGACCATATAAGTTGGAAAAACTAAAATACTCACTATGCTACAGAAAAATGTGGAATTTTAATCCACTTAGGCTTGCTTAAAGCTCTTAAATCACTTAGTTTCATAATGCTCACAAAGTTTAGAGTACTAGACTGTGGATTTGGGTGAGGGGGCATGGTTACATTGACCTAGTAGTTACAGTAAAACATGGAAGCAGGGCTTTTTTGTTATCTTTATGGTTTCATATGTTTACAACATAAAAGTCCTCCAAGGAATACTGAGGAGAGCAAGACACATTGAGGGTTTTACGACCACCTGATGTGTCTGTAAGACCTAAGGTTGTACTCATCCTGCTATGAGAGCCCTACTAATACCAGCTTTGAGAGAGAAAGAGGCATCTGAGGAATTCATTTAGCCATTTTGGAGTTTGGGCATCTAGATATCAAAATGATTCAATGAATTTAAATACTAAGTCCACCCAACTTCATTAAGATGTCATGGGTTCACAGTCTGAGAACTGTGACCTTTGCCTTATTGCTAATACTCTTGGGAAGTTTGGACAGGATAAAAGCACTGAAAGTCTTGATACAAAGAAGATCTGGGGTATCAAAAAGGATGAGGAACATGGGAAACATAGGTGATTTAAGCTTTTTCTGAGAGGCAAATTTCTGTGTTCTTGAATTCTGTTACATTTGTGTTTTCTCCATTTATTATTATCATCCTATGAAAAGACCACATGATAACCTTGAGTTGGGAATAATGCAACTCATCTTTTCTCTTAAATGACTATACACTTGTTAAATGAATTTCTTTTTTCTTTCTCTATTTTTTATGTCTTATTATGCTACTATTCAAATGTGGATTTTGAAAATAACTTTATTTTCAAATATGTATATTTTTACTGAAATATGTTCAAATAATTAGTCTGTCAATTTGTAAAGATAAAGTGAGAGCAAAGAGCAGTTCCTACTTTTCACCATTTGCATCTTTTTGTCCCTTTTTGCAGGACTGTGTAAAGGCAGGAAGATTGCTGTTCTGTATATTTATATTAGGGACAGAACAATAGAATAGTTTGGGTTCAAAAAGATGGGCTCCTTTAGTCCAGCATCCCACATTTTCAACTAGATCAGGTTTGTCAGAGCCCAATCCAACCTGACCTTAAATGTTTCTAGGAATGGGACATCTACCACTTTTCTAACCAAGCTCTGCTAGTGTTTCAGCACCATCATCATCATCATCATCATTTTTCCCCCTTATTTCTAATCTAAATGGACCTTCTCATACTTTTAAACCCGTACCTCTTGTTGTATCACAACAGGCCCAGCACAAGAGAGATGCTGACCTGTTGGAATGAGTCCAGCTGAGGGTCATTAAGTTTTCCACAGGTCTGGAGCCCCTATCCCATGAATACAGGCTGACAGAGCTGCAGCTGCTCAGCCTGGAGAAGAGAAGGTTCCAGGGATACCTTCTAGCAGCCTTCCAGCACATGAAGAGAGCTTACAAGAGAGCCAGAGAATTTTCATAAGGGTACGTAGGGATAGGACAAAGGAGAATGGCCTTAAGCTGAAGGAGGGTAGATATTTCAATTAGATCCTAAGAATAAATTGTTTACTGTGAGAGTGGTGAGTCACTGGAATAGGTTGCCCAGGGAAGCTCTGGACTCCACATCCCTGGAATTGCTCAAGCCCAGGGTGAATAGGACTCTGGGTAACCTGGTCTTGTGCACGGTGGCCCTGTCCATAGCAGGTGGATTGGACTTAGCTGATGTTTAAGATCTCCTCCAACATTAACCATTTTATGGTTCTATGATCTATAGCCCCTTTTAAGTACTGAAAGGCCACCTAAGGATTCCCCAGAACTCTCCTGAACAGGCTGAACAACTCATGCCATGCTTGAGTATGTTGAGCTGGGCATCTTTGCAGAAATCTCTCTTCTGGGACAAACACCTGCATTATTTTCAAAAAGCACAATAAGGAATTTTTGTGTTATGTGTTTATATCACAGAAGTTAGAGTAACTCTGCCATTAAGATTTGAGCACAATATCTGAGGCTGGTGGAGAAGCAGAAATTATCTGGCAAAACTATTTTAAGCAAGGAAAATATGGGTATAAATATGTCATGTGTATTATATTTTAATTCAGTTGCCTGCTTCTCATACTGCACAAGAAAGAATACTAATGAATATGGGCATAAATAATCAGCATACTCATCAAGCCATAGTTCAGTAAAAACGTGAATTAATGAATTAATGCAAATCTAAAGTCATGACTTTCTATTTAGTTGTTATTCTATGCAGATTAATAGATATAGGATTAGCAAGTATTCATGAACATCAGTTATTTTTTCTCCTCCCCAGTAACAGCTCTGTAGGTAAGATGTTTTTCTACATTCTAGGATTGCTAGAAAAGGGAAAGAGACAATGCTAAGTGCTGTCATTAGCAATACAGTCTTCTTTCTATCTGTACTATTTGCAAATATCAAATAAATAAATAAAATGCTCTCTTTGGGTGAAGGCTAGAATTCTTTGTATCAGTGTTCAAATGAATACTTCTGTAATGAGGAATGAGCATAACAAGTTTTATTTATGTCTGCCGTACAGACTAAAGTAACAGGAAAAGTTCATGTGTGTGAGTATCATTTTCCTAAAAGATGGAAACATGCAGTTATTTATTTATCTGAATTTCAGATGGAGCATGGAATAGTACCAGAGACTATCTGGAGACTAAAAAGCAACATAATCATGAGTGTTCATCAGTTTTAGCTAAATTGATTAAACTGCTTCTCAGATTGATATTTTGGTCTGTAGCAGAGTAATTGAAATAAAGGGTTTATTCCAAAGAGACCAAAGCAATTACTAAAATACAAGACATAAATAAATCATAATTTATTATGCTTAATAAAGGGGTAATTAAATAAAATGCAATGGGGTGTTATGTGTTATACATAAGAAGCCATGACAGATGGCCTACTGATACCATCTTAATTTAAACTTCAGTGACATTCTAGAAAGGGGAAATCTGAAGTGCTCTATACCACTTCTCTGCTTCAAATATGATGGAAACACACTGCAGATACAAGCACTTAAATAATTTCAGAAATATTTCTTAATTTTTTTCCAAATTAAGTTACAGGTTACCTTGTAACTAAAGCAAAACCATTTAATTTTACTATAAATAATGCTATTAAAAGCTGAGGTATAATAATGCCTTCAGTAGAATAATAGAATAAGTTGAGTTGGAATGGATTTATCAGTATCATCATGTCCAACTCAGCCCTGCACAGCACATTCCCAACAGTCACAACATGTGTTTGACAGTGCTGTTATGATGTTTCTTGACCTTTGTTAGGCATGGTGCCTAACAACCATTTCCTTGGGGGGCACGTTCCACTGCCCAAACACGCTCTCGGTGAAGAACCTTTTCCTGATATCCAACCTAAACTTCCCCTGACTCGGCTTCATGCTGGAGTCCTGTCGCTGGTCACCAAAGAGATCAGTGCCTGCACCTCCTCTTCCGCTCATGAGGAAGTTGCAGACTGCAATGAGATCTCTCCTCAGTCTCCTCCAGGCTAAACAAACCAAGGGACCTCAGCCGTGAGCGGGTATCAAATACAGGTATCGAATCCAACATCTGGGAATGACTGGCATCTGACTCCATTGATTCAGAATGCTGAACAATTCCTTTATTAAAACTATACTACATTACATTAATACTATGTTATAACTATACTAAAGAGATACTATACTATACAAAAGATACATACTAAAGAAAAACCTGTGACTGTTTGCCACAGCCAGGACACAGCTTTGACCCAACTGGCCAAGGAAACAAAACAATCCTCAGCAGAATCCAATTGACAAATCACTTCAGGTTAACAATCTTGCTAACACATTCCACGTGTGCAAAAACATCAGGAGCAGAGAATAGAGATAAGAGTTGTTTTCTCTTCTTCTCTGTGATTCTCCAGGAAAAATCCTGTGAGAGAAAATTATGTCTCTCTCTGTTCAGGGAATGTGAATGCCACAAGTGGGGGCTTTCCCTCAAAGGCCCTTTACCATCATCATTGCCCTCCTTTGGACACTCTCCCATAGTTTAATGTCTTTTTCTATTGTGGCACCCAAAGCTGACCCCAGCACTGGGGGTGAGGCTTACCCAGTGCAGAGCAGAGCAGGACAATCCCCTCCCTTGCCCAGCTGGCCATGCTGTGCCCGATGCACCCCACGACACACTTGGCCCTCCTGGCTGCCAGGGCACTGCTGGCACATGTTCAATTTGTCATCGAGCAGGTCCCATTCCGAAGTTCTGCTTTCCAGCCTCTCCCTTCCCTGGTCTATAAAAATATCCAGGGTTGTCCCATCCAAGGGACAGATTCTGGACTTCCCCTTGTTAAACTTCATAAGGTTGGTAATTGTCCATCTCTAATTTGTTGAGGTCTTTTTGCAGCAGTTTTACTAATGATGGGCAAACATTTTAGCCAGCAGTTAACACCCTACTATAAGTAACACAAAACCTTACAGTTTTCCAAAATTCACCCAGAACACAAATGTATTCTGTTTGCTATGTAAGGGGTTTAAAGTTACATTGAAATTGTGAGACTGAGAACATTTCTCAGAAAACGGTGTACACTGCTGGTGTTGCATTTTCATGAGACGAGTAAGATGAGTCTCAGCAATACAGAACTTCATTTCCCTTCCCCTAATACAAATAATGCAGCTGAAATCAGGTTACAAGGCAGATAGTCATAGTGTGAGCCAGCAGATTTGTAAAAGGAGAGGGTCATGGAGCCAGGACTAGTGATTTTATGGTGTTGCATTGATCATGACTCCCAGTCTAAAACGTCTGTAATCAAACAATGTGAATGGTACTTGTGAATTTGTGTAATTAATCTATATATCTAGAACAGATTAAAAAATTCTTTGTCTGTATTGCACCACTCAGATTTTTATAATGTTGTAGGATAAGAGTATGAATTTTTGTGAAAAGTTTAATAAGAGTATTGGAATGTTGTAATATTTTAGAATGCTTTTTCATCCAAGAATTCCAAGCTTAAGCACATGAATAAAAACAAACAATTAGGAAAGTTCGAATGCATTCTGCTTGTGGATTCCTGTTTGAAGTGGATTACCAGGTGAATTACACATTGGTGCAATTGGGATTTTCTTAATTTCTCATTAGAAGTATTGGACTACTTTTTAAACATACACTTAAACCTCATTAAAAGCCTAGAAAATATTTCTCCAGCATCACTGCCGATTGATTAATATTCTGAGAGAGTGCTCATGTATCCTTTTACAAACTACACAAGAGGGTATTAGAGAATATTAGGATCACAGGATACTGAGCTTTCAGACAGCCAGAGAGGCACTGGGTCAGTATGTCAAACACTTGAACAGCTCCCCAGTGTTTAGACACCACATTTTTTTGTCTGCATCCTCATGCTGGGCTCCACCTCCCTCTGCCCCAGCCCTGACAGGGAGGCCTAGGGGAGGTGGGGTTGGCTGGGGGTGATGAGGGTCTGAGATGTGGCCACAGCCCTGGATTTCAAGCTGTCCCCACACAGACAGGAGCGACAACAGGTTGTCCATGTTGGTCACTGTCCTCATATGCCTGAGTTATCATTTGCTCCTCTGCATTCAAGCAAATCTGACAAACAACAAAAGTTTTTCTTGGGAAGCCGAGGGCTGGGCTGGCACCACTCCTGCTCACCCTGTTATGATAGCAGCTCTGTCACAGCAGGCAGAGCATGGGCAGGGGCTGTGTCACCAGGGGCTGTGTAAGATTTATTTTATTATCGCAAGGCCAGTCTGGCCACAGCAGTCATGAACAAGGTGTAGAAGCAGGGAGCTACATCATGGTTGTGGTGGGTTAGCTTTGGCTAAGGGCCACAGTCCCACCACAGTGTTCACTCTCTGCTTCTCCTCAATGGGACAGTGAGAACAGTGGATGAAAAATCATTGTTGCTTGAGATAAAGCCAGGGAGGTTGCTGAATGGTTACTGTCATGCGCAAAATATCTTAGAGAAAATTAATTTAATATATTGACAATTAAAATAGATTTTGGCAGTAAGAAACTGAGGCAAAATTTAAAACTATATCTTCCCCTTTCCCAGCTTCAACTTCACTCCTGAGTCCCCTAACATTCCCAACCCCCATGGTGTAGGGGGTGAGGAATGGGACTTGTGGTCACCAAGTAACTGTGACTCTACTGGTCCTTCCCATGCTCCTGTAGTCCACTGGCTACAGCTCCAGTGTGTGTCCTTAACAATGGCTGCAGCGTGAATTTCTGCTTCAGAAATTCTGTATGCTGGCCTCTCTGTACACTGCCAGGCAGCACCTGTTACAGCACCTGGAGCACCTCCTCCCCCTCATCCTGCTCTCTCCTTGGTGCTTACACTGCTGATTTTCACCCCTCACTCCTGCTCTTCCAGCTTTTTTTTCCATTTCTTAAATATGGTTTCACAGGGGCACCCCACGTTTGGCCCAGTTATCTCCTGAGATGGGTCTGCTGGAGCCAGCTGGAGCCAGCCTGCCTCTCCTGACAGAGCCCATGCAGCTCTCCTCACCAGCATCTCTCCAGAGACAGGCAGCATACATGTCACGTACATGCACTTTCATGTGGCCCAGTTCTATGCTCTAGAAACAGTTTTGGGTTCTGCATGACTGCACTGGGGAGTTTGAACTGCTCACCTCTTAACATGAGCAAGAGCACAAAAAAATTATTTACGGAGTCAGAAAAGATTGTGACAAGAATGATGATGCAGAGTTTACCAAAACTTCTAGTTAACCAGAAAGCATCTACTCAGAAAAGAAATAGCATATCTATCAACTTGCTGCTTTAATATCTCAGTGACAATGTTTCTATACCTCACAGAGGTTTATATGAAAACATCGCCCGTGTTTTTGCATCTTAAACTGAAGTGCAGTGAGATTGGTGGTGTAATATAGAGTGGCACACATACCACGGGGTTACAGATATGCACAGCTACTGAGCAAAGCAAGAGCTAGTTAATGCACTTTTAAATTACTGTTTTCAATCCAGGCAATTAAAATCACTCTTACTGTGATTTACTGTGTTAGCTAGTATTTCCCAGGAGTGCAGGTGATGGAAAACATTCCAAATATTACCAAAGTTAACTTTTTAAACCACAATTAAAAAAAAGACACTAAGCCATTAAAATGTTATCCAAAGGAGGGCCAGGAGGATGGAGAGAGGTCTGGAGGGGAGGCCTTATGAGGAGCCCTAATGTCATCTTTTTTTCAGCCTAGAGAAGAGGAGTCTGAGGGCTCACCTCATTGTGGTCTTCAGTATCATTACAAGGGGAAGTGGAGGGGCAAGTACCAATCCCTTCATTCTCGTGCCCAATGACAGGACCCAAGGGAATGGTCTGAAGCTTTGTCAGGGGAGGTTTGGGTTGGGTATCAGGAAAAGGTTCTTCACCCAGAGGGTGGCTGGACACTGGAACTGGCTCCACAGGGCAGTAGTCACAGCACCAGCCTGACAGAGTTCAAGAAGCATTTGGACAATGCTTTCAGGCACATGGTATGACTCTTGGGGTGTGCTGTGCAGCACCAGGAGTTGCACTTGATGATCCTTGTGGGTCCCTTCCAACTTAAGATATTCTATGATTCTATGATTTTATGGTATTGATAAGAGTCCTTAAGCATTACTTGAGTTCAAACTTTCTCCTTGCAGGATATCTGCCCTTACAAGATGCTGAACTAGGTGGTTTGTTAGCAGCAATCTTCTCGGTCTGTGGCATGGGAGAACAAACAATTCTTCTTACTCAGGTATTCTTCACCTAGCAGCCAAGGTAGCTGAATGCATATATTCAGGCAGAATGTTAATTTGGGGAAAGAAAATAATCTTCCCCATCAGCTCGGCCAATGCCCCTTTAAGAGAGTGGGTTTTTACTGCAGATGTTGTAGGTGGAAGGTTTTGCTAATCTTTCTAAAGGTGAACTAGAGAGCTCTTCAGACAAATCATTTGTGTTCAGCTGTCATTCTAGCACAACGACAAAATCTGTCTCAATGGCTGTTGAGGAAAAGGGTGACAGCAATTCTTTAAAAGCAGTGTAAGTCAGCAAAATTTAAAATCCAGCTTCTACAGGGAAAGCAATGTTTTCTGATCTCTGTATTTTCTTTCTTTTTGAAGGTCTGTTAAGCCCAATTGTAGATAGAAGGTTTTTCTACAGAAAAGCTATAAGATACTGTAAAATTATAGAACTTCCAGAGCAGCCGGAAAAGAGAAATCCCTAACAGATCTTACATCCAAAAACACTCATTTGATTGTTGTAACCCCTACGCAGAAAACTGACATATCATGTACCAAAAGAGATACTCAATTGTATAGAATTCCTGAGTATTAATATGTTAAGTATATATCAAGAAAGCTGATGCAGCTGCACATGAGAACTATATGTACTTCTGAAATATGTGTATCACCAGAGTTTATTATCATTTAAACAAAGCCAAGGGAATTTAATTTTAAATTGGTCCCACAAAATGGTAGGTTTTGGTAAAGGTGGATAAAGTTTCAATGTCACTCAGTTCACACTTAATTTTGAATAATTTTTCCCTCCTGGGTTTTTTTCAGTTTTGCTTGTTATATGCACTAAATGTGATGACTTTAAGAGATTGTCTAATTAACCTTTGTTACCATGGAAACAAACAGTTTTACCTGTTCAGTATGTTCAGAAAAAAAAAATTATTTGGTCAGTTTCAAAGAAAGAAACCATTGCTCTGTTCATCTAAACGCTAGAGACATTTCTCTTCAGCTTAGGCACTGAAAAAAACTAATTAACTTCAGTGGTAATATTTATTTTACAAGTAAGTTCTATAATAGAACTGTTCACTTAACACATAAGAAGTATCTGTTTTAATCATAGAATCTTGTAGGTTGGAATAGATCATTCAGCCCAGCCATTAACCCAGGACTGCCAAGTCTACCACTACACCCTTTTCCTAAGTGTCACATCTACACCTTTTAAACACCTCTGTAGACAGCAATTCAACCACTTCCCTGGGCAGCCTTTTCCAATGTTTGCAACCCTTTCTGTGAAGATATTTTTCGTAATATCTCATCCAAACCTCCCCTGGTACAAACTTGAGGCCATTTCCTTTTGTCCCACCTACAGTTATTTGGAAGAAGAGACTGACACTTTCCTATAATCTGTCAAAATACAGACTTCTTTAAAATAACAAAAAAAGAAGAAAAAAGCCCACTAATTTGTCACAAAAAAAAAAAAAAAAAAAGTGTTTCAATGACTACTATCTGTGTATATCTGATTTTAACATTAATGAAAGTGACTGTAATTTAAAATATTTATTTTGGATATTTAGAAGCAGGTATACATATATACAAAAGGATATATTCATATGTTTTACATCTGAAAGCTGGGGCATTACATTATATCTAAAAGACATGTTTGAACTAACACAAAATCAAAAGACATTGAGGAAACTTCCCTTTTGCCAGGTTAATTCAATCAGAATTGATTCTAATATGCTGCATGCTGGACCAGCATAATGTACATCTATGAATGAGTATACTCTGCAAAAGAGATCTAATTCTGGTCTCCTATTTTTATATTGGTACATTCTAAAGTAAATTTATTTATTTAACTATCAGGAAAGATAGAATAAGCTTTTTTTCTCTCACTAGAAAATGTTCTCTTTTCTATGACCTGAAACAAACACATGCCTTCTAAGTCTCAATTATCCAAACCACATGCCACATTAATCGATATTTTAGTAGAATTTTTTCAGTAGTGTGTTTCTTTAATTCAGACTGATAAATGCTGAACCTAATAGATGGTATGGAACCAGGAACTCTGAATCAAGAAAAGTTAGATTCAGAGCTTTTGTATCTTCAGCTTCAGTGATTTAAACACTCAATTGTGAACTGCATCCTGCTTTTTCTTTGTAACACATGTAAAAGTTTTGGGAACAGTAACGAAGTATGAGAACGTTGATTAAGGCCCCAGTCACTACCAAGGAGATAGTTTCACGTAGCCTACAGTTCGTTTTTTGTGTACTCAGCTATTTGTGGCAGTATTATGACAATATGGTGGTTAAAACTAATAAAACCCCTATGGATCTCAATGAACTTATGAGTACTTGATGCTACTTGAAGTGGGTCATATTACTTAATCCCAGTTTTAAGGTGTCACTCAGAAAATGTGACTTACATAGGAATTCAGCCATAGAATAAAACAGGTTTAACCAAACATTTTCTTCCAGTGAAGGACATCCTGTATAAAATGGAACAGTGTGGGTAGTGCAGAAGATCTGGGCCCTGATGACCACAGCAATGCTGTAAGGCCTTGAAATAAGTACACTGACAAAAACCAGGAGAAAATTATAGACCTCAGATTTAGACTGTTAATATTTTTATATTCTCTGGTCATCAAAATGTCCAGTTTCTTTATATCTGATTTTTGTGTTCAGCATTGCCAAGTCTAAGATAAAACCAGAAAATAAATGTAAAAAGAAAAAAAGAAAATTATTTTTCTATAGTTCTTGGATAGTTTCTTCTTTGGAATTGAAGGGAAAATGTGTGTCTTTACAGTTCAATTTATAGACTAAAATAAAACCTTTATAACAAGGAAATAGTCTCCTCTGCCTTCTACAAGATGAAATCCTGGCTCCATTATGTCACGGAGGAACTGTTATAAATACCTTCACTTACATCCAGATTTCCCCACAGATTTTCAAATTAGTTGTAATATTCAGTAGATCACGATGTCATTTCTTCTCAGTTCTGTTTTATCTTCATGCACTTCTCTGAAAACAGCAGAAAAGGACATGCACTCATATTCTTCTGGCCACAGTTACCATGGAGCTGTCAGTCACAAGAACAGAGCCATCACAGGTCAGCACCTGAAAATATTTATCCTTGGCCAGCTGTGATTCTATGACTTTACTACTCTGGCTCTTGCACGTGGAAAAACTTACATGGCTACATGGAGGTAAGAAACAGTTAATAATCTTCCTGAAAATGAGAAAGGTTTTATGCCAAGTCCCTAAGGAAGTATATTCCTCACTAAGGAATTGGAAAACTTCACTATTTCTATTATGCTATTTTTGCTTCATCTGCCTAATTGATAGGTTCATTAAAAAGGAAAATAAAAGATGCAGGAGTATGCAGAAAAAAAAATTTACATGCAAAAGCAAACACAGTGTATAATGCTCTTGGAAGGTCCCAGTCTCTAAATCCTGGCTTCCCTCTGCCTCCAAGACATGACTGCAGAACAAGCACTTTTTTCAACAAAGCTGTTCAGCCAAAGATGGAAGGAATAATTCAGGATTGTATTCCCATCCACGGAGGCTGTTGATGACAGTTCCCATGAAGTGGAAAGGCTCAGATAAGGACTGTTGTGACTTAGGTATTTCTTAGTTCAACTGAGTGTTTTAATTACTAATTTCCGAATAGTCAGTGATTAATGTTCCCTCGGATATTTAAGGTGGAAATGGTACTATTTCAGTAACAAACAGGAAACCTCTCAAGGTTATAGTTTTGGAACAGAAAATGGATTGCATTCAGTACATAACCAAGGATGATGACAGGTTTCCAGTATTAATTCTCATCTCATTCAGACTGAAACTGCTCCATTTTTTGCTTCAAAATAGGAGTTTTCCTTTAAAAACTGTTCTAACTTTTCAAAATTCAGCTAGATTTTTTACATCAGTTCAAAAATAAACAAAAGGGATTTGGAATGCCACTGAGAAATCGGGGCAGAGGGGGGAGTATCTTTATGAAAAACAAAGGAAAAATTGCATTGTCGCTCAAGACAAATAACTATCCCCTGGGAACCTTTCTGTTGACCCATCAAGTCCTGTGCCAAAATCATGGGACAGTGAATCGGAGCACTATTTTTTTTCTGTATCCTATTGCTCCAAAATACTGTTTGGTGTCAGTGAAATCATATTCGAGACTCTTGTTCCGATTTTGGAACATCGGAACATTTGGAACAGTGTGCTTATTTAAGGTTGTGAGAAAAAATTAAAAAAAAATTAAAGAAGGCTTTTACCATCTCCATCAGCATAAAAGTATGCAGAAAATTTCTAAATAACTAGGATGTTTCTAAGGGAACTGAGAAGTTTTCCATGTTTCACTAAACAACCAAAAAAACCCCTATAAAATATAATTATTTCAATGAAAGAAAAATCATGAGCTCTAACCCCTTGCTCTTTTTATTTTTTGTCTTTTGTACTCATACTGAATAGAAACAACCCCAAAACCAACGAGCACAGAACTCGAATTTGTTGCTTCAGTTACTGCATGAATAGAGCTTATTCCATGTAGACTCTTATATACGTGATAGTCTGCCATATTGACCAAAAATCATGTTAAAGGAATGAATGAAAAACTGATTCCCTAATCTACAATCAATGTGACATCTCTTCAATATCATCAATGCTCCTATTATTCCCAGCATTATGTCCAACCTGCAAAGCTCCTTTTCCCTGCTGTCTGTCTCTTGCAGGTCCCATCTTGCAACTCTAAAAAGGTCTTACATTTTTCTGTTATTTTTCCTATAATTGTAATCTGTGATGCTTTTGCAAGTACAGAATATTATGTCTGAATTCTGGCCACATTAACCAAGCAATGGCAAACCACTTGGACAGACACCATTTTTTAAAAATTGTTGGCAAATAGGATGCAGCAGAGGCAGACAAATTTCTCCCATTGAGTGGGAAGGCTGAAGGACAGGATGAAAACTGTAATTTTGCTACAGAACTATTCCTCCAAAGTTTGACTCTCCATTAAAAAATATTCCCCAGGTTACAGCTCCTATTTTCCTTACCCACACTTGGGGTACAGGTGACGAATGTAACAGACAGCAGAAAGGAAGGGTGGCAATGTGAAGAGTGTATAATCTACAAGGGTATGGAACTATGTTTTATTAGAAATGCAGAAGAACAGAAAACTTGTAAGGAGAAGGATGGAGTGGGGTAAAATGCTGTTACAAAAGGAAAACAGAAAATATTAGGGTTTTTAAGTATCATTATAGAAGGCAAAGGTTTGATCATTATTAAGAATTTATTTTTATATACTCCAGGCTGTTGAATCCTGGTTGACTACTAGACAGAGAAAATTATTGAAAGGATTCTACAGAAGTGCTATCATGTGGGAATGGACGGCCCAAAAGGAATCTAAGCTACCATTTCACTACTTGTACTTTCACTAACCTGAGGGCTCTTCTTATGTCAAGTCCAAGGCTGATAATGACACTCTTTGCCTGGAGTAATAAAGAAGAGAGGCAAGAGAGCCACTTTTTCATTCTTATGTTCTCCAGGGTAATCACGGATGCAGTACAACAAAGGAGAGTGGATTGGAAAGCCATCCATCTCTGGAACTCAAATTACTGGACTTACACATATAGCACAAAGGCTGTGTTCTTCTATTAGTTGTGGCCCCATCTCTCTGGCCAGAGGGTGCCAGCAACACGCAGACCCTTTCAAGGCATTGTCCTGGGGAAGGCTGTGAGCTCATCAGGGAAGGGACTGGTAATCAATGCTGATCGTCACTTGCTGCACTTGTGGATGGGAACACGTGGAATGTGTTGAGGAGATCTGTTTACCAGGGGTGATTTCCTAGTTGTCCAATGGTGCTGGTGTTTGGATTTGTGACCCCGACGTGGTGATAAATAGCAGGGACCCCAGGAGGCCGAGCAAGTGCCCCACTATGCCATACATACTAAGAAAAACACCACCCTTGCAGACAGTCCGATCCAGATTGGACTGAACTGGTCCCCGAATCCAAACACCAGCACCATTGGCCAATTAGGAAATCACCCCTCGGTAAACAGATCTCCTCAACACATCCCAAGTGTTCCCATCAACAGGTGCAGCAAGTGAAGATAAGCATTGATTACAAGTCCCTTCCCTGATCAGCTGAGATGTGGCATGGATACTGGAAGGAAAAAAAAAAAAATCTCAGCCAAAGTGAAAGCCTCGAAAGGCATGGGATACCATGAAGTGCAGGGACATGGACCACAGCTTGCCCAAATAGAAATCCAGGAAACAGAAAAAAGGACCTACAAACACTTTGGAATGGAGATACCATCAAACAAAATGCAATTGAAGGGGAAAAAAAAAAAAATGTGAAATTTAGTGACCACAAGCAAGTGGATCGGGATTACATGAGTTGCAGTGTAAAGGACCAACACTCACCGAAACTAAGCTCACAGATGCTGCAAAAGCAGGGGAAAAAATCCAGAAGGAAGACACACCTCTGAGGGGAAGAGAAAAGAGACATGTCATGGATACTGAAGAAAAAAAAAAAATTAAAAAAAAATCTAGGTTAAAGTGAAAGCCATCAGATGCCCTGAAGTGTAGGGACATGGACCAAAGCTTTCCAAACTCATCCCCATTGAAATCTTGCAGATCAGAAAAGGAAGACTTACAAACACTCTGCAAAGGAGATATGATCAAATGAAATGCAATTAATAAAAAGAAAAGAAATAGAAAATTGGGAATTTCAGTGTTTTCAAGAAAATGGTCTTCAAGGGAATGAGCTCCAGGGCAAAGGACCAAAACTAAGCTCACAGATTCTGCAAATGTAGTGGAAAAAATCAATGTGGAAGACACAACATTGAGGGGAAGGCTTGTGAGACATGGCATAAATACTGAAAAATAAAGGAAATCTTCGCTGAAGTGAAAACCATTTAAAGGCATTAGATGCCATGAAGTACAGGGACATGGACCAAAGCTTGACAAAATTGATCCCCAGAAAATCGCAGAACTTCAGTTTCCTTTCCTGACAGGAATGATTTTCTCTTGGCAAAGGAAACTAAATATTGCAAATTACAATAATAAGGACTTACAAAAAATCTGGAAAGGACATATTGTGAAATGAAATGCAATTGAAAAAAAAAAAAAAGAAAATTTGGACATTTAGTGACTGCCAGGAAATGGACCAGGATTACATGGGTTGCAGTTGAAAAGACAAAAGACAAAAATATGCCAAAACTAAGCTCACAGATGCTGCAAAACAAGTGGAAGTAATCAAGGAGGAAGACAAAACATTGAGGGGAAGGTATGAATGAAATGGCATGGATACTTAAAAAAAAAAAATTAAAAAACTTTGCCGAATGGAAAACTTTCAAAAGGCAGAGAATCAGCACGAAAAAGCTGACTCTCTCTGTGATCTTTAATTCCATTCTTGGTTTTAAAGAGAAGGCAAATAACATACAGCTGCTAATGACAGGCCATTCACTTTTATAGCTATTAAAAGACCAGACACTACTTTTCTAAGAGAAAAAATGTTTCAGCTTTCACAACTCACAGGAAATTCAGACAATGTCAGATAACAAACAGTGGGATAATTAGAGCTATTTCCCGTTTTGCTGATGTTATAACTAAGACTTCTCTCACAATGAGGAGTTGTACTATACTTATATCCTCTAAGTATAGTAATGGTACTATAGTTATAGTGTCATTAATTATTGGATTAATTTCTTTTCTTTAAAAAAATACAATTCTTAGAAGGAGACTAAAACTAAAGACACGAAGGGTATTTATGATTTCAAAAAGCCTATAAGGACCAGCCCAGAGCTCAGCCCAGAACTCCTCATTCTTTTGCTAAGTGACTCAATGAAAAAATTTCAGAATGCAGTAACTGTGCAGCAACGTCCAATTGCAATCCCCCAGTGTAGTAGGAAAATGTAGGGAGAGAATGGCCTGATTAGGCAAGCTGCAAAGTAAGATGAGGACTGATCATTTCATACATTTGTTCTTTAATAGGAAGTGAAAAAACAGACTATTGCACTGAAAATGAGAGTTTTGCCTTCACATAGATAAATCTGACACATTCTTTGCAGAAACACATCAGTACTGCTGCCTGGGGGAGCCAGCATAGAAGTAGAAAACTGGAACTGTCTGTGATCTGTCAAGAAATGCACAGAAAAAAAATTAAGATTGGCTTAGAAGTTACAGAATTTCTTTAAAAATAGGAAGTATAAAGTTATCTCCATTTGTCTTTTACTTTCTCAACCTCGATTCTAGTTTTATACAATTTTTTGCAAGTTATTTTTTCAAAGGAAGATGAAAATGCAATCAACATTTCCCAGATACTGGGCTTTAAGAAATCAGAGTATTATCATTCGCATTTATAAGGTGAAGAGATACTACAGTGACAAGGTAATCTGACCTCTTACACAGCATAGACCCCTAGGAAATCTTTGACCAAATTCAGCATTTAAATTACAAGCAGTTCTTGTTTCAGCCATCACAACACTGAAGTGTTATTGCAAGTGTTAGTCACACTGGCTTAAAAATGACAGCCTAATTCCTATTTTCTATATTTTAGACACCGATTTAATCCACTGGCCAAGAAAATGGCCTTGCTGCATAAGGCCATTTAGCCTCTGGGAAGAGGGAACTACCAGAAATCCTCCATGAGAGGAGCTGGAGGGAATGGCTGGCATGAAGCGGGGGAAAATATGCATCCACGAGCATCTCAAAGTCACTGCTTCGAAGGGAGAGTCCCTTTGGAGAAGTGCAGCTTTCACTCTCTCTTCTTGCATTCAGAACTTTCCATCTCCATGTAAAAAGCCTTTACTTATGACCTACTTACTAAAAGAACTCTTTATCTCATTTATAATTAATAGTTTTATCAATCTTTCAGTTTCCTCCATATGGATTGGTAATAATTTTACGGGGTTGTGTTGTTTTGTTTTGTTTTGTTTTGTTTTGTTTTGCTCATATAGGACATGACTAAAAACACTGGGCTGTGAAAGGGACAACAACCAAGACCTCTGGACTACTGTGTGCCTCCAACAGACACAGCCCATCCCATCTGTTTTCTGTGAGCCATTTATGGCACATAAGTGCCTCTGCAGAATAAAGTAGAATTCAAAGGAACATTTCTGTACATTTATTTACCCAAAGTTTATTACATTACAGTACATTATTATTTGCATCCATGTGAATATTACTTTAATCTAAACAAGTTAGTCAGCAGAAATCTGTTTTCCATAATTCTGTATTGCTTGCCATTACTTATGTCTTCCTTTACTTTCTTATTAGTCAAGCCTCATACCAGCTGTTTCATTGCTTTGCCTAGGCTAAATTTAAGACTGATGAGCCTGTAATTCTTTGTGTCTTTCCCCTTCCTCTCTTTTAGATTTGGCACAGCTTTAGCTTTCTGCCACTTGGCTTCCCACAGCTACTAGATTTAATGAAAAATAGCTTAATTTAAAAAGAAAGGTTCTTAGGAGCAAAATTAGAATGTACACAATTGTTATTTAATTGTTGGAACTCTATTTAATTCCTTCAGATTACGAATTGAATTATATATGATTTCCTCTGTACACAGAAATTGTCTTTATATAATATTATAAACCAAGTAATCATACTTTTAAAATGTATTTCACTAACAAAATATATACCTAGATAAATATACTCACAAGTAACCTTATTTTGTGCACTTACACGTATTTAGTCTGCTACAGTATTTCTGAAACAGATGAAGTGATTATAAAAACACAGTGTCTTCATGTTGTTTCATAAATCAAAAGAGAAATCTAATTTTTTTAAGAAATAGAAATGCTTTGCAAAGCCTATAAATGTAAAGCATGGACATGTCAATAGGGATTCATCCAACCAAATGCAACATACTGAGATTTTTGTTCTCTAAATATTTCACAAATTTTTAATTTTTCATATCAGGCCCTAGAAAGAAAAAAGAAATGAATGAACTGCTGAAGACTAATATTTTAGTCTGCTCTCCTAATTTTTTATTATTTTCACTTTTTTAAGAAAGAATGAGAATAACACCACCTTCAATAGTGTTGTTACTTGTATAAATTATCATACTTGGTGTTGGACATAACTCTCCTCAGGTACTACTGTTTCCATTAAAGATATAATGACCCTACATTTCCATGTATATTTGCTGCTAAATTTTGCCCACATTGCTGGTTTTTTTATATTATTATTCTCAACCTCCTATCATTGCAACAGGTAGAAATACCGAGAGCTAGACAGATCACTAGGTGCATTTTTAGGTATGTGTATGAAAATATTGTATATGTATTCAAATACACAGAGATTAAGGGAAATGCACATCATGGGTTTTGTGTATCCCTTAAATAGCAACATTAATAGTAGGCAGTAATTCCTTGTCAGCTTGGCCCTGCAATATGAGGGATCAGAAGAATCCAATCACGTACACGATTTTGATAAAAAATGAAGTTCTGTAAAAACAGTGGAGAGGCAAAGCTTGGAGGATACCACGGGGGAGAATCACTGAACAGAGGCTGCAGTTGAAGAATCAGACTTTGACAGGCAGATATGGGAGAGGATGAGCAATTTAGATCTCATTCATTCAAGGGTGAAGCAGGGATGAGTTACCTGCAGAGTACTCAGAATTACTAAAATCAAGATTTGCCCTTGGTTAACCCAAACTTGTTTCTGTCTCCTTCTTAGTAACTATGCTTTCTCATTATTGGCAGCCTTGTACTTGTTTTTCCATTCTTCTCTTTCTAGACATTTGAAAATGGATCTTTTTGAACTTGGACAGCTTTTATGTTGTATGGTTCAGTGTTGACCACTTTTCTTATTTCGTTTTAAGTTTTGTGACTTTGGGATTTTTTTTTTTTTTTAACAGGTTCTCAAAACAGTAGGTATAATTTTTAGTTGAAAAAAAAACCCAAAACATAAAATACCTACAAAGTATCCAACCCTGTTTCAAGTCCAGCTGGGAGAGAAGATAAAAATGTGCTCTGAATGTGCAAAAGCTGCAAGACAATAATGAACAGTGCAGAAATTTTCTCATTATTTCTAGTCCAAGCTTTTCAGTTTTATCTGTAGTCAAATTCATGACATTTGAACTTCTAGACTGCAAACACTGGCTTTTTTTCAGTGTGAGGGCCTGCACTTTTCAAAAGTGTCTGAACAACTTAAAACATGGACTAGTGCAGCTGCGCACGGGCTGGGATCAGGCTAGAAGTTAAAAAAGTTTTAAATTACTTCTTTATCACTCAGCTCCTAACTTCATGTTGTGGTAAATTCCTCTTCCCCATGGCAGGAGACTTGCTTTCCCATGTGGTGAGCTTATGAAACAGATATCAGGATCTCTATCAGGGAAAAGCTGAGCACCTCTCCCAGTTTGAAATCTTGTGGATCATGATCTGTCTTATGTAAGCACATCTCCTATGGGAAGTATGTGTTTACTCTTCATACAAAACAAGAAAAAGGACAAAGACGAGGCGGACAAACAGGGGTTACTTGAGCATAACAAGCAAACAAAAACCCCAAACAAACAAAAAGCATTGAATCATCCATCTCAATTTAAAGCATGAGCCTGTCTCTCCTAGTTGTAGAGCAATAAAACTGCAAAGACCAAACTTTATTCATACTAATCTTACCCTGCTATTTATACACATGTAGAGTTTCTGTTTCTTGGATCCAACATGAACTCAAACTTCCTTATATGTATTGTCATCTTGTCTTCCTCAATAATTACACATACATATTTTTATGTTTTCTATCCTTCCATATATGCACACAGATGGAAGCAGAAGGGCTGGTTCTCTGGATAATCACTGCAAAGAATGTCAGCTGCTAGTTTATGCAGCTTCTGAGCCAGCTGAATGGAAATAGTAGGATGGGTTCCCTATTCATCCACCTCAGGTGAAAAGCTAAAACATTGGAGAATTTGTATAATCCCATTAGAATACATTGTCAGCTTGGTACAGGCTTTATCTGCAGTGCATGTCAGTAGTATCTTAGGAAAAAAAATGTCTTTTCCATCCTATAACTGGAGGATGAAGTGACAGCAATGATGTGGAGCACAGTTTCAGATTAGGCTTTATAACCTACAAGGACTGATGTACACAGTTCTAGGAATAGGAGGCTGAAGAGGTTGCAAAAATCATAGAGTAGTTTGTCTTATAAAGAACCTTTAAAAGGCATCTAGTCCAGCTCCCATGCAATGACCAGGAACATCTTCAATTTGATCAGGTTTCCCAGAGTCCCATCTGCCCTGACTTCGCATGTTTGCAGGGATGGGGCATCGTACTTCACAGTTTCACCACCCTCATCGTGAAAAATTGCTTCCTTATATCTGGTCAAACCCAAACTCTTAGTTTAAAGTCATTTCCCCTTGTCCTATCACTAGAGGCCCTGCAGAAATAGTCCGTCCCCATTTTTTTTTGTACTGAACTTGTACTTTCTTGTACCCCTTAAGTACTGAAAGGCCTCAACAAGATCTGCCTGGAGTCTCCTCCAGGCTGAGCAGCCCCAACTAGCTTAACTGGTCTCTTAATAGGAGAGAAGTTCCAGCCCTCTGACCATTTTTGCAGCTCTTCTCTGGACCCATTCCAATAGGCCCATGTCTTTCCTGTGCTAAGTGTGCCAGAGACAAACACAGCACTGCAGGAGTGGCCTTACCAGAGAGGAATAGAAGGGAAGAAGCCCCTCTCTCGCCCTCCTGGCCACACTGGTTTTGATTCAGCCCAGGATGAAGCACTTTTTGGGCTACAAGGGCACGTGGCTCGCTTATATTGAACTTTTTGTCAGCCAGCTCCCCTAAGTCTTTCTCCTCAGGGCTGTTCTCAATCTTTTCATCCCCAGCTTGTAAATGAGG
Organism: Euphonia xanthogaster; assembly: GCA_034509185.1. Classification (NCBI taxonomy): domain Eukaryota; kingdom Metazoa; phylum Chordata; class Aves; order Passeriformes; family Fringillidae; genus Euphonia; species Euphonia xanthogaster. The sequence continues at coordinate 35,456,861 of JAYDZK010000001.1, forward strand.
CAAAGATGGACTCAGACTCCACTACCCACAAGCTCACTGTTACCCATGCAAGGTACGATACAGCTAGGACTGCTGTTCGTGCAGCAATCTAACATCCATTTTGAAGAAAAAGCAAATCCCTGGTTCCTGAGGTTATTCCACTCATTAGATCATGGAGAGACTCTCACTGGGCTTACTAATCACTTCAGCTGCTATAGTACTCTGGGTTCTGCAGAAATGAAAGATAACAGAGCAGAAGACTCTCAAGCTCATTGCACGGAGCTGCCAAATCACAATCCTTAAAATGGAGACATTTAGAAAATAAAATGGTAGCAAATTATTGACACTTGCCAATAGTGCTGAAGCATGACATGAATGAATCTATGCATGGAGAACTTCCAGTATTGCACATCTAAGAAAAAAATAAACTGCTTGGGTTAAACCCCAAATACAAGAACAACAGATCATTTCCAGCAATAAATTTGCATTTTCCCTCACTTTTTCTGCTGGCAACAAAACATTTATTAACTATATGAGACATTCTATGAGCTATTGTGCAATTATGCCAAGTTCAGTATTTGACAGAAAGTATTTGGGACACTAATCATTGATTTTGACTGTAGCTAAAAGGACAGAACATGTTTTTTTTTTTCTCTTAATCATTTGTATGTGCACACAAGTATGAAAAATGGGTTCTGCCATCCAACTGGGAAGCTATAAATTCACCCTTTTAATTCTCCCAGCAAGAGCATGTGTGGGTCTCCAAATATAGCTTGTTATGATCAGTGGATTGGCACATCACTGCAAGGAAAAAAAAAAAAGCCACTGAAGTAAAGCCACATTAGGAATATGGGTGAGGACTATCAGGCCATGTGAATTCCAATTTGTTAAACATGCATTACTGGATAGGTTTAGGGACCTTCAAAATATGAAAAATTGTAACAGAAGTGAAGTAATACCTCTTATTTAGATAATTTATTATTACTTGAAAAGCCTGAGGGAGCTGGAGAACTGCCCTAGCAAATGGAAATTGTCTTTGCTAATATAAATTAATTATGATTCCAAGGAGGCACTAATGGGAACAAGCAGAAATATCTAACATCACTCTGTAAGACAACAGCAGAATGACATCCAAAGATCCAGCTTCACTTCAAGTGACAGCGTGGACTAATCAGACTGGAGAGGCCAACAGAGCTCAATTTGTCTCAGCTTTCCTTTTCTCTTAGATCTTGCAGACGGCTGATTTCACACTTCAGATACTTGCAAATTGTGCATGGTAGCCGTGGTCTAATTTAAGATAAAAACTCATAAAGGATCTTTCAAACTTTAATGCACATATGTATGTCTATAGTGGCCTGCGTGCTACTGTTCCCAGGCCAGGCTACTTGGGTGTCTTCAATTAATTCTTTCTTAGAAAGATGTTTTGTAACGTGCATACACAGATTGAGATGTGCTATATGTTTCTCTTCACCCTTGCAAGACTGATGCAATGCTTTAACCCTCCCACCCATTCCATTTTAGAATATTGCGTTTGTTACAGTCCAAGCCACAGTTTGAACACACTACAGCAAACTGAAAAACCATGTGTGAAGCCTAAAGAGCTTTAAAATTTATTTATCCTGGGGTAATTATTTCAAACTTCTGAGAAGAACCTATCAGTGTTCTTGCATATGTTCTAGTAATTCCAGACTAGCTAAGGAGATGTTTGCAACATGCAGTGGACCACAGTTCCAAGAGCCCTGATCTCGCAGGGCCGAGCAGAAATGCAGAGAGCCCTAGGCCAGGTTTTGAAGGCAGTATGCCTCCACTAGAACAACTCTGTTCCTGACCGCATGTACTCCTCAGCGAAGATAGTCATGTTGGCTACTGTGTCAGGATCACTGGTCTCGCTGACCACCTGGGCCAGGTTGGCTCTGTTCCTATTCTCAGAGCATAAATGTTCCCTTAAATTCCTCCATACATGTTTCTGCTGAAAACTGGAATAATTATAGAAATATAAAACTGTACTTCACCTCCTTTTCAGACATAAGTCATGAATAACAATTTCAGGATAATTCTAAATGCTATATACTTGTATTCTGGGCTATTTGGGGTGATGAAGCAGATAAATTATTTTTGGAACAACTCTGGAAGGTGGTTAGGTTTTTAAAATACTTCCAGGTTTGCTGTACCTCCCTACACAACTCTGAGTTACAGCTTCCAGGAATTGCTGTGGCCAAAAATGCAAGTTATTTTCCTGGTGTTGCACTGAAGAGCTTTGTATTTCCATATTCTTGCTTCTATGTTCTACTTTCAAATGCAGAGTGAAGGAACAAAGACTTTTCAACTGTTTCTCCAGCCTCCACTGCTAACAGGCTGTTAGCATGGGAGAGTGTGCACCATCTCTCCAAGACAGTGAATGCGGCTGGCTTCAATCCACTGCAGGCTCAGAGCTCTGCTTGCTGCCATCATGTGTCTAGAGGACAAACATGAGCTACATGGCTGTAGTGGGTTAACCTGAGCCCCTACTCTGTCTCTATGTCACTCTCCCTAGCATGATGGGAGAGACATTCAGAAAGACAAAAGCAAGGGAAAAATAAAAAGATGGATCAAGATAGAGACAGGTCAACAAGTGAAGGTAACAAAAAAGGGAAAACCCCATCCAAAAATAAAAAAAAAACCAACCCTGAAACAAAGAAAAAACCCCCAAGCAATGCAAAGGCAATCATGTACCACCTTCCTTTAGCAGACTGATGCCCTGCCAGTCTCTGAGAAATGGCTGCTTTGGAAAAATTTGGTCCTCGCTCCCCCTAAGGTTTACTGCTGAGCATGATGGTAGACTATATGGAATGCATTTTCGGTCAGTCTGAGGCAATTGTCCCAACCATGTTCCCTTGCAGTCTCTTGCCCACACCCAACCAACTCACTGAGTGGGCAGAATGGGGTAGGGAAAAGGCATCGGCATTTATCAAATAGTGTTCAGCAGCAGCTGACACACTGATGTGTTATCAACACACTGGCTTGGCATCAATGAAAAGCACAGCACTATATGGGTTGCAATAGGGAAAGCTCCATCACACTGATGTGTTATCAACTCACTTGCTTGGCATCAATGAAAAGCACAGCACTATATGGGTTGCAATAGGGAAAGCTCTAGGTCTAAGCAGACCCAGAGCAGTGGTTCAGCACAAATGGTACAGCTGCGAAAAAGTAATATACAATCGCTTGAAGTAATCAGAGGAACAACTGAGGACAATGGTGCCTCACACTGTAATGCACCCTGGTGTCTCTCCCAGTGGGACTACCTTCAGGAGTGCCATTTCTCTGGGCTGTCTATCCTACTGACATGCAATAAGTTAAGAAAATAAATATTTCTGAGCATATATGAAACTGAGTCTCCTGCCAAACTTTCATACCATACAAGAGACATCACCCCGGTTTTCTATCAGTATTGGGAAGTTTCTTGCCTGAGCCTGTGGTTTCACTGACTGATTATTCTCTTTTCTGAAAAAGCTGGATGAAACTGGTTTTGTCTAGAAATTGATAGTTTCTTGGAGAAACTTTGAGCAACTTCTTCCTTTGTCTCACAGTCAAGCAGCAACATACAAAGAACTAGTGAGAACAACTTTTTCTTTTATTAAGGCCTTATTGGATCTCAGCACATCGGGAAACAATTCAAAGAGCCAAGAGTAAAAAGTACATAAACATGGCACTTCTTTGTAATCCACAGTGTAGAAGGTACTGCATTTCTGGCAGTACTTCAAAATATTTCAGAGGTACACCTGTGAAAGAAGAATCATAGAATCACAGAATGATGTGGTATGGAAGGGAATTTAAAGATCATAATTTTCCTGTCATAATTTTCCATTCCAAACTTCCTGTCATGAGCAGGGACACCTTCCCCTTGACCAGGTTTCTCAAAGCTCCATCCAACCCAGACTTGAAACAGGCATCTAGTGCGATTTTAGAATCTCAAAGATTTCGAGACCTCTACCAAGGAGTAAAGGATATAAAGCAAGGTTTAAGGGTGATGCATGCCTCTCAGAAATAGACAGGACATCCTGCAGCATCCACAGTAACTCAGCTAAAATGAGGCAAGTGTTCCAAGAGTTTGTGTAATCCAGGCACATATTCAGTTTGAAAACATTAAGTGCTTTTATTATAGAACAACTCCAGATAAGAGGATTTTGATTTGCAAGAGGATAAAACAATTTTAAGAGAAGACAGAGGGTTTTCAAAAACAATTGTGTAGTTATTAGGCCTAAATACTGTAAAAGGGCAGTAAAGAAGCTTTTCCAAGTATTTCCTAAGCCAGACATTTAGTTTCCTTATACCTCAGTAAGACAATGTACAATGGCTTGTATCTGGTTATCCAAGATTACATAACCTGGCCAAAGCTACAGCCTATGAATCAAAATAAAAACACGCAGAAAAAAAAAAATTGCAGCTTCCATCAAATACCAAAAGTGAATAGGAGTTTTATATTTAGGTCTTTTGTGAAACTTTAACACCTTCGTGGAAAACATCAAGCACAAGGGAGAAAAATAAAAAAATGAAGGTGAATGGAAAATATAGGTAAGAGATTATTTGCTGTGTTTCAGCCAAAGAAGCTCCTTAAAGCAAGCTACAATACATTACTTTTTATCAATGTGATTTATGTTGTATTTCCCTGAATTAAATGAGCTCAGGCAGAACTACAAACTTCCATAGTCTCACAAAAAGCAAAAGAGGAGAAAGAAGTGTCTCTTTAACACTATTTAATGGGAAAAGTAAATTCCACCCTGGCCTGAGATGTACACTTATCAACATTAAACAAAGCCACCTGTATGTCTCACAAAGTCAGAGTTGTTTTTTGTCTTTAAAATTACTTCAAAAGAGACATGATGGCTATGCAAACAAATCTTCATAAAAATTTGCTTTCGAATAGAATCTTATTGTAAAGACCTGAGAGATGGGGAAAGTGTGGCCACCTCTAGGCAAGCCTGAAGAGTTAGGGAGGGAGACAGACTACAGAAATTAACCAAAAGGAAGAGTGCCTGTTTAGGTTGTTTATGAACTGATCGCTCTTAGCTGTCTCTAAAGTATTAAAAAAAGAGAGAGAACTGCCAAGGTGAAGTATCATTCCATTGAAGGGAACTCATTTATCATTGTGTTTAAGAACTTATGCTGTCAGCCTCGATAAATGAAATGGTCCATTGATATAACTCAAATCACTGATGCGTGGCTCCAATATATAATGCTTAATTAGGTGTACTAGATTAACTTATTTCTCTGTAAAGTGTTTGTGTTTTATGGAATGAGCCATTTAATTAAAAAGACCCAGATAGAACATTGGCTTTTGTCACAGCCAAGCCCTTTGATAACCAGTAAAATTCTCAAACTAAAAAATCAAGTGAAGGAAAATTCAGCTAACAGTTGAGAACATTTTTGTCTCCCTGACATATATGAAGTTCTTTACTTATTTTATATGAGATGTTTTGAAACTATTGTTTGAAAGGTGACTTCTTTCTTTGGTCAGTTCAGGTCTGTAATTTAGTATGTGTAAATTGGCAGAAACTCAGTTACCTCAGCTGGTACTGGCTATAGTGAGCAGAGAAACAAAATTCTCTAGTGCCCGTCCAATTCTAGAACATGTATCTAAGATCAATGTGAATAGTTGCCCTTTTGGAATGCCTTCTCTTTCCATTTACTCTAGAGAAACTATAGACAACAGATAACTACTAGCTCAGACAAGACATCTCATGTACTAATAAAAAAATTCAAGTTAGATAAATACTAATGATACAAACCACTGAAACAAAAACTTCCAAATAAGTTACAGGAGATTTCAAGCTTACAGTGAATAATTACTATTTTTTTTTTCAAAAGGGTTGAGCATAATAGCAATAGAGTATTCAACACCAGGCACATTAATATGGCCACACACACTCATCAGGTTTATGATAAGAAGGAATTTAGAAAGCAGGTTGAAAGGGTAAGCTATCTGATATGCCTTTTCAGATAACAGGATGGAAACATTCCATACATATATATATTTCCTTGTGACTGTTTCCTTATAAAAGCCTTTTAGTAACAAAATCCTGACATCATAATTTTCCTGCTACATAATCCTTATGGTTCACCAGTGTAAATTTAAATTAGAAATCATTAAAAGTTACAGTTGAAGTGAGAGTCACTAATGGCTTTTTTTTAATTAGTAGCCCTCTATATCTGTTTGCAGTAACTGTGACAAAGTCTTATGACAAACAGAAGGAACTGGGATACAGAAACTATGATATTAAACCAGGTTATTTGCCTTTTTAGTACTTCATCCATCTTCAGATTTAGAGACCCTCAGGAAGGCACTTGTATCCACTAGCACCAGTGACGAAATTTTTGGTGGTTGTACTGGCTTAGGATATAAATCCTAGAGAGTAGCAATATGTATCTCTAGGCAACAGAAAAAAGCACCTCAAGTCTCTTCTAGTGAAGCTTTCTGCCCTTTCACAACCTTCAATATTGTTAACTAGGAGGGAAAATATATAATAAAATACAGTAAAAATCAGATGTAAGAGAAATACTTTCTGATTAAAAGGTCAGCCTATAACAGGTAATTTGCATGGATTAAAGCATTTATTTTCTGAAGATGTGTTTTTCTGAAGTTAGATATAAATTCAAAATAATTGATTTTCTAAAAAATATCATAAGGTGTGTCTTCTCACTCACATGTTTCTATCCCTGTACATATTCATTTTATTCATCAGCTTCACTAGAAATATTTAAATTCACAAGTACTCTCTGTTGCTATTAGATTTTACCTGATAGTTTCCTTGGAATTTTATTGTATCATTCAGTCCCTGTGAGTGGAACCTAACTACCAGAGATCAGAAATTCATCCCCATGGAGCAAGTCAGAGGAGGAGTGTAGGCTTTTACTTCTAAAAAAACCTTAGATACGTTTGTACATATATAATTAAATTAAGTCATCCTTAGCAAGGTTTTTCAGTGTTTTGTTTTGGTTTTGGGTTTTTTCACATTTTAAATTAAAAAATCACAATCAAAATGATTGAATGACAGGGAAACTGCTTGGAGGTAATGTTTCTTCAACTACCAATTAATTTTTTGTTTGTTTGTTTATTGTTCTAACTTTTTTTGCAATGGTTCAGTGTAATACCTTTTTTATTGCTGTCCTCAAAGTATAACTTCCACAAAGGAAATTTTGTAGCCAGACCTCCTCCAGCTATTTTCCATCCAGGATCACCATGTTCTGTAGTTATAAAGCTGTGAGAACCACATCTATGGAAACTGTGTAATTTAAAATTATTTAGTTGTTCAGCAGTATTTTGCAATTGAATATAAGTTAAATATTAAGCAGACACCTGTTCTTCAAATAGGGAAGGAAGAGAGAAACATTGGTGTATCAAATGAGCACCAGTGACAATGAAAACAGTTTGACATAAGAAAGCCTAAAACATAAAACTGCAGTCATTTTGTGTTAAAAATGCGTATCTCAAAAACTCAGTTAAAGCTTCCTGCTTAAGATTTAAAATGAACAGATGTATTTTTCAGCTTCTCTGGAACATAGATCATAAACTGAGAAAAATCAGAACTTTCTGTGCTTGCTGAAGTCTCCCTCTTTAAACAAAGAGATTATCAATAAAAAAACAGTGTTCATCTTCAGGCATTTCTTTCAGCTTTTTTTTCTTTCTTAGAAGTATTTTACTCTCATCTTCAGGGGAGCTGTGCTCACTTTTCTTGTTCAGGTGATAATGCCTCCATCGTTGCTCCTCAAACCCTTGAATTTACTTTAACATTTTTTGCAAGACAAAATTGTGTTACCCCTATTTTACAGGTGAAAAACAGAGGCATTGAAAATCTAAGGGAAAGCTCAAAACCTCTCATTAAGTACTTCTTATTTAAGCATTTCAGTATCTCAGGACTGGGATTCAGATTCATCTTAATTTCAGCAAGCAAGATGAAGCTCCTAATTTAGAAACCTATTTATCTTCACTGGATTTTGTTGTCAGCCAACTGAGATAGGTTTCATCTGACTGAACATTTGAATGACCCCCAGAGGACAGTTAAGCTCCTGTATGTGATTTCCTCACTACAATGCCCAGTGTGCAGTGGGGTGAATCTGTGCTTTGATGTGCGGATCCGGGGCACTCAGAATGGCTGTGTAGGTGCCATATGCTTCCTCTCACTAGGAGTATCAGGAAAGCCCCTCTGCTGGGTGCCAGGCACTTTTGAATTCAACCACTCTGGTCACTGCCAGTGGATGTCCAAATGTCATCTGAATGCCAAATCCCTCAACTGCCCAGGAATCAGAGCACACACTCTCCTCCAGGGCTTGTTAAGTAGTCTGACAATGGAGCCTCTGAATTACATTTGTTATTTTTTGTCATCCTTCTTGCCTCAGGGCTGTAGCATTTTGCCACTGCTTCCAAAGAAGCCACCAGTGTCCCTATGCAACCTGCTCTGTAGCCTACTGCTTTGAACACTGTGAAGAGGCATGAGACCAAGGAGGACTGAGAACCAACTGATGTCTTCTGCTTTGCAAGCGCTCTAAGTGGATGCATCTTTGCAGTAGAGGATTTCTTTCTCAGTAACAAAACAGAACAAAACCAAAACAAAAAAAAAAAGACCAACCAAACAAACCAACATACCAAACAAAAACACCAAACAAGAATGACAACTGTCTAAAATGAAAACGATTGCTTGCCACCAATCAAATGATGCCCAGCCAGTCCCAGAGGATTGATCCGCCCCACCACCACCCTTCCCCCTAGTTTATTGATGAGCACGATGCCATATGGTGGGGAATATCCCTTGAGTCAGCTGGTGTCAGTGTCCTGTCTTTGCCCCCTCCCAAGTCCTTGTGCACCCCCAGCCTCCTACCTGACACGCTGGGATGGGGTGAGAAGCAGAAAAGGCCTTGACACAGTGTAAAGGCTGCTCAGCAATAAGTGAAACATCCTGAATCATCAACACTGTTTCTAGCACAAATCCAAAATACAATGCTACACTTACTGCTGTGAAGAAATTTTGCTCCACTCAGGCCAAAACCAGAATATTTTTATTCTAAGTGGATTTTTATGAATGAATGTTTTATGCTCTGTAACATCTCAAATGCTTTTAGTGGAATTCTTTTAACATGTGTGCAAAGTGCATTTATTCAAACAAAAGAGGTTTACTGCATATGAAGCTTTATTTTTGCAAATGTGACATACCCTTAAAATTTGTGGTAATGTTACTGTTATATGCTAAACAAGTATCAGTTTAGTAAGACAGTGAGAAAATTTTCACTGTATTTTTAATGTTAGAGCTATTCTGCTAGTTTCCCATGCGTCATGCAGAGTTCCATATTTAATTGGCACTAATGTGTTAATCAGAAGTGCAAGAAACAAGTTTATGAATGGAAGATTGTTCTGGAGGTTCTAATTTATTTTTCCTATCAGTCATAGCAACAAATGGGAGTATTGCAAAATAATCAAAATTCTCATATATTGAAAATTCCACAGAAAACTGAAGATAATCTTTTCTATTGCTGAAATCTAATCCATTGGAGTCTATCAAACACAAAAACACATATAATTGTCAAATAATCTTTGATGCTAATTTTTTAGAAAGAGTGGCAACTGGGAAACTAGGACAGGGCTTAGAAAAAGGAGAAAAAATATTAATTTCATCATTTTCTTCCTAGAGGTGAGAAGAACAACAATTTTCCATATCCCATGTTCTATGTAGATGACTAATCTGTAGTGTTCTTTGATGTTCTTTAAAATGCTAAGAAAAAGTCTATACAGTCACTCAAAATCACTATAAAGACAGAAAAAACTCTTGCAGTAACCACTGATACCATGGGCAGGCACAGGGCAGTGTCCTTGCTAAAGGTCAGTTCATTTCCAAAGGTTCTGTTCCAGTGGGTCTGAGAGGTCAGTTCCAGCTCACAGCTGAGTAGCAGAGAGCTGCATCTCTCCATAGTGAAGATACAGGGCAGGTTTAGACTCAAATATAGCCTCAAGCTGGTGCATTAAATCTGTGGCCTTGTGTAATTCAGAATTCATTACATTTAATCTGAAGACTCCTGGGAATGGAACTATTATTGTGTAGGGTAAGTAGCCAATAGTCTTTCTCATTCGAGGCATGTTTTTGTGTTTAAATTAACATCCTTGGACACTGTGGAAAGCATCCTGAAACAGGGATCATCTCAGCTGTGTTCTAAGAATCAGCAGTGAGAGCATTCAACAGAGATTTGAGAGAAGTAGGAGTAATCTTTGCTCTCTCTATGTTATTTCCCATTTCTATTTCAGCCCCATGTACAGCCATGTGCAAGACCTTTACTTTTCAATCTAGTTTTCAAATTCTGGAAGGATTTATATTTTGACCAGAAACCATATCCGCTTTTCACACTGATACTTATATTCTCAAGGGAGACACCTAGTTTCAGCTAGTCAAAATTTTCTGATTATGGAACATATCTGGAAACATAAGGCAGTTCTGCTCACAGTATCAGTTTACAGAAGAATTATTAGACAAGTCAGCAGTCAGATTACTTGTAGTCAAAGAGCAGCAGACTCTTAAATCAATATTACTCTCTAGCCTCTTGCTGCTGACACATCATCCTAATTAACACTCAGTTTATTTGCTTTTGTGTGTCCAGTTGTTGAGTTTTCCAGCAGATAGCATTCATGAGGCAGGGAGGAGGAGAGAGGGCTGGGTGGACATGGAAAGAACATCAGGGTGGACCTCCTTTTTCTTCTCACACATGTGATGTGGTGTGCTGCCAGTTGCTTTGGGTCTCCTCTGAAAATCCCTGACACCTGTTGACAATCAGCAACGCACAGAAGTTACCTGTGTCTGGTTACATTGGCCCTGGGCATGTAGCTTTGAGCAGCAAGTGGAGTAATTCATATTACAGAGACTTCATAAAAAAGCATCAATGTCAGCAGTGCTGTCAGCACCTTTCTGATGGTGTCCTGCTCGGCTGGGCTTTAAACAGTTGCCACAACTGTTTCTCCATTGCACTGTACTTACTGTTATTCAGCAATAAATTGAAGCCCATTAGTATGTTTCATGCACAGCCTAAGCTGTAAATGACTTTGCAAGGCAGTGGGGAAACAGGCCTCCTCTGGAAGAATGAAAGGTTTCAAAACTTAATACTCAGTTTTCAACAGAGGCTGTCCAAAAACTTTCCAGCGTTTTCTTTGTGCAAAAGAATAATGACTTCCTCAGAAAGCACATACTGAAAGCACATACCCATAGTTTCTTACTCTGGAATTTTTGGCAGACATCTCCTTCATCACCTACACCTTTAACAGGGTAGACTTTAGGCCAAATTCTATCCTGGTTTATTGGCCAAACTGACATACAGCTCCACAAAATTCATAGGAACTCTGCAGATTTCCTAATGAATAGTGGAATCTCACACTTCAAGTCTATCAAGCCTCCTGGAATTTCCCCAGTTGTGTTTCTGAAATTGCTTTTGATATAATTATTCTCATGTGTGTTCTCATCATTACCTGCCTTGTTCAGCTGGGTGGGAGGCAGCGTCTTGCAGAAGATGTTCCTGCTATCTCCCTGTGGAGCTGAAAAGAACAGTGGTCTGCTTGCCATCCAGAATTTTTATAACTTTGTAACTAGCTTCTTGAAATTAAGTAATTAAACAAAGAAAAATAATGACTTAGATAACTTTGTGTGTTTCTCCCTGAAACAGTCTGTGACTCTTATGGCCTCTCAGTCACTCACTCAGGGCCTCTCCACGGTTCAATCATATATATTGCTGCTGAAGTATAAAGTATTTCAACCATTTGCCAATATGCAACTTGCCTAAAGTGTGTTTACAGATTGTAGGAAAAAACCAATCCTTGAAAGCATGAAGTAAAAAAAGATTATTCTCATTCTGCACCTGCTTAACTGTAAACAACTGAGTGAATCTAGGGATTTCATTAAAGTCTTCAAAACAGTATTACCATATAAAGCATTCAGTAGCAGACTGCAATGCTGAGTTTAGAGCCTGGATTAAAATATTCAGAAGAAAACAGCAGACAGCTGGGAAGGGCAACTCAGAACATGCATGTTAAATTGTAGTTATAACTCCCCTTTTACTGATAAACTTAAGAAGAGCATCTAAGCTAGATGCTTGAAACAGGGCCATTCTACTTTCTTTTGAGAATTTCTAGGTGTTGTATCACAAGACTTTACGTCATTTTTTTGTGTGCAATGGATTCTTGGCACTAAAGAGTCCAAGTCTTGTCCAGTTTCTGCCTCCAAACTCTGTCCTTGGAATTACCACCACAAATTCAGGTAAGTGTTAGAAACTCCACACTAAAAAACCAGAGAAAGGAAGTGAATCATCTTTTGCAACTTTACTGTGTTGATTAATGTTGTTGCTTACTAACTGTAAACTTTTCTAAATAAAAAATAAAGAATCAGGTTTAATAGGAGATGGACGTAGCACAGAGGGACCACAACTCAGTGAGGTTTTATATCTGCTGTTGGAAAATAATCAGTCTTCTCTTAGCCATTTTGGGTTTTATTACCCACATCAGTTCATTCTTCCCTCTCATGCTAGATTTTTTTTCATGTTTAAAAAATTTCTGTATAAAAGACAACAAATGCCTCCCAGTGGAAATACCCACACATGGAAAGCAGCTGATGAAACAGCATCTTACAGAATTAGACACATCTAATGATTGCGTCTATGTCATTCTAAATGGATTTCAAACCCGTGTGCCCTGAAACAGGCCTAAACTAGATATTGTTTCACTTCTTGCCTAACTGTCCTCTGTTTAGCATGCAAGCGCTCAGGGCAAGGAATCAGTCCTCACTGAGTACTTGTAAAATTTATAGTTTGGTAAGACTCTGGGCCACATTCTGATCAGGCAGGCCCTGCAGACTTGGATCACCAAAGTAATTTAATCTCCTTGGTTCCACTGAAGTGCCATCCTTGAGTAGGAATCTACGTCTATAGACATAACATGTATGTTTAAACACGAGGTCTATGTGGCTCTTTTGGCTGTGGGTCTCCAAACAAATTTGACACAGGTTATTTTTCCCTATATATAATGTATACACATTAAGGTTTTCAAAGACACAAGCCAATTGAAATGCAGCCATAATTTCAGAAATCATTGTTTTCTATTTGCTGGGTTACAATATTGAATAAAATGTGTCACATACTCTCCAGGCAGATATCAGTAAGAACATAGCCACTGCCTGGAGATATTACGATCGATAAAACTCAAGACCGCCAAAGGAGTAAGAGCACAAAACAGGAGAAAAATAATAGATATATCCTGCTAAAAGCTGGTCTAATAACATTAGACCAATTTTAAAGCCATTTTATATAACATCTTAAAATTGCATCCAGGCTCTAATATAACTGAAGCTACAGGTTAGATTCACCTTTCATTACAGCAAATAGCAAAATTCCCATTCATTTTAGAACTCCACTGGAGTATTAGGGCAAAGGTTGATGAATGGATGAGTCTTTTCACCTTTTTTTTTTTTCAGAACAGCACAAAAGTCTGATAGTCCAATCATCTTCACCCTGCTCTAAAACTCTGAAGAGTTTTAAAATATTAACTGAACCTTAATTGCCCACATAGCAGTCACACACGTATAGTTTTCTTGTTTCCTTAAATCTGAATACTGACTCAGGTTTGTGCGGGTGGCCAGAGCAGCCTCCCGAGGCAGGTGCTGTCGGGGTGCCTGCAGCACCTCAAGCATCTCCACTTCAGGCTGCTTTGACAACTCCCCGAGCCTGGATGGTGCAATTAAAGCTTCACCAGAGAAAACGAGAGGACGCCTCGCATAGCAGACCCAGCAGGGTTTATTAAGAGAAAATCCAAGGGTCCAGGTGAGGTGAGGGTGAGGAGAGAAACAGGAGCAAGCAGGTACACAAGCTCTGCTGAAGGGACCAGGGGAGAGGAGCCAGGAGCAGGGCTGGGGCCAGGGGACGTAACTCGGACAAAGGTAGGAGGAGACAGGGTGCAATTTATTCAATGGGGAAGGGAGTCAGCGGAGGAGTTAAGGTGGAGTGATATGGGATAAACCAATGGGGGAGGAGAGTGGGAGGGGTCTCTCAAGGAAAGCCAGTGGAGGAACAGGAAGCACAGAACTTTCTGGAACTAGGGGATGAACAGCAGTTGATTGACAAGTGCACATTAGCATGCAAAGAATTATGGGGAATCATGCCAGCCTCTCTCCCTAACTTCAACAGAGGTGTCCTTCCATGGCATTCTAGGTTTGCGTGCTTTCTGGCTCTACCCCAGGGGTTTGAGTATTTGCAATATCAAATTTAGAAACTCAATTACTATTTTCTGTAAAGAAATTTTCCTTTTTTTAGACATGACTAGGAATGATAAGATTTTATTTTCTTTAGGATACTAAAAGTACTGTTTGAGATGGTGTCAGGAAATAAGTGAATTAGATTCCAAGGCCATCAAATTTTGCATGTGCTAGCTTACATTCCTTTCTTTCCCATGCTCTCTAAACTCAGAGCAGTCTCTTCTAGAGAAGTCTCTTCTGGCTGCAGCCATTGCTTGTTACTGACCTCCAGAGTACTGAGAACACCAATTTGCCATCCACAAAGCTATCCAACAGATCTACAGCGACAGGAGAAGACTTATCTAAATGGAGGTAAGTGGGATCAAACCCATCTTGCTACTCGTTTTTCTCAAGACAGAAGGTAAGAAGGTCTGTGGTGCCAAAAATCAGGATGGAGAGAGGAGATGGGCTCATTGAGTGGTATATCTCAAGAGAAAGATCCTCATCACAAATCTCTCATCCCCATATATTGCTTTGCCTGAGCTCGTTTACCTTCGTCTATACTACTTTGGAGAGTTTCCTTCTGCTCCAGAACAAGAATGGACATTCAAGATAGTTTATCTGTCTTCACTTGTTTTAAGGAGCGCTTCCTACCATTTTACATAAGTGATCCTAGCACCTGAATTCCCAGAGCAACTTTCCATTGCCCTCTTTTTCCTCTTCAATCTTCAATTTAAAACTGTACTTATTTCATCAACCTCTTGCCTTATACCAGTACTAGGTTGTAATATTTTCCATGAAATTGCACATTCTGCAGGTCTGGATTAAAAGATGGATTTTCTGTTTACCACAGGGAAGATTTTATTAAAACATTTGTGTTCATCCCTGCATGTCAATGTGTATTTCAAAAGCACAACCTTCCCTGTTCTATTTATTTCTACATAGTAGGCAAAAGGTTTGCTCCCACAAATTGCTCCCAGCCCACTCCAGACTTCACCTCTGCAAGATGGGGACAAAGACCATTATTGTCTTCCTAAGGCGACGAAAGTGCTCTAGTGGTGCAGGAATAGACAGAGCTGAGCCTGTGCAAAGGATTTCAGATTTTTCAAGCTGAGCTCAGAAGCACAGTTAATGAACATTGCTGTCAATGTAATTCATGGGCTTAGTTTCTGTATGACCAAAAGAACTAGAAAGGTTGGAGTAATGTTTTGAATTCCAATGTCAATTGTAATTTATCTTATTTAAAATAGGAAAACCTCCTTCCTGGGTGATCTGAAGAAAATTCTTCACTGGAAATCAGACATGATAATAAATCACTTCTTGGTTTTCTCACATGAATAATTTGTGTCTTGTTATGCAAAGCCTGTAAGCTAATTTAAAGTTGAGAGCAGAAATACACTAATAATCAATGTCTCTCATTTCCAGATTTGCTTTTCAGAGAGGCAAAAACACTGTGTAAGAAATCAAATAGAATACTGGAAGGGTTAGAACAGATATCTGACATTTTAAAGCTTAGCAATTGTAATGCTGCAACACAACAAGCAATATAGCAAATAATGTGATTGGGGCAATGTCACCTTGAGCTTCAGTCCTTCCCTCTGAATTTATATGTATCTTAAAAGGAATCATAGTATATCTTACCTTTACATTGGAAAGGAACTGAATGTATAGCAGACAAGGTCAGGGCACTTTAAACACTGAGTTATAGAAGGGAGAAAATTAACTTTTTTTTTTTTTTTTGTGGACAAGTAATTTTTCAGTCTGATCAGTTCCCTGGTGATTTCCATTGCACAACAGTCAAATACATGTGCCAACACAAGACCAGGAGTGGAAGGGGGCCACATATAAGCAGATGGAGTGAGAGTGGCTCAGGACTGCTTCCGATGGCTCCGCTGGCTCATGTCAGCTGGGAACATACATCAAACTGCATATGAACTGTTGCCTAGTCTCACTTTGGACAAGCTGTGAGAAAGAGTATGACCTTTAGTTGTAAACACAGAAATCTGCCAAGGGATTTTTGCTTCTGGAATATCACATTGTATGGACCAGATTCAGGTGGCCCGTTCCACCAAAATCTTTCCACCATATGTTTCCCATCAGTTGTAATTGCACCCCACTCAGCACCTTACTTAGCCCATCTGAAGGGCTCAAGTGTAGAGTGTCAAAGGTATTGCATTCCATTTTCTGACACGCTCAGGAATACCTGTGAAATAAACATTGCCTGGCTATGTCTCTATTTCCACTGTCAGCCCTACAGCCCACTAAGTCTTCAATGACAGTTTCAGAGGCTCTTCTTTGTCGCTTGTAAAGAGAGAAGTATATTTTCTGGTTGGAAAATAAAGTTTTCAGTAGGTAATTAAGAATTTTTTACTGTATTTAATATCCAGCAGATAATCAGGATGCCATATTTAATATCCAGCAGATAATCAGGATGGCACATAGGGGATAGTGGTGATGTATTGAATGGCTTAGTATTCCAGTTTCTCTGTTTTATACAGTGTGAAGCCTTTGTGGATTATATTACTGAACACTTCAAATTAAAAGTTGAGGAGATGGTACACAATCTGTTAACTATGTGCAGGAGGAAATAGCAGTTTCTGGGATTTATTTTGCGGTTCACTTGTGGTGGGTTTGTTTTTTATTTTCTTTTACCGCTGAATAGTGAAGGGTTTAAAAATACCCTGACTCCAAAAAGCAGTTGGTAAAAATGCTAATAATGTAGAAAGAAAAAAGTCCTCCTTATCTTTTTGAATCATTAGAAACCTGGGGTCTGATTCAGTCATTTTTCTTTCCCCATGTTGCTGATTTCAGCTCACTATTAAAAAAATACATAACTTGCTTCTACTGAATAATCTAATTCTGTTCATACAAATCTGTGCTCAGTTCATTAAAAGATTTTATTTAACATATTTCCTTACACATGTGGAAGACCTGTTTAATTTTGGTACTAAAATTAATTATGAGTCATAACATTGCATACAAAAAGACTTAGAAAGGTAGGTAGCCTTGTAGTCCAAATATTCCAGTTCTGTCTAGGAAATCTTGGTACTAATTTAGATTATGTAACAATTTTATTATTTGTGATTTAGCAAATCCCCTACTCTTGTTGGTTCACATTTATCTTACTTGAGTTAAGTAGATAGTAAATTAAGATGTTATTAAAATTCGCAAGTGACCCTTGCTGACAGAAGAGAGAGGCTAGGATGCAAAGTACAGACGTACATAGGCACATATTTGTTGATGTGTATCAGGTGTCCCTGCCAAATTTAAGCACCTTGATTATAGTTTTAGGTAGGATTCTCATACACTTCAAATGTTGAGGTAAACATGATTTGACTGATCACTCACACTCTTGCTACCCGTTATTAATATTGGCAAAACTTTGCAAAGCAGCCATATTTCTGCAGCACTTTTGCTGCTTGTCTACAGACCCAGACATACCTGGAGTCATTTTCTATATGATTGCTAGTCTATGATGCCAGATGATGCTGGGAGGGTTTCAAAGACTTGTTAGAGAAACAGCAATAGTGTGGCCAGCAGGACCAGGGCAGTGATCGTTCCCTTGTATTTGGTACTCATGAGGCCACACCTCAAATCCTATGTTCAGTTCTGGGTCCCTAAATGCAAGAAAGGCATTGAGGGGCTGGAGCATGTCCAGAGAAGGGCAATAGAGCTGGGGAAGGGTCTGGAGCAGAAGTGTGATGCAGAGCAGCTGAGGGTGCTGGGGGTGTTTTGCCTGGAGAAAAAGAGGCTTGGAGGAACCTTATTGCTCTCTATAGCTGCTTGAAAGGAGGGTGTAGCCAGGTGGGGATCAGTCTCTTCTGTCAAGTAACAAACAATTGGACACAAGAAAAACACCTCAAGTTGTGCCAGGAGAGATTTAGATTGGATATTAGGGAAAATGTTTTCAGTAAAAGTTTTCTCAAGACTTGGAGCAGGCTGTCCAGGGTAATGGTTGACTCACCATCCCTGAAGCTATTTCTAAGACGTGGCACTTGGGCAGATGGATTAGTAGTGAACTTGGCGGTGATGGGTTAAAGATTTTACTCAAGGGTTTAGAGGTGTTTTCTAACCTAAATGATTCCATGACTCTAGAGCGACTATGGTGCTAGTATTACCTTGGTTTCCAGGGATGTCCTTTGTCCTTCATGGGCCTCTATAAGCTTCCAAGAAACAGTGATGTCCTTATTTACAGAGTTGGTCTGACCTTCAGGTTTTTTTACTTAAGGATGAAACATATCAAATTTCACTACCTCTTTACAGTACACTGGATAATGTGGACTAATTTATCTTAACAAAGTTAGTACACTATCATCCTACAAAGACTGATTGATAGAGATTTTTCATAACAAAGGCTGGCACAGATTGCAAAGTCAGTGGAGAAGACAGACTTTCAGTGGGTGCTCACATCTCAAATCTTCTGAAGTGACCTATGAAGGTGCCATTTCCTTTCTGTTGACAGCAGGGGATGAATGTGAGTGTGTACCTAATGACAGCACCTTCAAACTGACTGTATACCCTTGAATAGTTCCTATCACAGAGAACCTGAACTGGTTCTTAATGAGAAGAGGTGGCTTTTTACGGGCAGCTGTTTTGAATCTCCATTCAGTGAAGTCCTTCTCTAGTCACCTTTGTGTGTTTTAGGAAGTATCACGTGCTGTGCGCTGTATATGAAATATGTGTATCTTTTTCCATACACCTTTATGGCAACACACATTTTTTCTCTCAGAGAGAAAAAGTAAGGTGTGGCCAAGAATATTAATTATCATCTAATAAGGCATAAACTTACTTCCTCATTCATATTTATCACTACTATATTTCAGTAATGCAGGTTGTTATGCAATTCTGTTCATGAATATCAGATGAGAATAAATTAGACAGTGGGATTTATCTGACATAGTATTAAACATCTGCAGTGTTAGCAGACGTGTTGATGTAAATTAATAATTCTCAGCTACTTCCTTTAATACAAATGAAATTAAAATAGGCTTGCCTGTAGTGAGCCATGTGAACTTCTTTTGCACTGTATCCTACTCAGAAAGTTCATCTTCTCCACTGAACTGGGAGTGACTAGCTTAGGTGTAGATATTTCCAGTATGGACGTCTATATCTAGTGAGACTCATGCTATCCAAAATGAGTGAAATGTTGAGATCTGTGGTTCCTTCTTACTCAGATTTTGACAGGTCAACTCCAATACACATATGCCACACAATATTCCATACTCCATACAGTGTGCTTGTCAGGTCTAATATATCAACCTCACAGTCTTCTATATCACTATCCTTACTCGACATGGTCTGCTTGCTGGTAGGAAAAGGTGATCGTGTCTTTTCTGCCTGATTTCTCTCATGAGATTATCTGTCAAAAAGCAGTTAGCTTGAAAGCTGAGCAGTTTGGGACGTTTCTACCTCCTGAGTCATTACCTAAATGTTTTTGAAACAACGACTTTACTGTCTCTCACCTGTTATTTTTTAAGCTTTTGGCACTTTCTCATGCCTGATGTTTCAAATGAAGTTTGGAAATCCCTGTAATGTATTTAAACATCAGGGCAATGTAGCCATTGGTGGACACTTTCCTACCTGGACTACACAGATAAATGGCTTGTGACTCCAAGATGAGATTGATCAGTCTTCACAGCTTGATTTTGGATGGATCTGTGCTGTGCATCATGCTGGACTAGATGGAACATTTACATTATATTACCCAGTGCTTGGCAGAGATATCCAATTGAACCCTGCATGCAGGACAGCATTAATTCATCACAGCAGATAAGTTAATTACCCTGGTCTGCTGGCAATGCTAATTAACCAGGGCACAGAGACGCACTTACTTGGTTATTTCTCTTCTATTTCCAGAGCTAGCTTGCCTGGCATAGCTCATAAATTTATACACTTCTATCCTTAGCCTAAAGGAGATGTGCCCTGGAGTGTCCTGGATCATAATGAGTGTCATTTCCTTAGTAGCCTCTTTAATTTCAGTGGGTTATAAATCCATTAAAAGTATCCAAATATACCTGTGCTTGCTCATAACAGAAAAACATTTTGTTCTTCCTGCTACCCAAAAAACCTGTTTGGCTATGGGGACAATCACCTTTTCCTTGGAGAAGCTCGTCTAAGACTAGATAGAAACTTACAACAGTTAGCCATTTTAGCTCAAATCATTTATTATTTTTTAGTAAGAAAGCCTTTATAAAAATTTGCATTTTACAGAACTAAACATTAGCAGTAGGGTAAATTAATTTTTTTTATTTGCATTACTAAACATCAAATATACAGCTGGGGACTAAGACGCTGTTGTGCAAGGAGCTGTCTGACAAAAATAGAGAGAGACAGTTTTTGTCTTAAGGGAGCCTGTACTTGAATAGCCAAGAAAGATAAAAGAGAAACAGAGACTGAGGATGAAATAACTCACCTAAGCTCATACAGCAGATCAAGGACAGAGCTGTATTTTACTTCTCCTTCCAAATGTTCTCTGTCTTTCTTTATGTACCTTTTTTGCAAGACACTAAATTAATTCATTGATTTTAAAACTCCATGTGAATTTTGGGCTCAGGAGTCACATGACAAACTCAGAGACTAAAATCTTCTCAACAGCTGCAAGAAGAAGTAAATTCAAAGTTGCTTGTCAAATGCAAGCCTGCTGCTTGGAGCTCTAAGCTGTCTGGGGCTGTGTGTGGATTGTCTCCACATCACGCTGACCTGCTGATTAAGCAACACATATGCGGTTGAGTCTGTTCAGACATTGAGACACACAGAAAGCTTGTCATGTGGAAAGCTCTAGAAAAGCAGGGAAGAGAAACAGATCCAAATCTCACATTTACTTCATATTTTAGCACCAATTCAACTTACTTCTCTCCAGAGCATTAAAAGTGAGTGCTGACTTCTCAATGGCTGGCTCAGGATGTACATTGGAATTGTTCCTGAAGCTTCTTCCCATTGGCTCCAGACAACCACAGAAAACAAAGGTGAGCCCATTTTGTGTACAGGCAGCATATTCCCAGTTGGTCAGAGCTTCATTCTCTTTGAGAGTGATTGATTTAGTGAGAAATGTGTGTTTATAAAGGTGAAGATATGACTCATGGCAAGGAAAATCCTAAACATCTGACCTTGTTATATAATCTTTCCTATTCCTTAGTTTCATATGGCTGAAGACCAAGGAGGATTAATAAAGTAGGAGCAAGGGGGGCGCCCGGTGTCAACCATTACAGAATTAAATACAAAACAAAAGTGATTTTAAAAGCCAGGATGATGCCCAACTGCTCAAATGCCCAAATCATGCAGTGGAATAAGCATTTTGCTGTCAGATTGTGCCTGTCGCAAGCCATCAAACATCCTCTACTTACATCCATACAGAAGCCAGCCATGTAGTCTCAGATCACTATCCTCTGTCCCTCCAGAAAAAGAGAAAGTGCATGGGTATCAATGCTCTCTGGCCAAAATACTTTGAAAATCTACCTCTTCATCTCTCTTTTTAGTTTACTACAAGATTCATCAGAGGAACTGATAGAGTTTTTCTATTAAACTTAAGCACCATAAAAAAAACAGGGAACATGGAAGTACTGAAGAAGTTGTATATAGACTTTATAGATTCACATATATTTATGTCTAAGAGTGTGGGAATCTATAAAAGCAGAGGGTTTTGGGAAAGTTGCAAAAGACAGGCCTTAGAGAGCAGAACTGTGACCAGAGCTAAGCAGTAGCTGTAAGATTGGTTAGCAGAAAAATTATGTAAGAAGTAGAAAAGTAAAGATAAATAGAACAATGTGTATTAACGCTTGTGTAGAAAAACTCCATAAGCTGCAGAAAAGTATATCTAGTGAAACATTAGGAAGTTCTAAGCTTAATACTGGAGCTCTGTGCATTGTGTTTTAAGGCTCACAAGCAGGTACTGTATTCAAAATAAGCAAGCATTGTTTAAAGAGAAGGTACGTGTGCTCATAGCGATTGGATAGAGCTACTGTCAATATGCTTCTGCTTTGTGTGATTGGTCAAAAAACTTGTAAAGTTGTAACATTAAGTTCTTGGTCTGCTGCCTGGGATGTGAGCTGATGGCATCTTCCCATTGTCATAACCATGTAATGAGAGTGATGCTGGAAAATAAAACAGCTCAAGGCACGTTCCTAGCAGTCCCGTCCCGTTCGTGATTTGTACACAGCCCCCAACCAGCAACAGAAGGATGCGTACTTAGCTCCAAACACTATCAACATTGGTTGTTCACTCTCTCAGACACCTCTCATTTGCTAGCTGCCGCCCACATCTGCAACTGAGCTGTTTTCTGGAGCATGTGCTCTTCATAATGGTGATCTCTCATGCCACAGCTGAGTTAGCTCAGCTTTCTGCTTCCAAAGCCTGTCAGCCAACATGCATCTTGATTTAAAGCCTGGGATTTCCCAGTGCTGCTTAGCCTTGCCCTGTGTACTTCACTGAGATAGGGACTTTGTTTACTTCCTGCAGGCTGATTAGGCTCTCTGTCAATTCAGTGTCAAGCAGCTTATTCTCCTCGTAAATTGCAATGCATAACCAAACCTTCCTGGACATAAACCCCACATCAGCCCTGCTGGGACTTCACACAGGCACAGCAGCTTTATTTACATGTTTTTTTTTAAAGTCAGATCAAGTCCTTAGCCTAAGCAATAGGTTTTGAATCATATTCTTCATGGTAGTAAGAGTATTTGATATGCCTTCTGTGGACATATGCTTAGTCTGACAGATCGGTCTAATTTGGATCAGATGAAGGTCCTTTATGTATTTGGAAATCTTACAGAACTCCTTCCTTGCCAAGTAGTTTTCAATAGACCTTTCACCATAAAGGAGCATGTTATAAAAATATTTCTATGCTCTCAATTCTGGGCATGTTCAAAAGCTGGCACAAGAATGGTGGTGGCTCAGTAGTTGTATGAATCAGTGATTTATATGGAGAAAAAGATCAATTATTTAAATCTTTTCAGGAATGTATGAAAATGTTACCATGAAAGCAGGGATGACCATTTAGATAGCTTTCCTGTAGGGGAAAAATAAAAGTAGAAGCAATAATAATGAAAGCAGTGAAGAGACATGGAATAAAATTTTTAGGAAAACTGTCTGCCATCCAGAGGGACTTGGACAAGTTCAAGAGATGGAGTCATAAGAATTTCATGGGGTTCAACAAGGCCGAGTGCAAGGTCCTGCACATGGGTCACGGCAGCCCCCTGTACCAACACAGGCTGGGGGATGAACAGATCAGAGGAGCCCTGCCCAGGAGAACTTGGGGGTGCTGCTGGATGAGAGGCTGGACATGACCCAGCAATGTGTACTTGCAGCCCAAAAATTCAATCCTGGGCTGCATCCATCAGGATGAGAGAAGGGATTCTGCCCCTCTGCTCTGCCCTTGAAGGACTCCACCTGGAGCCCTGTATCCAACTCTGGGTTCCCAACATAAAAAAGACATGGGTCTGTCAGAAAGTGTCCAGAGGAGGCCACCCAGATGACCTGTCCTGTAAAGACAGGCTGATATAGGACAAACAGTAATGGTTTAAAAATAGTTTTTTAAGCATTTTTTTAATGTTGTAGGGATTTTAACGGTTTTAAAAGAGGGTTGATTTACATTAAATATAATATAAGAAATAAGTGTTTCACAATGAAGGCTATAAAAAACTGAAACAAGTTACAGAAGTCATGGATACCCCATTCCTGGAAGTGTTCAAGGTCAGGTTGGATGGGGCTCTAAGGAACCTGGTCTAGTAGAAGGTGCTCCTTCCAATCCATAACATTTTATGATTCTATGACAATATTCTATATTCTGTGTAATAAAGGCAAGAATTTTTTTAGAGGAGCTTGTATATAAAATAATGAAAGTTAGAATGAAGAGAGAAAAACAGGTAAAAAACTAAGAGATTCCCTTGCAGACAAATCACCATGTACTAATAAGCTAGAAACCAAAATGCGAAAAACAAAATAAATATGTGGTAGCCAACATGTCCTAAGGCAGAAGAGTTAGAGATGTGGTATCTCCTTCTAAATCAAAATAAAAATGAAAAAAAAATGTACAGACTTCACAAAGTCAGTCGGGGAACCAAAGAAGAATTTTTAAGCAGAAAATAACATTCAATTTTCCTCAGCTCTGTCAGCTGGTCTGGAAAAATATGTCCCTCTCCCTTAAAAGCTTTCATTTAAAAATAAAAACAGATGTGGTTCTCAAACAAATTACATTTCTTTCATGTCCATCCAAGATGCAGGTTTCAGGAATGTCTGAAACAGCAAATCATCTAAAAAACACCTTCCTGAAACTACAGAAAAAACCCCAGATCTCTGCTAACCCCGCCCTCCTTGTGCCACAGAAAGAGGTTATTATGCATAAATGTACTCATGCAAAAGACTACCCCTTCTCTTGTTACTCAGCAGAAACAGGTTAACATTGGATACAAGATAGAACGTGCATAAAGAGGTAGTACTCCTGACTTATTCAAACCACCTGTCTAAGAATTTAAATTAATAAAAGGAGGAAAAGAATCAGAATGAACATAAAAGAAAGAACATCCCTTTATATCACCACATGATGTTGGGCTCTTACGATGAGAGGATATTACAATTCACTTAATAAAATGTCTGTCGAGTCACACTGAAGTAGCAAAAGGCAGACAGCTATTGCAAGTGTGGATGCTGTTCTGCAATTATAAAAAGTACAATCTGGTTTTGGCTTCTTTAGTTTCCAGCTAAATATAAGAAAACAAACACCCACTTCCTTATGTATATTGCTGCCTTGTTCTCAAATATACAGACAAGCACTGCAATCTTATGCCTCTTTTTTTTTTCCTGAAAGAGCTGCTAATTTACAGTCTGGGTTTTTGGAGAGTTGTTTTTGGTTTTTTTTTTTTTCAGTTTCTTCATGTCACATAGATCCCTGTTTAAGATCTGTGCTCTTCCAAGCTAGTATTTATCACTTACTCTTCCAGGCTAGTAGGACCTACATGTAAGCTAGGGTTTGTACATGCTTAATATTTAATTCTTGGGAAAACTAGCAGAAACTGCACATTTTCTCAACATACCAAGGATTAGGTTTGTAATAAAACTTTCTTCCCAAAACTGATGAGCAGAAAATTAAGCCTGTAGAAATATACATTTGCCACTTCACTGGTGTCCTGTTGAGTCAATTTTCTTAGGGATTGCTTGGAAAAATCTTGTCCATCTGTTACATTTTTATCCAGCACAGAAAGCGTTCTTTTAAAGTATTATTTTATATTTTCTTTAATAAAGCATGAAGTGTCAAGCAAATTGTAGCAAGTCTTCAAACTGCTGTAGGACCACCTGGGTAGCAATGAAGAACTGAAAAGTATCAGGGTCACTGCTTTATTTTCTGTTGTCTTGTCTTGACAGTCTTGGCTGATTTCAAGTTTTATATAGTCTGGTTATGGAAAAATGCAAGGCATGTGCCTACACGTATATTTTTGTGTTTGTGCTCTTGTCTGTATTTTTATTTACCCATTCAAATCAAAGAACAATGGTGCTGCAGCATTCCGAACAAACTCTGAAACTGAGGAGCCCTGCAAAAAGATGACCAGAAAAATGAAGTTGTATGTTTGCAAGAGTATGTACTGCAGCAGCAAGTTTGTCAACAACTGTGTAAAAATAAAAATAAAACTAGCTACTACTTCCTTTGCACAAGCACATCTGTGATGGAGATTATAGGAAGAGTTTAAAGACAGAGGAAGATACAATAGCAAAGCACAATTCGCTTTCCTATCTCCAGTAGATGATGCACCCATTTAATTAGTTCCAAGTCTCTACCAATTACATGTTTTGCTTTATTCTGAACAAACAATAGCATCCTCCTGGAATAATCACACTTGGGTGAAGCTTCAGGAATGAAATAGTGCAAAAAGGGATTTGAAATACACAGTAAGTGCAAACACAGAACACGAAACTCCAGAGCATAGCTGGGGGATTCCTGGCAACAGGGGAAGTATACAAAGTCATATTAGAAAAGTGGTGTGAAGGAATCTTTCCTAGGGATCCTGTGGAGTTTGCTTATGTCCACAAAAGATTATAAGAAAGAAAAAAAACTACCCTGAAAGGACAAAATGTGTAGGCAAAGGGGACAGATTTCTTTTAACCATTTAATTACATCTGTCTCAGTCCAAGTATCCTCTACGTAAAGAGTTATGTCATGGTAGCTTGTTATTTTGTGTTCCAATAACAGAAAAATCCTTAGAGATTAGCAATATTTGGTGCTTCTTGGCACACACGTCTCAGAAGTTAGAAGTCATTTCATCTCAAAGGCTTTAGGCAGCCCAACATCAAACACACTGTGTGCCCTCCTTTCCATGAGCCATTTAGAGAAGAGATTGGAGGGACCAGGCATTCAAAGAAACACTTCTTTCTAAATGGATATTAAAAGAATTCACAGAGCATGAGATTATGGGACTTGCAAATGAGAACATTTATTCTGGGAAAAAGTCTTAGGAGCTTATCCACTAATGCAAAGACATATAAATCACCATTTCAGATAATAAAAGCAGGGTTTGGTTAAAAATACTGCCATGCCACCTACAGTCTGTCAAATGCAGACTTCAAACTTCAGAGAAATAATGTCCTTTAGAAGGCATCTAAGTTGACTAACTTGGGTTTAGACAGCTTCATTTGGCCAGGTGAATCTCACCTCACCTCACCTAGCTTGCTCATGAGTACAAAAATTGCTGCTTCAAATGCTGCAAATGGAAAGTTGTTTATCAGAAAAGTTGTTGGTTTTTTTTTCTCCAGTGCCAAATACTTAAACTGGTTTATTCTCTGAAGGCTGAATTGAAGAAACAGCAGATGAAGTGGTTTCTTCCTGATTCTGAGAAGCTTACCTGTTTTAAAATGTGTGTTATAGCAAGAGCTAATAGAAGGTTTTTCATCAAAACCACTTCCCTCTGAAAATCCTGTTGCCTTAAATCAAAACATTTTTTCTTTAGGTTTCTTGGCACAAATAAAATCTCCATCAAGAATGAGTCTATATCAAAATACAAGACCAAAAAATGAAAAAAGCAGCATCAGTATTCCAAGTGACTCTAATTCAAAATACAGAATAAAGATTTGTTCCATACATGTACTACATAGCCCAAATGGGTATCATTGGGTACTATGGCACCCTAGTTATTCTTTGGTAGGAAATTTCCAAATGTTTGAGGTTTTTCTTATACCTTAACAAAATAAAATTTTTAAAAAGGTGAAAGAAATGTTTATTGGCTAGCTGTACATATAACATAGAAAACATTGGCTGTGATAAAACTTAATTAACATGAGTTAAATTTTGATTGAGGAGTACTTGCAATTAATGGCTTATAAACAATCCAGAAAGAAAAAAAGTGTTTATCAAAAATATTGAGAAAATTAATTTATTTAGAAGTTCAAATAAAATCACAGGCTGCTCATTAACAATTCATGAACATCAAAAAGACTGAATTAATTCTATGAAGGACTTGATATTAGTTGTTATTATCGCCTTACTTCCAAAAGAGTGTGATTGTTCTAGAACAATCCTGGTCAAGTAGTTCATTCTTACACCCTCAGCTGCAAGCAATCAAAAATTAGTTTTGGACCCAGCCCAAAATCCCAACCCAATATAATAAAAAATGCTACCAATCTTTCTGACTTTACCCAGCCTCTCAAAATTTCACAGAATTCAGAGGACCCATAAGAGTGTTATTATAAAACTAAATAAAATTAAATTCAAAAACATCTTTCCTAGCCACTTTCATTTACATTCCAGCAAAATAATTAGTTATTTTATAATTCTTAGAAATTAATTTAAACCAACTTAGTCTCTCTCCACTAGTAGTCAATAGGAGTTTACTGTGGTTTGTTACAAAAATTATCTCTCGTATGTTCTACTGCTTTTTGGCTTTTTAGTAAAACTCAATTGATGGCATAGGAGGAGTAGGACAATACGGAGTGCTTACAACAGTGAATTCATAGAAGTTTGAATACAGCACCATGTTTAGATATACACATGCATTCTTACAAGCCTACGCTTTTATCTAGACTTATGAAGATACCTTGCTGTACTGTATTCTCTCAGAACCTTGTAGAGGGATCATTTAAAGCGATCTAGAACTAAATATTGCCTCACTGGAGAGAAGCCCCATCCTCTGGAGTGTTCACAGCCAGGATTGATGAGGCCCTGAGCAACTTGATCTGGTGGGTGGTATCCCTTCCATGGCAGAGAAGTTGGTACAAGATGATCTTCAAGGTCCCTCCCAAACCAAACCATTCCATGATTCTAGGATCCAAGGGGAGCTTACTACCTCTGTTAATTAACTTAACTCTTCTAAGATGGTCTTGGATGTCCAGTCCATGATGAACACCCCTTGAAACCCTCTCTCCAAAATTTCAGATGCTCCACAACACAGTTCTGTGCAGACTCATGCATCACATCCCTCATCCTGCCCACATATCCATTGACCAGGATCCTGAGATTCAATGCTTGGGAGAAGGATCTCAGAGCCCTCACTGAAACTTCCTATGTGTCTTCTCCTGAGCTAAAGCCCAGCATTTCATTCTGATTCCAAAGAGACCAACAACTAATTATAAAATCTTTTGCTTCTAGCCCAGTCTTTGTTTCAGAATAATTCTTTTCTCCAGCATTTAAATTGACTGGCAGTTGTTCCATCTGTTCTAACATTGAGCTATGGGACCTATTATTACAAATTAGAGTTTTCAACCAAAACCCTGTCCCTGAAAGATTTATATTCAGCACCAGCATGTTTCTGATTTGATCATTCTGTCTTTTCCCCTTCCTTTCTCCCTTTTATCTCCTGTAAACAATCTATGGGTTCACATTGATTATAATAAAAACACGTTTTTACAATGACCTTGCAGTGCCTCTACAGAGAGGAGCTGTTAACAGCTACTACTTCCCCAGAGTTATAAAGAAGTAAAGAAGCTGTTTCTAGTCCAGACTTCATTGTCACTGCTCAGCCGATCCATGGACGTGCAGCGCAGGCTGGCTTCCTTTCCCAGGAGATCCCATATAACATCCAAACTCATTGCCTCTGACCTGTAGAAAGAATTATGACTAATCAGCTGCATTAAAGTAACAGAGAAATTGTGTAGCTGTATCTTAATACAGCTATAGTAATAGTTCCTATTTATATATAGTACTGTATAAATAGTTCCTATTTATACAATAATAGTTCCTATTTATATGCACTGATAACCATGGCTATTTTTACTCCTTTTACTTAGGGAAAGACAAAAAAAACCAAACGCAAAACCCCAGAAGCCTCTATGCTTTTTGCACAACATATTTTCACAAAAGTATCGGCCCCAACAGTCAGCGAGTGAGCATAAAATATCATTTGAATGGCTGTGGAAAATAATCCGACCTTCCAAGGTAACCTAAAAAAAAAAGTAGAGGAACTGTGTTCAACCCCACAAAATAGCCTTTGAAGAGATAATGTCTGCATTAAATAAAAAAATTAATCATTGAGATACTCATATCTTACTCTGGATAAGGGTTTGAGGACTAAGACAAACATATGGATCAAAAGTTTTCATCATGGTTGAATCATGCTTTTTATACAGCATGGCCAGTAGATTCCTTCCTATATCACTTACAAAGGAGCTTGTTCATTCTGAATATGAGAGCAGAGGTCACTCAATAGGATCTGACAAATCCTACATGCTTGTGAATGAATGTTTAGGATGACATGCCAAGATCACATGCATTAAATCTAGGTGTCAAAGTAAAATATAACATTTTTTCATGCGCTGTACATGCTTAATTTTCCTTGATATTTTTGAATTGAAGAACAGTGAAAATCAATTCATTTATTACAGGTGTTAAATATAAACATGGGGCATTTAATATTAGCAGTTATTATTAAAAGAAGGAACTTTAATGTCTGTCAGGCCCTCTGGCTAAAGAATCTCTAAAGTACCTCCCAAAGTCATAAAAAGTTTCCAGTCTTCCAGCAGGCATTTATCATTCTCATTAGATGAGCCTTCCTGAAGCCAGATGGTCCTTTCCAGAATGAAAAACACAAACGGAACAATCAAAGTGACTGTACCCAGCAAACAACCAAGCTACATTTCATAGCTCATGTGTGTGCAGATTTCTTCTGTCAGCAAGAAGGATGGTTCTTCCTGAAACCACGTGGGATTTAAACTACATAGAGCATTCTTGATCATACTTCTCAGCAGTGAATGTGCTGCAGTGCAACTGTACCTCCTGCAGAGACACACATACACACAGAAGAGTCCAGAACTGAGAGTGGTTTTAGTTAGCTGTTTCTAAAACAAAAAAAAAATCATGGCCCTGCTTTACCTCAGAGAAACCAATGATGAGCAATTTGCAGCTACAAAGAGCCACCAAGGTCACTTCAGCAGGAGCCTGTTAACTACAAAAGAGGTGAGAGATTGCATCAGCTCTTACACCTGAATTCCCCTAGAGTTTTCATTAAGCATGGACTGTCCTGTGCTAATTAGTTTATAGGAAGTACTTTAATTTTGATCTCTCTGTCTCATTCCATCTATCTATTGATGATTACAGAAAAACTTATAGTATAAAAAACAAAACAAAGGGCTTCCAGACAATAGTACAGGAACACATACAGAAGACCTTAATCTCTCATGAAGATCCAAGTGGAAGCCACCACTCTGTGCTAAGCTTTCTAGCTCTCCATATGGGATCCCTTGATTTTTTTAAATCTTCTACTAACTCCACTAGTCCCTTCTTCATTTCAGTTTCCTTGAAATCCTCTTTGCACTCTCTGAAGTTAAATGACACTTCCTCAGATGAAGAATAACATCAGAAACTTCTAATATCTAATCTCTAATCCCTATTATCTTTTAATTTATAAACAGACTAGTAATGTCGCATTAGAGAAAAGCCCATTATTCTAACCTCTATTTCATGTCAGGGATGAAATATGTGTAGCACTCTGTGAACTGGCTCTTTTAAATACACAGAAATTAATAAATTTATTTAGTTAAAGAAACAGGGTATAATAGCCATTTATAACATGAAATACTTTATTTTCTTTCTTTTATAGTCAGGTATTTCCAGTTTTGGAAATGTCAACAGTGCAATCCAAAGGTACTGCACTTGTTATCTGTGAGATGGAATTTAACAATGCTGTATCAAAGAAAAATGAAACAAGGGCAAGAAAAAAGCCAACTTTGAAGACATAAAAAAAACACTAAAAGAAAGCGAAAAAAAAATCAATGCAGATTTGCTCAAGAAATTGAAAGGTATTGCTGAAATGTTGTTGCACTGGATAAGTCTCTTCACACCCATCTTCTCACTTTATCATTTAGCAAATATAATAAATGTTGTCTATCCTACTCAGGGTACATGAAGGTCCATCCACTTTTTCATTTCTTTTTTTTCCTATTGATGCTCAGAAATTTTCACAGGCAAAGAGCTAAGGATTTTGGACTGGAAGAGGTTTTGAAAAAGGAAAAATGCTTGAGGAGAAAAAGATAAGTTCATGGGTTAGACATGCTTCATATAATTTCATTAACTAACACTGAAAAGTCAGAAAACCAGAACAATCAACAACAAGAAAAAAACATCAAAATGTCAAGGAATATATATATTTTCAGCTTTTTTATTAAAGACCCTTAATTTTCCAAGAGTTCTAGGGGGAAAACCATGCCAAGAAAGATTGCCATGTAAAAACAAAAGATATATATATATATATATATATAAAACAGTAAAATCTGTGTGGGGAATGTCTAAATGAACAGCAGATCTAACGTGACACTGGAGGAACGGAGAATATTAAAGAAAAAATACAAACAGGTTTGGGTTATTCAAAAAACAATAAAAAGGAGACTGATAGTAACAATAACTGCTATGCTGTTGTGAGTGACTCAGAGCCCTTGGCTGTTCAGATCCATCCATCCAGACCTCCAGCAAGGACTTTATAGTCCCTTTTAACTTTTCAGGAGAATTTGGTCCTCATAAATAAAATACAAAAGAAAAGAGACTGCAGAAAAATTAGGTAATTGATTCAGAGGGAACAAATAAAAACATAGCCTAAAAGGAGTAGTCCAAACCCAAGAAATCTATAAGCACCACGAAGGTTTTGGAAGAAATATTATATTAGGATCCCAGATAAAATATGTGCCATAATTCAAAAGGAAAACAAAGGAATCTAATAACATTCTGCATGGCTCAACGGGAAAGTTAAGGAGGCTGCCACAGGGAAAAGGTCAACAGTTAAAATATTGAAAGCTCACTCAAATAAGGGAAACAGGTCAAAAGGAAAACAGGTCATTTGGAGGGTTAGGACTGCAGAGCATGCCCAGGGTGGCTTTTTTTTGATGGTCACATATTCATGGAATACTTCAAGAGGGCCGTGCAGGTGAGTTAATCAATGGAACTGCTTGATGAACAAAGTATGAAAAAGAGTATCAGGGAACATAATTCCACAGTGAAAAAGCTGAGTGAACTCTTACCATCAGCCTTTCCCATCCTACGCAGAGGAAATACCTTCATATCTTATTTTTCCTGTAGTCAATAGGTCACAGAGGCTTGACACGTTACAGGCAAATGCATGAAGTGTTTTAAACCCCACAGGCAACTAAGACATCACCAGGACTGGACGGCATTCACCTGAGAGAACCGAAGAAACTGTGAAATTGCAGAACCACAGCTGGTACATGTCAAATACAGCACAGATAGAATTCCCCTAGAGCACTAGAGGAATGGTGGGGTGCCAAGGTCATTTGTCCAGAGAAAAGGGTCAGGCAGGGTCTAGTAAGCACAGGCTGCCAAGTCTGACCTCCAGCCTTAGCATGACAGGAGAGTCTGTAACAGAGTGAAAGGTCACAGACCCAAGACAGCCTGGTGGGAAAGTCTCAGCGCAGCACTCGTGAAGGGAATTCCTGACTTGGTTTAATGGCTGTGTCTCTAAGCTGATCCAACCAACATCCTAGGTTTGGTTGGCCGGGAAGATTTTGGGAAGGTTCTTTCTGGAAAGACCATCAAAGAAGCAATGATAAGAGGTTAAAGAAAAAGCCCTTTTATGGATGTGAAATTGTTTAAAAGGTGGGAACCAAAAGGCAGGGGGTCAACGGTATTTTTGCAGAGTGGAGAAAAGGGATCCGCTATACGGGACCAAAAAGCAGCAGGTACCATCAGAAAGGCCTCTGAGAACAAAACACAAAATTTTATGTCTCCACTTGTGGCAGTCACATTTTCTGGAAAAATCCCTTTGCCCAGGATTTTTCTCCTGGGAAGCTGAGAAGCCTCAGAGAAAAAGGAAAACAATAATTTTCTGATTTGCTTCTCCCGTGTTTTGCTCCTTTGGAAGGAGTTTGGAGCTTGTTTATCCAACATGTGAATGGTTCCATTGGTTTCATGTGAATTATTTTGACTCAATGACCAATCAGGGCCAGGCTGTGTCGAGGCTCTGGAAAGAGTCAGGAGTTTTCATAGTTGGCTTTTGAGCATTCTGTCTGTGTCCTTTCTGCCTTCTTCAGTGTAGTTTAGTTTAGCATTCTTTAATATAACACAGTATCATGAAAGAATAAATCAGCCTGCTGAGAACGTGGAGTCGGATTCATCATTCCTGCCTGCCACAGGGCACCCCAAAAATGCAATCAGCTTTCACCTCAGAAACCTCGAAAATATTATTGCAAGTATAGTCAGAAAAAAATGCATTTAACAGAGTTGCCAGATGTCTCATTTTTAGGAGCCTGCTTTTCCATAAAATAATTTTATTTTTTTTAAAAGAAGGCATGACAAAAGGAAGACTACTCTGGTGCTTTCCTCCTTACAGGACAATAATTCATAGAAATAAAGAAGCCAAAAATATATTTGATTTCCAAACATGCACTGGGCCATGCTGCCCAAAATGGGAGCTTTTTAAAGGAAAACAAACCCCCCTAAATCCCCTGTGCTGCCACTCCCAGCCCTGGCCTTGCCCTCCCTCCTGCTCCTGGTGCCATCATTGCCCTCTGGAGCTCATCAGAAATGAGGCAATTACTTAATAACCCTGTATTAATTATTTGCCAGAAATAATTGGGTGATTATTTCTCGTAGGTCAAATGGATGAACTCCCTCCCCAAGCAAAGTCTTTACGTACCTGATAAGTGGAGAGGGAAATCCACTCTCCCAAGGCATTCCCACGTGGCTTTGTGGGATCTTTGCTGCCAGCAGTTAACTCAATTTGATAGGAAATCAGCCCAAACCTGCAGCACATCAAAATATTGCTGTGGATGGAGAAGCAGGGAATTTGTGGATTTTCTTAGGAGTTTGAAGGGTTAAATAGGGCTTTAAAAAAATCCACTGTCCTGTCCTGGTGTGTGCCTGGATTGGTTTGGGCACTGAGCAGCTGCTTTTGAAATCCCCACCCAGGGAATGTCACTGGGAAGCAGTTTGTGTGTCAGCTGCTTGCCCCTCAGGAGTGAAAGAAATCAGGATTCCCTGGAATGCCCAAGTCACTGGCACCTCTGTGGGTTGCCTGTTAAATTTCAGCACCATTAATCTAAAACTTGATACTTTTGTCATGGAAAGAGGGATTTTCCAGGCTGCCTTTAGGCTTCCCAGAGCTCCAGGAGTCCCAGACAGGATGTTTGAGGTGGTTTGAGGGGATATCTTCTTGGTGCTGTAGGGTTTTCTTTCCCCTCACACCCTCAGTGGTTGTGTCCTCCCAGTCCTGCCCTCTTTGAAGTGTCCTGCACGTGATGCTTTGTGTCACCTTGGGGTGGGACACGTGTGATGTGCTTTAATTTGCTTAAAATACCATGATATTAACCCAAATTCTCTGCACAGAGGCATCACTGCTGCAGCAGCAGCTTTGGTGACTCTTCCCTTCACATCATCTCCACTCCTAATTAGAAACAGAGGCTGTTAATTAAATATTTCCCAGTGTTGAATGGAATATTTGTCTGGTGCCTGTGAGCAGGGCGTGAAGCTGCTCGGAGCTGCCAGGGTGTGTTTGGGCTCAGTGGGACAGTGCTTGTGTGTCCCCAGAAAGCCTTGGGGGCTTTGGGAGCTGCTGTGTGTGTGCTTGGGAAGCAGCTGGGCTGTGCATGAGCATCCAGAGGCTGTGGGGCTGAGAGCAGGCAGCTCTGCTGATGGGGACAGGGGGAGCCTGGAGTTCCCCTGGGGAGGTGGGCACAGCATCCACAGAGGGCTCAGCTCCTGGGAAAACAGCCTTTGTTTTCCTCTGTGTCATCTCTGAGGGAATCCTCGTTTCTGTCGTTGGGATCACTGAATCCCAGAGTGGTTTGGGTTGGAAGGGACCTTAAATTCCATCCCATCCCACCCCTGCCATGGCAGGGACACCTCCCACCATCCCAGGCTGCTCCCAGCCCTGTCCAGCCTGGCCTTGGGCACTGCCAGGGATCCAGGGGCTGCCCCAGCTGCTCTGGGCATCCTGTGCCAGGGCCTCACCTCCTCCTGAGTAAAGAATTTCTTCCTGACATCCAATCTAAACCTGTCTGCTTTCAGTTTCAAACCATCTTGTGTCTTTGAGCAGTTTTGAGAGCTGAGGGGCAGAGCCATCCTTGCTCACCAGAATACAGAACTAGAGAGGTTCCAGGTGAGGCACAGAATTGGCAGAAAGGCCAACAGCAAATCTTTGCTCCCAAGTCTGTTCTTATGTAATTTATGTATGAGAAAGGCTGAGTGGGAACAAGCAGTGAAGTGCAAATTCTGTGTTCACTTTTTAGTATTTCCATTCGTGTTCACCATCCTTTGGTAGAACCAGGCTGCAGGAGAGCTGCTCCTCCCTGTAACATCCCAAATCCCCTCAAGCCTCGGAGCTGCACCACACATCCAGCAAGCAACCCAACCTTTGAGATAAATCACTTCAGTGCCAACACCAGTGACCAGCTTGTAATTCAAAACGCTTCATCATGTAACAGAAGTCAGACTGCAAGGTTCTGCCAGCTCTTGAAATCCAAAACAGCCAGAGGACAGATAAAGAGAATAAACCACACTCTTTAAAGGTCTCCACTAGAGAAGCAACGCTGCAAATAACTGCCCACCTTCATTAAGTATTAAAACAAAGACTTTCTGCCACCTTGCTGTCCCTGCAATTCTGTTCCATTAAAAAAATCCCTTCCCAAAGCACTGGTGACCTCAGCTGAAATATATTCACCCATTTTCCCATCTATGCAAGTGAGCCAGGGGAGCAGCATCTCATTTCTCAGCTTGAGAATCACCTCCATGAAGAAAAATAAAATCGATTTCTGCTAAACAGAAAACCAGTAAAGCTCATAAATCCCTGCCTTTACAGTTTCTAGGAGACAGAACAGGAACTGGAAATGAAAAAGTTTCTCATAAAGATCACAAGTCAACAACATTAATTATTGTAGTATGTGGCATTCACATTCCCTGAACATGATTCCTTTGCCCAGGGTTTTTCTCCTGGGAAGCTGAGAGGCCTCCCAGGAAAGAATAAAGAAAACAATTCTTATCTCATTTGCTTCTCCTGTGCTGTGCTCATGTGGAATGTGTTTGGGGATTGTTCACCCACAGGTGATTGTTCCATTGGATTCTGCTGGGAGTTGTTTTGACTCAATGGCCACAGCCCAAATTCCCCCTGGAATCCCAGCTAAGCTCTCCCATCCCTGCCTGAGGGACAGCTCCAGCTCCCTGAGAGCTCTTTTAGGGTTCTTTCCCCCCTTCAGCTCTGCCCTGGTGGCTGCCAGAGTCTGTGTGTGGCTGGGCACACCCCTGGCACCAGCACAGGTTGCAGAGGAGGAGGATGTGGGGCTGTAGCCCAAGCCCAGCCCAGGGATGGGGTGGGATGGGAGGGAACCCAGCCCTGTGCTTTCCCACAAAACCCTCCTGGCTCCATGTGGACTCCCTGGCTCTGGAAAAATACCATATTTCTTCATGCTGAGCCAAGAGGAGATTGTAAAGGGTGAGATGTGGCCTGGAGGCAGTTGAAATTTAAATTTTTCCACTTTTCTGAGCACTAATACCGTGATCACACTGTCTAAATAATGTCCATGCTCTGGCTGCTGTATTACCTGTCCTAAGCATGATTTACTGCTGTAATAAATTAGCCCCTAAGCCAAAGAATCAAAAATAATTGGCTTTATATCTTGGTCCCCGTTTTATCCTGCTCCTTTTTCCTTTCCACCTGTCCTCTCTCTCCCTCTTACTCATTCTCTGACACTTTTTTCCCTTCTCAACTCCTGCTCAGGGGCCACTTTCTGCTTCTTTTCCTCTGCTCATGATCAGGTGGTTTCTTGTCCTGTGTTCTCCTGCAGATGTTCCAAGCCCTGTCCAGGGGAGCAGCGTGCCCGTGCTGGCTGTGTCCCACCCGGGGGGCTGCAGGAGGAGCCCCTGCCCAGGCAGGTGACAGAGGTGCCCAGCACAGGTTGGTAAGGACATCACTGGATTTTAAAGGGACTTTAAAATGAGCCACAGCAGCTGTGATTGCTCTGGAATGCTCCAAGCAGGAATCACTGCAGGGCAGAGGGCTGGGGGGTGGATGGGCTGGGAACCTTCTGCCTCTCTTTCCTGTGTCTGTGGTTCTGCTTTGTGTCTTTAACCTGAAGGGTTTGGCACCACACTAGGCAGCCTGTACCCTCACTGTGTCACCTGCCAGTGTCACTGCCATGTCCCCAGATCATTGCTTCCAGCTGAGGAGCTGGGCATCCAGCCCTGCCAGGGGAAGCTGCAGGGGGGAGTGGAGGGGTGGAGCATTAACAAGGGCACACCTGGCACAGGTGGATGGTGGCCTTTGGAGTTTGACCCAAAATGTTTGGCCCCATGGTGCTCCAAAAGCTGTTGCAGCACAAGAAACAGGAGCAGGAGTGGGTGAGGCAGGATTTATCTGTCCCTAGGAGCAGGAAGTGTCCGTGTTCCTGTGGGTAATGCCTGTGTGTCTGTGGGGACAGCAGGAGGGAGGGACAGGGTGATCCTTCTCCTCTGAGCAGAGATGTTCCACCTGAGCTCCACTGCTGCCTTGGGGCTCACACACAGTCCCAGAATGTGATGTTTTCGGGGTCCCTGGATGGAGGAGGAAGGAATGAATCTGACTCCATGTTCTCAGAAGGCCAATTTATTATATTGTATTAAAGAATGATATACTAAAACTCTACTAAAGAATAGAGAAAGGATACAGACAGAAGGCTAGGAAGATACTAATGAGAAACTCCTGACTCTCTCCTCAGAGAGTCCAACACAGCTGGCCCACAATTGGCCAAGAAGTAAAAACAACTCACATGCAACCAATGAAACAGTCACCTACCACGTTCCAGAGCAGCCAAACACAGGAGAAGCAAATCAGATAAATATTGTTTGCATTTTTCTCTGAGGCTTCTCAGCTTCCCAGGAGAGAAATCCTGGCAAAGGGATTTTTCCAGAAAATATGATGGTGACACCAGAATGATTTGGGGTGGAAGGGATCTTACACCCATCTCGTTCCACCCCCTGCCATGGCAGGGACACCTTCCACTAGCCCAGGCTGGCCCAAGCCCCATCCCTGGGTGCTGCAGCAGCATCCCTGCTGTCCCACCCAGCAGCTCCAGGCCCAGTGACTCCCCAGCACAGCTTACATGGGAACAACTTGATGCTCTGAGCAATCCCAGTGAGAACAGCTTGAAAAGTGGTTTTTATTTTTCATTTTCCTTTAAACAAATGGGCATTTTCTGGTTTTTGGGTTTGTTTTTTTTCAGTTTGTTTTGGTTTTTTTGGAGGTTTTTCTTGTTTTTTAGCTGTTAATGTTCATTTTGCGTGTGGGCACGATGCCGTTCCTGTTTCTGAATGCACACAGTGGAGTGCAAAAATCAAGATTGCATCTCATGCATAATGCATGGCCCAGCAACCCGCTCAACAAATTACCCAAGTAGATTCCTCCAACAGGGCTGGGGGGAAGGAGGGGAAAAATATATTTGTAACAAGTATCTTTCTAAAGAAATGACAAGATAAACACATAAAAAATAGGCATGCAGAGATTTTTCTCCAGGAGGTCAATTCAGAAATTAAAGATAAGGATGATGGGGCTGGAGAATGTGAAGCAGCAGGTTGGGGATGAGGCAGGGGCAGCTGCAGGTCCTGGAGCTCCTGGAGAACAGAGGGGAGCCCAAAGCTGCCTGTGGAGGTGTCTGAGGGCTTGATTTGGTGTTGGGAACTTATTAGAGGAGTGACTTCCCTTGGAGAGAGGCAGGAAAAGGGATTATTTGTTCTGTTTATTGCTTTCAGTGTGCTGGGTTTGCAGGGATGTGTTGTAGCTCTGTGCTGCTGTGTGGCACTGGGCTTGGTGCCACTTCTCTGGAAACAGAAGCCATAAAAATACAGATTTTGTGTGGGGGAGGTCATTTTGGGCGTGGAGAATGGTGAGGAGGGGGACAGAAAGATGGGAACAAGTCACCAAAACCTTTCCTGTTTCTCTGGTGTCACCAGCCCGGGAGCAGCCTTCTGCTGCTTTGCAAGACAAGGACGAGGCCTCTGCTCCCTGCAAGAGGAGTTTTCTGCAAGAGGTGACAAAGTAAGGGGCCACATTCCTTCCCTGTGCCCTGCTAAGGCTGGATCATCCCCTGAAGGACAGGGAGCATCCACTGCCCCATCCCCCAGGAGCCAGCACTGTGGTGAGCCCTGGGAGCTGAGCTGTGGGGCCAGGGTCTAACTTTGTGGTGGAGGAAAATGGCATTTGAGGAGCAGACAGGGGCTGGTTTGCTTTTCCTTCCCCCTGGAGGGTGAGGGGTCCCTCCCCACGGGCTGTGCAGGCAGCACAGAGGGGTTTGGTGGATGGGGCACGCTCAGGACTCTGCCTCTCTGCAAGCCAAGCCTGTTCAGCCTGGAGGCCAAACTCGTTGAAAAGGATCAAAGGAAGGAATTTGCCTCCAGGGATGTGGAGAGGCAGCCCCAAAACTTCAGCAAACACTAAACTCACTCATCATTTCCCCCTGACAATAATGCCCGGGGCTCCTGGATCACTGTGATCCACACAGGGCACAACTTGAGACCAGGCTTGCTTGGGGATTTTTTCCCTAATTTCAGCAATAACTCAGGCTCCAAATCTCATTCATGTCACTCATACTAATGAGCCCAGCCCTATCCAGCAGGGATGTTTGGGTTTATTTCAGCTCCCTGCAGGCAGGAGCTGGGCAGAAGCTCAAGCCCAGCTGGGCTCAGCTCTGCTGGGTCCTGCAGCACCCCCAGAGCTGCAGCCACAGCTGGGCCAGCACATCCCACTCGAGCCAGCCCATCCTGCTCTGGCCAGCACAACCTGCTGGGGCCAGCCCAACCTGCTCAGGGCCAGCACATCTTGATCAGGGCCAGCACACCCTGCCCTGCCCTGCCCTGCCCTGCCCAGCACTCCCTGCCCTGCCCTGCCCAGCCCAGCATTCCCTGCCCATCCCCAGCACTCCCTGCCCTGCCCAGCACTCCCTGCCCAGCCCAGCACTCCCTGCCCTGCCCAGCACTCCCTGCCCATCCCAGCACTCCCTGCCCTGCCCAGCACTCCCTGCCCATCCCAGCACTCCCTGCCCATCCCAGCACTCCCTGCCCATCCCCAGCACTCCCTGCCCATCCCCAGCACTCCCTGCTTTTGCCATCTGGTGGCCCAACCACCCAACTCGGCTGAGCCCCGCTCGCTCGGGGAGCCAAGGGCCAGCTCAGGAGGGAAGGGGATAAGGGAGCAGTGTATGGAGCAGGTCTGTGCTATTCAAGCAGGTTTTTCCAGGCTGTTACAGCCCTGAGCATGCCCTGCTGTGTGGCATCCTCAGTGTGGCATGGCTGTGCTTGGCTGCTCCCAGCATCCAGAGGCCAAAAATGCTCTTCCAGCAGCAAGAGCCAAATCCCCCTGCACAGCCACTGGGAGAAGCTCTTGGGGTTTAACCCCAGGAGCAGCTTGGGCTCACTGGCACTGGAGTGGCTGGATGTCACCACAGCACAGAGCTGGCCTCCCTGCAGGTTCCTGCCCTGCCCCAGCCCCTGCCCTGCCTGTGCTGGGGCCCTCTGGGCTCCAAGGAGGGACCACAAGGAACCAGGGTCAGGTTTGGGCTCTTTGCACCTCAGGAGTTTGGTACCAATTGAGCTGCAGAGTGTTGCCACTTCCTTTTTTATATTTCTCTTCCCACATTGTCATTTAACTTGGGAGTGATGACAGGATTTGCTTTTTGTTAGTTCAGGAGTGTTTAAAATAAACCCCAAATGTCCAGAGGGCACGTTCAGCTCTGCTTGGCTCTTTGGGCCAGGCTGGAATGGGAAAAGTTCACCCAAATTGCTCCGTGGTTCCATATGGAAGGTGTGGAGGGCTCTGCCCTCTCCCCAAAACTCCCTGTGATCCCACAGCAGCCCCAGGAAGCCTCAAACCCCAGCAGACAGCACCCTGCAAAGCCTCCCAAGGAAGGGGCAGCTTTGGTGGAGATTAAAATACCACAAGATCTGCTGTGGTTTTGTTTTTAAAAACACCTGAATGCATTTGCATGGGTTTATTTTTAATACAGCAGCGACCTGTGAGCTTTGGGTGTTGTTTGTGTTTGTTCCCTTTGGCAGAGGTGGGGTTCAGTGGTGGGCACAGGCCCTGCTCTGCCCCCAGGGCAGTGAATATTGCCTTTTCTGTGCTACTGCACAGCTGCACATATTGCAGGGGGCCTAGAGAGCTGGGATAACCCCTATCTCTGTTTTACTAACTTTGTTTTTCCCCCTTTCTTTTTTTCCCTTAATCTCAGCTTGCCCTCAGCATCCTCAGCCTGTGCACTGCCCGTGAGCCTGGGGAATGAGCAGGAGCCTCAAGGTCACAGGTGGTGAGAGCAGCCTCCCCTGTCCCCCCAGAGCTCCTCCCTGAACCACTCTCTCAGCAATGTTTCCATTCACCTTGCCCACAGAATGAAAGCACAGGCAGCAACTCACTAAGCAAATGAGCCCCTCCTATAATTCCATTTGCTTATGCTGCTTATTTTTCTCCTGCATAATTATTTTTAAAGGAAAATTTAATTTTGTTTAATGGGTACAAAGTTTAACACTTGGTAAGCTTTGTCTTCCACAGGCACCATCTGCTGAGCTTTTTTCCTGGATTTTTTTTTTTTTTTTACTAATTATTTTTAAACCAGCCCAGTAAATTGTGTGTGGTTAAGAGGCACTTCTCATTAAGATGAAATACTTTGATCTTGTAGGATCATCTGTTTTTAAAGAGGTAATGATATCCTGCATCTTTTTTTTTAACCAAGCTTCGTGGTGAGACCCGCCCAGGTGTGAACTGGGTGCAGCAATTAGAGCCCATCAAAAAAAAAGGAAAAAAAAGGGGGTCAGGAGAAGATCTTTAAGAAGTAAGTGGCAAATCATCTCAGGAAAGGGAAACATTTAACCTGGTTATTTATTTATTTTGAAGTGCAGATGGTGTGGGGGGAATAAAAGGCTGCAAGAAGACCAAGAGTCAGGGGAATGCTATATATAGTGTACAGCTGTTTCCTTCAGGTGTGATAACTCAGAAACACAGGATGATTAATTTTGAAAGTTGAAATGTATAGCGGATTCTGATTACATCTGAGTGTCTATAATTTAGCTACTTAGTAAAATTAACTTGACGTTTTTAGTGAGCTGTGAGGACAATAATGTGTGAAGAGACTGAAGAACAAGTTCCACTGCACGCTCTTCCCTTGCCTCCCCCCGTTTTCCCCAATTCGCAGAGTTTATTTTTAACTTTTCCCGTTTTCCCCGAATCCAGAGGAATGGGGCTGGCTCCCCCTGCTGGCTCCGGGCTGAGCCTCTGCCGGGATGTCACACCGGGAATTAGTCATTCCCAAAAGTTCAGGGACACGGGGTCTGCTGGGCAGAGCCCAGACACCAGGAATTAATTCCAGGAAAACTCAGGGACAGGGGTTCTCTAGGGCACAGAGCATCTCCCAGACACCAGGAACTCATTCCCAAAAACTCAGGGACATGGGCTCTGCAGGCTGGGCTCTGCAGGGCACAGAGAAGCTCCCAGAAACCAGGAGTTAATTCCAGGAAAATTCAGGCACACGGGTTCTCTAGAGCACAGAGCACCTCCTAGACACCAGGAACTCATTCCAGGAAAACTCAGGGGCACAGGGTCTGCAGTCTGGGCTCTGCTGGGCACAGAGCACCTCCAAACACCAGGAATTCATTCCCAAAAACTCAGGGACAGGGGTTCTCTAGGGCACAGAGCACCTCCCAGACACCAGGAACTCATTCCCAAAAACTCAGGCACGCAGGCTCTGCAGGGCACAGAGCACCTCCCAGACACTGGGAATTAATCCCAGGAAAATTCAGGGACACAAGGCTACAGGGCTGGGCTCTGCAGGGCACAGACACCAGAAATTCATTCCCAGAAACTCAGGGACAGGAGCTCTGCAGGACACAGAGCACCTCCCACAACATGGCACCTCCAGAAGGCTGTGGCACCCCCACAAATCCATTTGTGTGTTTCAGAGAAGGCCTGGGCTGGGAAATCAAGCAGCAGGAGCCAGCAGGGACCATGGGAAGAGGCACCCTGGAAGTGCAAGGCTTTAGGGTGGCTTTCTCCAAAACAAACCCTGTACAGAGGGGCTGTGGGGAAGGAAGGGATGGGAGAGAGCACCCCAGTGCAGATAATCTGTGACACCTCCTGTGAGGAAGGGCTGGGAGCTGCTCAGCCTGGACAAGAGAAGGCTCTGGAGTGATCCAATCGTGGCCTCTTTAGAACCAGAGGGGAGCAAAGAGGAAAACTGGGACAGAGACTCTACAAGGGCCTCAAGTGACAGGACAAGGGGAATGGCTTTCAACTGGGAGACAGGAGGTTTACACTGGATACTAGGAAACATTTGCTCCCCATGAGGATGGGGAGACTCTGGAAGCTGTGGAAGGGTCCTGGGATGGGATGGGATGGGATGGGATGGGATGGGATGGGATGGGATGGGATGGGATGGGATGGGATGGGATCGGAAGAGC